>OW818031.2:60402196-60682549 GCA_942486065.2 Calliphora vomitoria
ACTATAGCATGTGGTTATTAGCATTGTTTGTAAGTATGGCTTTAGGATTCGAATGTACTAGTTTGTCCATTAAGATCATTGTAGAAGATTCACGAAAAATTGCATGTGTATAAATAGTGACAGAGGTTGCAGTCGTGAGTGAGTTTATCATTGGCGCTGTTAGATTCTAATTTGAAACATCGTTAAGTAAAGACATCAACTGCATTTCCAGTGTAAACTTGTACATTATAAATAGTGTATGTATTTCTGCGAATTAATAAACGTATATAAAAACACTGAGTGACTATTTCAACTGTAGTTGTTGTAGATTTTAAATAAATGAAGAGTTGTTACAATTTTAAACTACTAAACGTCTTTTATTTGCAATCAAAAGCATTCAGTTTATTTAAAGGAAATAAACCAACGTTTTCGATAGGTGAAAACGTAACAGTATGTTAAGCTTGGTCAAAGAGCTATTTGTTGGCACCACAAGAGTCCTATATAATATGAGCTACTGAAATCTGGCCAGACCATCACAGGGAACCTGTACCGCAGGTTTAAAGCGAACATTGGCCGAATAATGCCCAAGATATGCGTTGAAACATGAAACCGTAATATTCCATCATTATAACTTTCGGGTACATGTTGCAATACCTGTTATCGTTTTGAAAGTCTTGCCTCAACCTCTTTATAGTCCAAAACTTGCCTCGTCTGACAACTATTTTATTCGATCGATGCAGAAAACTCTCTGTAGGATACGCTTCACTTCGGAACAGAGTAAACGAAATTGGCTTGAAAGCTTGGCCTCAAAAGATGAGCAGTTCTTTTGGATCGGCATCTATATGTCGCCAGAAAGATGGGAAAAGATCATAGCTAACAAAGGTCATAACAAATGTTTCAAAACAAAAGCTAAAAATTTCAAAAAATTCCGCATTTTTAGTTATGTTGATCGGTCCATTTATAGTGATCGGTCCATAATTGGTGATAGCTCTCATACAAGACACATTTTCGAAAATCACTCTCGAATAAATATGATTGAAACTTTTAATGTAAAATGTTTTTCCTTAGTAATGTAAAATGTTTCTTACTTAGTGTAGATTAGTATATGGTCGGGCATGACCGACTTTTTTTATTTTGTGTTCTCTTTTAATGTCTTTCCTCTATGTATAATTCTCTTTAGTTTTGCTATTTTGCAAATCGTAGCTGTAGGTAAATTCATATATACATATATATTTCAGTTTGTGTATAGTTTTATATAGGGCAGTTACTTGGTGTGTAAACATAAATGTATTACAAATAGATATGTAAGTACAAACACAAAAACATACATATGTAAGTAAACATATGTATGTATTCAATATATTTCAACATATTCTACATGCAGCAGATATGAGTTATAAACATTCAGTTGTGCAAAGAATTCTGCATTATTCATAATTTCGTTATATAGTTCCAAAATTTTCATGTATACACATGTGTAAACATGTAAAATTATAAACATTAACTAAAAACAAGAAACTAATATATTTAATTTAAAGTACTTTCACTTAGTTTTGTGTTGTAAATGTGTATATATAGAAGTATATTTAAGCTAAGAGTATTTTAGTTTGTTCAACTACTTACGAAAAAATAAATTTGTAAATATGTTTAAACACATTAACAGAAATAAAAGTGCTCGAAAGGTTAAACATAAGTTGAGAAGTTTCATAGTAAGCTAATAAAGTGCAATAACCTAAGTATTGTGTTACTAATAATTTTATATATAGTTATTCAATTTAAAACATTTATTATAAATATAAAACATTAATGCATATAAGGGCGTAAAAACCATTTCGATAATATTGAACTATGTGGGAATATAAACCTTAAATATTGCGTATTTTAAACAGTTTGTTCCCATATATGCCAAGACGTAACTCAGAACTATCCCTGTGCAAAAATTCAGTGGAAAATCATAGTCAGCACTTCCCAGAATTGGTAGACGAGTTTAGGTAAAACCGAATAAATATTTAGATTTTCGAAACCTAGAAACCAAACGCTGAAAGTTTTAACAAAATCGGTTAACGTTTAGAGTTTGATCATTCTGTTCGACTGTGACGAATATTGTAAACCCATCATCAATATGTTGTTTTGGCCTTCTATGAGGACTCAGTTATAGTCCGAACCATTCAGCATTTGAGAAAGTAATAAATTTTAATTATGAACCGATCCTCACAAAAGTACAGGATTTTCCAACAAGAGGTATTATTTTGGTATTCAAAGAAAAATGGCATTTCTTGAGATAAATGATCGGAAGTTTATTTCACAATAAAGAGGAAGGTATTCCGTTAATAATGAAAACAACATCAGCAAAAAGGGGCCACCACGACCACGTTTTCAGGACCATATCCTTTTCATGAAATTTTCCATAACCAAATCGCAATGTCCTCGATAGCCTCACGAATTCTATCTTTGAGGTCTTGAATCGACGATGGCCTGTTGGTGTAATGGTGTAATGGCGTTTGTAGAATGACCAATTCCAAGGAACGACGAGAAATGGACAAACCTTGGTTTTCTTCAGCACTTTGGGCTACAGAAGCAATATTGTCAGTTGTTCTTGAGCGACGTGCACGGATTTTATTATTCACATCACTAGCTTGTACCAACATCTCAAATTTTTCCACCAATTTCAGTATTGCGGTCCGACAAGGTGCTTCACAACGACCCAAAAATGCTTTAGTTTTGCGAACTGTGACTGCAATATGTTCAAAATTGGATCGTGATTTCCGCCTAATCAACATATTTTTGACTGATTAAACATTTTACCGGGGGAAAATTTTATGGGGACTATCATAAAATCATCGATATTGCCCATTTCAATACGAAACAAACCTTATCAACAGAGAGTATTTGTAGAAAATTTCAGCCTGATAGCTCCTTTCATTTGGCCGCTATCGTGTTTTCAACAGACATACTGACGGACGGACATAGCTAGATAGTCTTAGAATCTTATGAGGAGCCGGAATCTATATACTGATGTGGGTGTGCGGCAAATATTTTGCTGAGTGAAAAACGGAATGACAAACTCAACACACATATTTTATGACGGTGAATAAAAAAACGCAAACTACTAACATCTTAATATTAACATGAATATAGTGAGAACTGGTGAAATGGGACTCATTTTTATTTATGTTATAGACCCCTTTGAATTTTTGTAATTACTACACCTTAAAACTTCGTAGCAAGTACTTTAAAATTTAAAACTCCCTAACCTGCTACTTATTAAACCGACGTTTTTTTATTCAATTGCGCATTGTGAATTCATTCTGTACAAAACAAAGGATGAAAATAAATTAAATTTTAAGTAAACAAATTAATTATAAGCCCCTAAAATAAGGCAAATATTGTAATACAATATAAAGCTGATTTGTGCTATAATTATGGTTTATTATTTATTTATTTATTCGGCTTTTTTCAGTTCAACAATCTAATTGTTGTGAAGAGCTGGCCATACATTAATTTATATATAAAGTGTAACTTAAATATTGATAAAATGTTATTAGATCTTTATGAAGCAAACGATTGGTGGTGTTTATTTTTATATCTATTTATTAAAAACAGTAATAAATAAAGAAGTATTCAGTATTTATTTCAGACATAGAGAATTACTGAAAATGTTAATCGTACGTAAAAAACATTTTATTTTTAAGCTACTCTTTGAATAACATATACAAAAAGTTAAAACATTTGATTTCTTCACAAACTAACAACATTTTCATTATATATTAACTTAACCGAAAACTTTTTACATAAACTACCACAGATTATTATAGATATGCCATAAATGACAGTTGTCGAAAGAGTAAAATCTAACCGTATGTTTATTTTGACGATCTAAAACTACTTTTCAATGGTTGTGAATTATAGAGCGAGAGTAAAGATACAATTTTCAATAGGCCACTATAATTGTCCCTCTTTCCAAGCCACTACCATTCTGGCATTTGATTTTGTTTCTATATTACTGAAACCAGCTGATTCACATCTGTATAATTTGTGATAACTACAATCGGATAATGTAAAACTTTTTTGAGTGTAGGTATTGAGTACTCAATATCCAAATACACAATACTTTTACATCACTAATCTAGAGCAATTATAAGGTTTAACAAAGCGTATGATTAATTTGAAGTGAACATAGATAACAATCATAAGTTGCTCTTGAATAATTAAAATAAAAATTTTTTAATAATAGACAATCGATAGATTTTTTAATAAAAAAAAATTTATATTAAAATGAAAGACGATTTAACTCGTGTATTTAGGGACAAATATTTGAATTTTTTTTTTCGACTGAATTTTAAGCGTGATAGTGCCAAACAAAAGGACTAAGGGGTATGAAATTTAGTATTAATATTATTAGTTGCTCAAACATATTTGGAAAAATCGTTACAACATATATGGACAAAGATATGTGGAAGCACGTTGACCCGCCTCAGTGAATATTCGCTGTTAATAACATGATATTGCCGAAACAAGTGGAACTAAAAATATCTAATTTGGTTTGAATATTTTCTAATAATCAAAATATAATTTTATTAGCCCCCTAACTCCGAATGGGTAAAAAAATACCGAAAAACAGAGCAATTTTTTAAAAATTTTGGAAAATTCTAGGAAATTGACATCAAAAAATCTTCTCTTGGAATAGATAAAGTAAGAATCGGACTACTTAGCCATGCTTTGGAAAATAAACGGCTCTAGAAAATAGGGGGAGTGGAAGTCCCCAATTCCCTCTTTGTGTCTAGTAGTCTTGGATAACCTCTATCAGTAAAAAAAATATAACCATGTGATTAGGCCTACTTTCCTAACCCACAAGTACGATTTTGTGGATTGGGTATAAAAATACCCACTTTGGTATATGTTACTATTTTACCATGGTTTTAACAATAGTCATAGAAAAGTTGAATAGGCTTATTAATAGTAAAGAAATTCCTCATACCACCATATATTAAACTTTTTTTTTTATTGTTTTGCACATATTGCTACTTTGATCCAAAATTCGAAATTGCAAATAAAATGTGCAACCTCCAAACGTTACCCATTATTACAGCTAAAATGTTCAGCATTTAAAAATCCAAAAAGACCAAGATAAAGGCCATCCTAATGCACGTCTACTAGGCAACATTTAGCTAAGTAAATCTCCTTATATATGGAATTGTATTTCTACCAAGTGGCTGTCATCAGTATAAAGAATAGAATTTAAGTTGACAAATAGAAAGGAAATCAAGTAAACCGTTTATTTGAAGCAGCAAAGGACTTAGGCTGTTTAGAAAAGTATAAGTGGTTTGAATATACTACGCTATACCATTTACAGATTTTTATTTATTTGTTATTGAGTTTTCAGCGTTTGGTTCAGATTTTAACAAGTGGTATTAATAGTAATTTAATCAGATTATAAATGGATCCCTTTTAAACTGATATTTTTTCTAATGTCTTATTACTTGGCTGACTCTAGTTTATATATTTTTTAGCTCACTTGACATGTTAATACACTATATAATGCAGAAAAAGTTAACTGGTTACCTTGTAAATACCAGGTAATCCAGCGTGAAGTCATTCGTCACTTTAGTGTCTACAAGTAATCTTAGCTGTAGTCACTTTAAGTGCATTTTTATTTATGTAGGGTCAATTGACTTTCACCTTGTATATGCGCATGTAAATAACTAGTGGTGACCCCAGTGATAGGTAAAATCAGTAGCTCGTGGCACTTAGTTAGAATTTCTGAGATATGTCTTACATCTGAAAATTTAAGGCTAGTGAAAACGGATCATGAAAAGAGCAATATTTCAAAAAAAAAATTAAATTTGGCAGACATAGTTCAAGCAAAATCATTCCAATATATCATTAACAATGAAAATGCAAAAAAAACAATGAAATATATAAAGAAAATGGCATTGCAAATCGTCAAAATCCACATGTGGTTGTCAGTTACTACATGAGACATTTCCAATTCGTGTGCTCTATTATTAAGGTGATCAGAAATGGTGTCTTACATCATGCGATCCAGAAAAGATGAAATACATCTTTGTACTTTATAAAAAGTCATCCTCGTAGAAACGTCTAATTTTGACTCCCTCCGCAATAGTCTTTAGTCGACAACTTCCCAAAATAATTGATTTTTCCCAACAGATTAAACTCTAATATATGTAGGTTGTATATTAGAGTTTACAGGGTATTATATTTTAATTGTTTGAAGTTGAAGTTATTTTCGATACATTCAAAATCTCTCAATTGAAGGGTGATAGTGATAACGAATTAGCTGAAATTTCCTATGATGACAATGTATTGCTTTAAATATGAAATAAAAATAACTACCTCGATTTAAAAAACAAATCAAATATTAATATCCACGATGAAAACATTTAAAACTATTTTCTATATCATTATCCAGATACTGGAGCGGATAACCCAAAGATTGCATTTCCATAAGACCCAATTATATATTTTGCATGTCATAACGTTCATTACTATCATCGTCTATCATTTGAAAATATAACATCCCCATCCCTAACAACGAAACTAAAATCATTATTGTCTACTTCAACTTTCCACATTTCCACAAAATTGGTCTGCAGCGTATACTGCCGCCCTCAGGCAAAGAAGACTTCAAAAAAAAAAAATACACAAACAAACACTTGACTGTTGATAACATAAGTGACACTATAGTGCCTGCTAACGACAGTATCGAAAAAACAGAATAACAAGGATACAGCTAAAAAATGTCATCGTAAAATATATGTTTAACTAGTAAAATCTTTCCAAATAGTTGTAGGCGTAATTCAAGTATGGAGCTTATCACTGCCGCCGTATAAGTAAAACTTGTATGGCCAGACTAAAAATGTCTTTGATAAAAGTTTATAGAAATATATTTCGTACAAAGTACATAAAATGTACTTACACAGAGAAAATAGATTCGTGATAGCAACCGAATTTGTTGCCAATCGAATGATTCGGTTGCACACATCGAATTTTGCGGTTCTATCAACAGAAAGTCAGTTGATAAAGAAGAATTTCGGTTGAATCAACCAAACTTTTGTTATCCCTTCTAAAATTTTGTAGCCACAACTGTGAAATTCGCTAACTATGGTAGAATCATTCGATTGGCAACAAATTCGGTTGCTATCACGAATCTGTTTTCTCTGTGTAGACTTAATTAAAACATATTTCATAAATTTTATTTATCGAATAAACATCACGAGTAAGTAATAAAATAATGTTAGTTAAATTTATGATGGTATAATATTTTTAATGATAATACATATATACTACTGGACAGAACTGCTGTTTACGTCTTTGCACTATGCAATTTTTGGCTATTTTTACACAATGGGCTGGTTTTAGCTGGTCTGAAATTTTAATTTTCTATTGAAATAAGAAAAGTAAATTTATTTATTTAATCAGTGGCCGAATTACCGCATTTGCGATCGAATGAGCTATCGTATTGGAAAATAATTTAGATATCGAAATTATAATATCGAATGGCATAATCTTAGATAAGAAAATGACGATAAATTTTACTTCATATCTTGTTTTCAAGTTTCTTTAAATTTCATCGGCCACCTCAAATACCTACACAGAGAAAATAGATTCATGATAGCAACCGAATTTGTTGCCAATCGAATGATTCGGTTGCACACACAGAATTTTTCGGTTCTATCAACAGAAAGTCAGTTGAGATAGAAGAATTTCGGTTGAAGCAACCAAACTTTTGTTACTCCTTCCAAAGTTTTGTTGCTACAACTGTAAAATTCGGTTACTAAGATAGAATCATTCGGTTGGCAACAAATTCGGTTGCTATTACGAATCTGTTTTCTCTGTGTATGTATATGCCGTACAAATGAAAATCAAGCAATAACTGTGAACAGTACTGGTTAATAACAAGCAATAGTGCTATATTCTGCTGCACAAAATCTTATATACCCTTCACGAAAGTATACTTTAGGAAAAATATTAAAAATTATTTTTGGTGAAAAAAAAATTTTTAGGGAAATGAAAGGTGTGTTGGTTTATTTTTCTTATATATCAGCCATTTGTGGGACGATTTTCTAAGTTGGGCTATAGCGGACATATTGATGTATCTATCATCTATGTAAGATGTTTAGTTCGGAAAGTTGATTTTAACATACAGACGGAAATGGTAGACCAGTATCGGAATTATCAAAGTACAGATCAAAAGGACCTTGTTCTTGAGGAAGTCTTGAATCAAGCCATAAAATAACTGCAGCACTTAGGCCATGCTCTGACAGAAACTTAAATCTGGACCACTTGCTGTTTATATTAAGTTATCCTTATACCATAGCTGAAGACCAAAATTTTATACCCAAATCGTAATGGTTTCCCATGAGTATATTGATTTGTGCTATGTCTCCCATAATATGGAACAATAGTTTCATCAGTGAAATTAGCAACAAGCAACTCATATTATTTTCGAACCTTGGCAAATTTATATTTTTAAGGCAATGCGTTACTATCACACAAATGTAAATATTGCTATACTTTAAAAAAGCGATTTCGTCTTATACTGCTCCATACCAAACCGTTATACATACGTGTCCGTTTTTTTTCTTAAACATTCTCATGTATCCACTCTATATAAGCTATAATTTTTAATTTCGTTGTACAATAACACAAAGCAATAAGTGACACTGATATTTTCCTGAAGTGTGCCTAGAATATCTTGATCGCTCTCTCTCCCCTTAGCACATGAAGAAAAAACGGAAGTATTTTTTGACCACTTCTTTGCTGTGAGTGCTTTCTTTTTCTTCTTCATAGCAGGTTCCTGTTCTGCAATGTATTCTGATACTTGTAGCGCGTCTAAATCCACTTCTTCATCTTTTCTGTTTTGTCTAGTTCGCACTTTAACAATTTATTTATCATGTGACACACCAGTATGTTAAAATCAAAAACACAGCTTAAAGAATTTTAAAAATCCCATAGTTAATAAAATTCTATCGTTGCCCAAATAAAATTAGATATACTACAGGGTTTTGTCTGTATATAAATAATATTAGTATTTATCAATTTTGTCTGTTTCATGTTAAAAAATGCCGTTAATCTTTGTCACCTGTAGGTGACACTGGGAATTGCCGGGTTAAGTTCTGTACTATGATTTCACCTATCTCCCATACAAATGTCTCTCAGGTAAAATCTTTGACCAGTTAGAAATATATTCATTATGCGGCAATCCTGAAAAAATTATGCATAAACTAATTCGAAGTATTCTGAAAGTATGACAAAAATCGGGAAACATTTGACCCTAGTTCCCACAATAGGCCCCCCTCAGAAAATGACATTAACACTCATAATTGTCTTATAAAAATTAATATCGTGTTGAAATTGTACATAAACAAGTTTTATACGAACTTAAATCTTTCTACCCCCCCATATAACACCTATATCAGAAAAATATGTATGTGTATCTTCATATTGATGGTGGTCACTTCTTAAGGTAGGGTCATAAATGGCGAAAAAGACGTAACCTCTAATTAAAATATATTTGAATTCTTTTATTTCAAAAACGTATCTTACTGAGGATGATTCAAAACAAATATTTAGTTTTATTTTATTTGATGCTATTTGATCTTACAATACACTCGTAGAGTAAAAAACGTCAAACAAATTTCTGCTAAAAAATTAGTCACGCTTTTTTGAGTAAATATTTGCGTGTGTGACCCTACCCATATTATTCCGCTTGTAGTTTAAAATCTTGTGGCCACATTACGTATAAGTAATACAAGAGAGATTTCCTAAAATTCTATATTAATCATACGCCACAACACACACTGATTTATTAAAATTGTATGGAAAACACCTCAGCGCAGACTGTGTAAAATTTTATTAAAATATCTATAATTTCTTTCAAACTGCCGAATTATTTTCAAAATAAAATAATTGTGACATTTTTAAAAGTCAATTTTATTAATTTTAAGGAATTAAATGGAATATAACTAATTAATATTTTCTATTATACAGTAACTAAAACGTCAAATTTAAAAACAATATTTCAGAAAATTTAAAAAATTCATATTATTATTCATTTGAACATCTGTCAACAGTATGAGTTCATTTCAAAATACAAACTATTTTGATTATTCATACTGCATTGTCTGCGTGTCGCATACATAAACTAAAATTTAAAATTTACCAACAAATGCTTATTGCATGACCATGAGCAGTATGTGTCTATGTGAGTGAAATTTAAAAAAAAAAAATATCGTCATTATTTTTATTTACGCAAAAACCTTCAAAAAAATTATGACATCCTCAAATCAAATTTTTTAAGTTTACTCTAATATGTATTTTAGGGTGTCGATGTTTCCAACTAAAATGAAAGCATAGCTTGATTAATGCTACTGTTTGCCAAAGGATCCTTTATTAATGTTGATATGATTATTTTAATATTTCTCTCAAAGGAAATATAGTCACGCTTATTGATAGCAAGTGAAATATCAGTGCTGTATTACAAATATTCGTATATTTAAAAATAATTTTTCTATATAATTGCGTGTGAAAATTAAAAAACCTAAAATGTTTGCAAAAAATTACAAAAGTTCGAACATTGGAATTTTACGCACATTTCAGATATGGCATATAATAGCAATATTTCTTATGATTCCTTTGCAAAAAATATGAAAAAAGTCATTAATATCTTCAAACACCAAATACAGAACCCTCCACAAACATGAAGGGAATGAATCAAACATTGATTTTAGTTGGGGTCACCTTAATGTATTTACTTGTAATTAGAGTATTATATACATCGGCAGTTGCTTGACTGTGATGTTTAACTTGTTTTTAATTTAATTAAATTGTGCCAAAGGCTCAATTATATATTTACAAGATCTTAATCCATTATTGTCTTCATTCTACTTGTGCAATTTGTTTTGAACATCTTGATTTAATAGTATTATTTTTGATTTGCATCTCATTCTCTATTTTTCATGTCTATTTTTGTTTTGCAGGTGAAAGCTTTGACGAGTTACAGGATAGTGTGGCCATTAGTTGTCTGCAATTAAATCATGAAAGCTGGCATCAATATTAACACTACAATTACCCCACTTCATACATGAATAAAATGCAGCATTTCAAAAACTCTTACATCATAAGGACTTCCGTACGCCAGAAAATTTGCTGAAAATAAATGAAAGAAAAATTTGTATATATAATGAAAATTATTTTGAATTTAAATTATGTACATAAGTTTAAAATATATGAATACTAATTAAAAAATTTAAAAAAAAATTAATGAAATTTAAAAATGTATATGTAATTTTATTTTTTATTTTATAATTATTTTTTTTTATGAAACAAATAAATATCAAGTGTAGAAATAAAGGTTATTACACCGCTAAGTATGTATTATTCGATAGGTTTTTAACACAATACTTTTCAGTATTTTTAATTTGATATTGGCATTTATACGGTCCCGAACGCGAAATTTGAACGCCTTTGAAATGAAAATAAGTATAAAAAACAGCCTCTTCAGACCGTGGGCACACATATGTATGCCATACTTTTTTCAAGTTTATATTACTGCCAATAGATGACACTGCCATCACATTTTAAAATATTTGTCTTTCTTTCCAATGTGATAGCTGGATTTTTTCGGTAAAAAATTTAATTTGATAAAAAGTGTTATTATTAATTTGTATTTAAACTATTCGTGTTCTTTAAAATTTATTCAGTAAGTAAGCTATTAAAGAGGTAATTTTCTGTGTTTTATGGCTATTAAATATTTAACACTTCATTCAAAACCGCGGTTTCGGTTTTAAAAAATTGAAAACCGATCGGTTTCGGTTCGGTTTTGTGATAATTTATTAACTAAGTATATCAGCACTTAGTTCACTGTGATTTTTAACTTGTTTGTAATTTAATTAAATTGTGGCAAAGACTCAACTATATTTACAAGATCTTAGTCCATTATTATTTTCATTCTACTTGTACAATTTATTTTTAACATCTTGATTTAATAGCATTATGTTTGATTTGTTTTTCATTCTATATTTTCCTTGTGTATTTTTGTTTTGCAGGTGAAAGCTTCGACAAGTTACAGCATGGTGTTGCCACTGCAATTAAATCATGAAAGTTGACTACTTAAGCTGATGCTGGCAACAATATTATCACTACTCTTACCCCACTTCATACATGAATAAAGTTCAGTATTTCAAAAAGTAATATGTTTATAAAGCAATTTAAAGACTGGTATGTTGCAGAAAATTTGCTGAAAATAAATGAAAGAAAAATTTGCAAATACATTTTTATTATCTTCTAAAAGTTTTTGATAATCTTTAAGTTCGTACTAGTACAAAATTTTGAATTTTTGTGTTTATTACTGAAACCTTTATAATAATTTTACTACATAATAATGACAACTAGTTTAAATTTAAAATACATTATATTAAAATATATGAATACTAATTAAAAAAAAATAATACAAAATAATGAAATTAAAAATGTATGTGTAATTTTATATTGTACTAGCTTGACCCGGTGCGCTTCGCTACCCCTGTCGATGTAAAAATCGGTTCAGCCGTTTAGTAATTATTGTTTAAAAACTAAAGGTACCAATTTTACCCGTTTTTCCCCCTTTTTATCCCTTTCTGGTCCAAGTATTGAAAAAATTTATAGCCTATTGACGCTTCCAAGTAAGGATCTATCTACGTTCCAAATTTCAATAAAATCGGTTCAGCCGTTTAGGCGTGATGCTCAAACAAACAAACAAACAAACAAACAAACAAACAAACAAACAAACAAATAAACAAACAAACTTACAAAGACATTTATATATTTATATAGATAAATATTTTATGTATGAAACAGAAAAACATCAAGTGTAGAAATAAAGTTTATTACACCGGTAAGTATGTATTTTCCGACAGTTCTCTTAAGGTTTTCAAAAATAGGTTTTTAACACATTTATACGATCCCGAACGCGACACTCGTACGCCTTTGAAATGAAAAAAGTATAGAAAACAGAAAAATTTGTTGTTCTTATAAATTTGTTTTTATTGCGCATTTGTAGCACAACATAGGTTTTATTATTTTAATATATTATTCTTTTCAGACCGTGAGTACACATATGTGTACCTTACTTTAATAATTTTCTTTATATACCTGCCAGTATTCCAATGTGATAGCTAGAACTTTTAGGTTAATTGGTAAAAAGTGTTATTAATTTGGTAAAAAGTATTATTATTAATTTATATTTAAACTATTCGTGTTCTTTACAATTGATTCATTAAGTGAACTATTAAAGAGGTATTTAATGGCAGCTAGTTACCCCATACATTATTTTGTAATGAGTGGTGGTTACCCATTACCTTATTTTATTTACTAGAATAAGTGCTTATTTTGGTACTGATTGGTAATGAACTTTTGCATTTATCACAGCTATCTAGTGTGTTTGAATGAAAAACGAGACGTTAGCGGTTCTACACCAGTTGAAGCCATTCATTTTTATGTTCCGATTATATTAATTTATATGTTAATGTTAAAACCATTGTTAACTTATAATAATATAACTCGTAGATGGAGCAGTGAGTTAGCAACTTGACTACCAAACACAAGCAATATTTTTTTTTAGTTATATATTCTTGTTGTGAATGTAACTACTTATAAGTGAGCTGAATGTAAGTACATTTATAAGTAGAACCCATTTTTGAAATATCGAACAAAAATAACTAGTGTTTCAGTCAAATAATAAGTAGTTTTCAGTTTGCTGTAATATTACTTGCTAAATTTCTAAGTAAGTAAAGTTGTTGCTGGATTATTAGCACTTCATTCAAATCTGAGCCATTTGTGGACAACAGACCAGGGACTTTACCCGATATACTAATGTTTTAATAATGTTTGTAAGTAATTTTCGGGCTTCAGAAAGTTGATTTAAACAACTTTTGCTTTAGTATCATTATACCCTAGTGGGGAGGATATATATTGGGTTGGAGCTGATGTCTGTAACGTGCAAAAATACTGTCCCAACACTCACTCAAGATCACTTCTGAGTCGATTAAACTATGTCCGTCCATCCGTTCGTCCTTTTGACCGACCGTCCATGTAAACCTTGTATTCAAACTACAGGTCCCAAAACTTGGTACACGCTTTTCTATTGCCTTATGTTTCATACTTGTTTTTATTTATATTGCACAACTTTTTCTACACACGTTTTACCTATCCAAATACATATGCATATTAAACTAATCAACTTTTTTGTTTGAACGAGACCACTTTGAATATTGAAATAAGTGTTCTAGTATGATTAGTATTCAGCAACTTGTTTTTTAGTTTAAGCCACGAAATTTTGATTTTAAGTTTGACTTTTAATATTGTTCGGCAACTTTTATTGATTTTTGGTTTATGAACATTTTAGTTTTGATCGTGGTGGAAATGCCTATATGTGGTGTTAGTTTGGAAGAAAAAAACAAATTCAAACACGTTTTTTTGCTTTAGTCAATCTGATTTATCATGTTCGGATATATGTTTAATGTCATTCGATTTTATTTAATACCAAATAATAATACTCAAATATTATTAATATTCAAATACATATTTGGTTGATTCGCAAGGACTCCTATAATATCATATTGTCACAATATCTTAATATTTCATGACTCGGCGGCTCGGCTTAACCAACTCTTAGGCGTTCGCCGCAGGTCACTGCTAGTTGGTTACCATAACACAATAAACATAGCATATAGAGTAATATTAAGACATTGTGACAATATAACATGATAGGAGACCATTTATGAATAAAAAATGAACAAATTAATTTTCACTTTTATCCAGTTTTCATTGCTATTTAACTTTATATTTCTTAATTAAAATAGGAGTTTCTCAATTTACACAATAATGTCATCAGTACTTTCTAAGCGGCCTTGTAATCTCTGTATGTCAACATACTCTTTCAGACTCTTATTTGCAACATTCATGACCATAACAAATGCATGAGAGACCATAGAATGAAGCAGTGAGGCTTCTAGTATGGATACTGTTGCTTTTGCTACCAATGATGCCAAGAATGGTGATGGTGATGTAGACAAAACAGGGTAAATCAGTGGCAAGTAATTGAGAATTATGTTGCCTTAGGCTAAGCAATGTGGCTGTCATGGCATGTGTTATTGCAAAGTATGTTAAAATTGCTAGTTATAGAATGTACTTGGTATTAGTGATGTTAGTAGCTGTATTTAGTAATATGAAGTTATGAATATGCTGTCGTTGGTGCTATAAATTGTGTTCGTTATATTTGTACCATCTAATATTTTACACAAGTAATAAAGGACCATATAGTTCAGTCATTGAACATACATGACATTGTATTATTAAAATAATATCAACGTGTTTTTAATATTGCTAGTGCTTGTAGTTCTAAACTAAATTTTGTATGGATACTGCTATTCTCTAGGCATTTAAGTAAGATACAGCCACTGTCCGTGAAGAAATTTGTTTGGGGGCTAAGATAAATCAAACGATTCTGAACATAAACAGTGTTTGTTCTTTTGTTATATTTCATGGTAGAATTTCCAAGATATTAAGAGAAAAGGTCACAATCTATTTAAAAAATATAAACATTTTTGGAGTTAGTCTAAAATCTTGGTTCATTACTCTGGTTCTACTTCACCGATTTTGCCCATTTTCAATACCTAACATTTCAGTGTCAACATATTGTTGCAACCATATACCACTAATATGAAGTAAATCTAAATCTGTAGTCTTCCAAAATAGCACGCTGACAAACGCTATTGATACATTTGAACCTCTTCGGGAAGAAACTGCATTTTGTTACTTTTTTGTTATAAAAAACCCAAATATCTTTAACTGTTAGCTTCGTAAATACTTAAATTTGAGTGAAATTTATATACATTGAATTTTAGATCACTCAAATATTTAATAGTTCATTAATAATGTGATTTCAGGGTAAATAAGCATAATCTCTGATCACTGATATTTTACACTAAATATCTACTTTAAGCATAAAAAACTCGAATATTGTAAATTGTTAACAACTACGTAAATTCTGCAATTTTAGGGAAAATATGCTCAATTTGTGAAAACTCATATTTAATACCAAAAATCGATTTTCAATAACTTCGTAAATATTACGATTTTAGGGAAATTAAGCCCACTCAGTGATCACATACATATGTATACTTTATAGCAAAAATTTATTTTTAGTATAAAAAACTCAAAAATCTTGTACTAATCCGGGTAAATAGTTTGTTGCTTTTTAAAAATATGCATACAGATTTTAATAATTTGATGCATACTTATATCACTAACAATTTCCGCAAAATGGAATATTTTGACGGTTGTTCAAGTGTGAAAAGGGAAATTGGATCTTTTTCTTCTAATGGTACTTTTTTAATATTTTACAATACACAGTGGGGCAGAATCAAATATTTTTGGAAACAAATTGATTATCCGTAATGGTCGAGACCGGGAGTGTTTTGGATAATCAATTTTCCCGGTTAATTGAGTACCAATTTTTAGTAGCTTTTAATACTGACAATTTTTCGATTAAGACTTTTAAAACTCCTTATTGCACACTGATTTATCGGTTGGTTCAAAGTCGTCCAATATGGTAGAACAAATTTCACAATAACGTTTTCAGGATTGAAATCCTACACGTCTGGATGTACTGGGCAGTTCTCCAATGGCAGAATGATTTAACTGTCATCTCTTAGATCGATTTTCTTAAAATTCTCCCTAACTTCTGGTACTAAATAATTGTTAAACCATTGTCATGCATATATTTTTTAAAGATCTTTCCAAAAACTAATGCTTTGCACTTGTGTATACCAGCAGCATTAACGCATTGTGTCATTTTATGAAATTTACACTATAACAAGGCAAACTTTTCTCAGGTAAACACTTTCCATTCTTCATTGGGGAGTTTTTTCATTGGCTTGAATTCATTTAGTTTTTCCACAAAAATTGTGGCAGTTAATCAGCAGAATATTTTTCTCCTGCAGCATTATGTTTGTGAATACCATGTTAATTTTTTCTTAAATTTTGGATGGAATATTTTAGACTTTCCTTGACTGTTAATCATTGTTTATCCAGAAATTGGAGTTCCTTCTGGAACCATTAATACTTCCTACTTTTGGTTTTTCAGCAGTCTTTAAAGTTTTTCAAAAAAGCTATCGTTAAATCGAAGGCGCAATATCAAAAAATGTTTGCCTTACAAATCGATCGAGGGAATCCCCCTTTTTCGTTTTATTCACATTGTGTCTGATTGTTCAAAAATAATCGAAACAAATTATAATCCCGGATAATAGAGGTAATTACGGTTAATCGACGCAAAGAAATTTAAATCGATCCAAAAACATTTTATTTTTCTTTCCCGGATAATTGATGATGCCGGTAAATAAAATCTCGGATAATCGAGGTCTCACTGTAACTCGAAAATTATAAAAGAAAAATAGCACCAGTAAGCATGTTTTTTCAAGGTCTAGCCGAGCGTTTTCCAAAAATTTAAAAATCTTTAAAAATGGATGGGAAACAAAAAAAATGGCACGTGTTTAAAAATGTTGCATGTCGAAGGTACCCTACTTAGAGCCCCCATAGCATATTTGCAGGTCCCATTTTAAATAACTTAAACTCGAATACTCCTTGGCTACTACCACGTCAAACTTTATCCCGATCAGACTAGCCGTTTAGAAATTTCCAAAAACGTTTGATTCTGTCCCACTGTGCATTATCAAACATATTGATATAAAAGTTAGCTGATGTGCATCAGAGTGAAGTTAAAATCAAACAGGGCGAGAACTAATGGTACTTTTTCTTCATTTTTATGGTACATCTGGATTTTTTTTTATAATAATGGACCTGATGAGTGAATGGGGGTAAAATTATTTATACGTTTTCTTAATTCTTCTTTGCAGTCTAAAAAGGAAGATCAGAAAAATGGGCGTTTCAACGGTATTTTGACATCACAACTGCTTGCAGACTATTTACTATGAGATAATCGCAGGAAAATATTTTTACACTTTCGATGAAAAAAACACATATAATGATATATCCTTAAAAACTACCACAAAATCGTTATTAAATGAGTAAAATAATTGGTGTCGTGAAGTAAACCGGTTTTGCTGGTACATAACCAGCGGGAAAAAAGTGCAGTAAAGAAGCTTTTACATGGCGTATCATTGTGAGCCAAGGCCTGGCATACTCTCTTCCGTTAAAGCGTTGGTATAAGGCATACTTAAGAAGGCTTATTAGAAGGAGACCTGCCGTGTACTGCTTCACAGAATGTCTACATATTTAACATCTATTAAAAACTCTTAAAATTAAAGCCTAATTGAAGGTCTGCTGAAGCAAGAAAATATTATTTATGAATTCAGCATAAATCCTGAAGAATTACCTTTAAAGTGTGTGTAGTTTTATATATACAAAAACTCCTTCACGCGAACTTCCCAGATGGAAATCTCCTTCTAAAAGATCTGTTTACAAATTCTAAATGATACGACACTCATTCCACTCTTCCTTCTCTCAGAAGATGTTCTATAAGGGCTTTGCTTCTCATTCTAACTTTCATACACATTCAATACTGCATTAAAAAAATCAGGTCTAACAAACATTTATTTACAATTCAAACATGATTGGCTTTGCAATTATTCCTATATGTTGGTCTTTTTATTATTAACCATTACAAGAATGGTACTTTTTTAAGGAACACAATTTTTAAAGAAATTTAGTTTTTTATAACATATGACATTGTTAAGTTTGCGTGAAGTAGTTTTTTATATATAAAACAATACAAGTGATACTCTAAAGTCCACTATTTAGGTTTTATGCTGAATTCATTAAGAATATTTTCCCAAGTAACCGTCTTTAAAGGCATACTTCAACAGAGCTTCAATTAGGCTCCTACATATGTAGACATTCTATGAGGCACTACGAGGAAGGTCTCCTTACAGACCTTCAATGGAAGACCTTATAATATGCCTTATAACAGCAGCGAGTATGCAAGGCCTTGGCTCACAATGACACGTCGTGTAAAATTAAAATGATTTTGCAATGTGGCTTTTAGGAAGGCCTCTTTACTTCTTATTTTACCCTCTGGGTTATACTGGGTTATATTACCTAGAAGATTTTTCAACTTCTGGTTTCATGTAATAGTTTATAACAAATAGAGCAAAATAAATATTATTTTAGAAAGACAACTTATAGGAATAATTGCAAAACAAATCATGTTGCCTTATTCGGAATGAAATTTTGAGTGTGTATGACATTTTTTAGAAGGGAAGCAAAGCCCTTCTTGAACATTTGCAGCGAGAAGGCAGAGAAGATTGAGTATCGTATCATTTAGAATATGTAAATAGGTGTTTTAGAAGGTCTACAAAATATAGATCTATAATTTTTTCCCACTGGGTATGTATATAAAACAAATAAATGTTTTTCAACTTGGCTCCAATTATCAGTAATCAGTATTTGATAACGGACGAAAATTTAACCTTAGGACCACCCAAAGTTGAAAAAGTAGAGTATAAGTTCCACTTTAATATACATATATTGGAAATAAGTTAATTAACATTAATGGAATGTTTTAAATATATTTATTTTATATAAACCATTCCAATGGGCGTAAGCATTTTTAATATCAAATAGCTTTGAAACCTCTTAGTAAAACAGAAAACAAATACTTTTTTACATTTCAGGGTATTTGTTGGTATCGCTATTATTGTTGAATTACAAAGGAAATTATAAAATACAAATTTCCATTATTTTTCATAAAATCATCACAACTTTTGTATACCAAATATATTCCTGGTAACATCTTATATCAGAACAATTTTAAAATGCTGTGGTATAAGATGTTACCAGGAACAAGCCAAATTCCCCCAAATTTTTACTCACCCAACATGCAATCAATACAATTCAATGCTATTTTAATATTCCATTTCTCCCCCATTTATCTATTTTACAGAAAACATAATCAATACTACAGAATAAAAATCGAAAAAAAAAATAAAATAAAACCAAAAGAATGCTAGGCATCGTGAAAACTGTTGAACATAAACAAACAATACAGAGAATTTGTTGGCTTAAAATAATTCCCTTTTTCTTTTATGTCGCATAATTTGAAATTGTTTATTTTTGTTAAGAACATTTCGCATATATGTTTTTTTTTTTCAGTTTGCTCTGTAGCTCGCAAATTGTTCAAGTTCTCATAGTAGTAAATATAAATGTCAATGTGCAGTTTGAGTACCAGGAATTTTTATGGAATTGTTTAGTTCTCATACTCGTTCTAAGGAATTTTATGTAGGAGCATTTTAGTTACTATGAAATTTACAATAAAGCAATTTCCGTTTTATTATGAGATTATAGCACGAGAATTAAATGTTTAAAATTGCTGGGAAAATTTGGGAAATTAAGTTTTAAAATATGTACAGATTTCATAAATTAATGCATTAACAAAATATTTACCTTTAGAAATCAACATTTGTATAAGGGATGTTGAGAATCTCATCTATGAGTATTATAAATTTGGTTATTGTACAATTTTCTCAAAAATAAAATAAATTATTAAAGCTGCGGAAATAACCTTGTGCCTGTTTTTGTTATTGACATAAAAGATACATAGCTGTTTTAGAAAACTTACATGTATAATTTTTCAACACATTTTAATACCATTCAGCATGAGTGGCATAGGTATATATAAGTTTGTCATTCCGTTTGTAATTCTACGAGGAGTTCGCTGTCAGATATAGGTTATTATACCCTACACCTCCATAGTGAAGATGGTATATTGCGTTAGTGCTGATGTTTGTAACGTCTAAAAATAGTAGTATACAAATCTGCTCAGGATCACTTTCTGAGTAGATTAAACGATGTCCGTCCTTCCGCCTTGCAGGATATGTAAACCTTTTGCGCAAAGTACAGGTCGCAATTTCGTATATACTTCGATCAAATTTGACACATATATTTTTTCCGGTCTGAGGATGAAGACTTGTGAAACTGGTTGAAATAGATCCATTATTTCACCTAGCACGATACAAATTTTTTCTCAAAATAGGACGCTTTTGTCATAAATGTGTGCTCTATATAGGTATCCACATAAAATTTCTCCACAAATAAGTTTTATATAAAACGAAATCACATTTAAAATTGTGAGGACCTAAATTCTAGGAATTTACACACACATAAAGTAATTTTTAAAAACAAAACTTAGTAATAAGTCAAATAAAGAAAGTATTTCTCGTTTTATTGAACAGATGATGGATGACATCCATAGTAGTGGTACGGATTAATCCGTCAATAGTTGGGATTGTTTAATTTCAGATAACCGGAGAACGATGGGGTATATGAGGTCGAACGAGCCGTACAGTCAGGGGCAGGTAGTGGGTCAACACTGAGAGTGTCTACAGCAGAGTGTCAACAGCAGAGAGTGTCAGCAGAGATAAGTCAATACCGATGGTGTCAGCAGAGGGGAGTCAACGGAGTGTAAGCAGAGAGGAGTCAACAGAGTATATCAGAAGAGGGTAGTAAAGAGAGATGATATTCAGCCGTATTGAAGAGGACACAAGACAAAGAAAGAAGTAGCCAAGAATACAGCAAACACAGTATCAACCAGCAATATAACACACACAAGCACCACAAACACAGATCAACAACAAACAAACAGTTGTTGAGCAGCAAGCAATTGAGATGATTTTAGCAAACAACTGCTATCGTTTCGAACATTTTGTACTACAGTAGCTACAAAGCTACAATAGTTGTACAAAATATTAATATACAATCTAGTGTAACAGAGCAATCGAGCTATTTTGTTTTGTGCAAGGGATCGAGTGAGGCGTATGACAAGCCGGTTAGATGAAAGAAATATAAATTAAACAAGTTACAGATCAGTGCTAGGGAGTAAATAAATTGGATTTGGTAACACCGATCCTTGTATAGTGAGAAAAGCGCGCTGGTTTATAATCAGCTAACGAGGCGGATTACATCCTACCTTACCCAAAACAGAATTACATCCGTGAAGGGAGGAGAATAGGCTACTGGCTCAAGGCAAGAGTAGTAGATATTTTTCTTGGCAGTAACACTCAGACAAATTAGGGACCAAAATAGATTCTAGGATTACATCCTAGAATATTATAAGAGCAGGAACTACCGGGCAGGAGTAGTAGGGTACCCGATAGTTCACTGAGCAACAGCAAGTTGTTCTCAATAAAGAAGCATTCAATTTGCATTTGTGGCTCAATAAATAGAGTGAAGTTATTAAAAGAAAAAAATAAACTGTGAAAAGAACAAAGATAAAGTGTTTTAAATTTTATGTTAAGGACCCAGACAGAGCGCTACCGCAGCTTCAAACCCGTTGTAACCGGAGGTTCCTTACAAAATTTGTTTACGGTTAATACATAGTTGATAATAGCTCCCATATAAGGCCTACCTCCACGAAACACTTTAACATGCACAATTCCCTTAAATACATAAATCCTTTGGTTTTAGCAAAAACAAGTTTCATATAAAAATAATTCACGCGACTAAAATTGATCACGATCGGTCCATAATTGTTATAGCTCCTATATAAGACCCACTTCCACAAAATTATTCGTGAGTAGATATATTTTAAGTTTTAAAAGAAAATTGATTTGCTTATATACTCAGTGTAAGATAATTATATGATCGGGCTCGACCCGATCATGTATTGCCTTAGAGTATTAACAGCAGAGCGTCAATAGAGAGGAGTCAACAGAGATGAGCCTGATGACCAGGAGCCAACAGTGAAATTAGGCGGGAGGAGATTTATCGTGTGAGATTGCAGAAACATTAAACGAGGAGAGCCCTGAGAGTTGGTATTCTATAGAAGAGAGGCAGACACAAAACAAAAGGAGAAGCCGCAAGAATATAAAAAACTAAAGAATCAACCATATAAAATACTTTTGCCAATAACTACAATTCGTTTATGGTCTTTAAATATTTACTATCCCAAAATATTTCTCAAAATACGGTTTCGTTGTTTGCAATTACTTTATAAACACCACTATACTCCATCACAGTCACCAGAACGTTCATTTCATTCGCAATTAACATGTAGTTATCTTATTTACAAGACATTTTTACAATTTCTTTTTTTTTTTCTTTATATATTGCATTTTATCAATCCCTTATTATCGCTCTTTATGTGTATTGTTGTCCTTATGTTTTGTTATCCTTTTAATTTCCAATACTTAATTTTAACATTGTCAGTATTGGAATTCTCTGTATTGCTGTGTGAGTGATTGTATTAACAAAGTCACAGCTTACCATTTTACAAAACCACAATATTATCCCAGCAAAAACATTCATTGCCAAGTAAAGAGTTAAAACTTTAAATTCGGACACGATGATGTCATAGGTGGCAAGTATATACGACAACAGTTTTTAAGTAAGTCATTACTTTGAATACCCCTAAAACTAGTTACAAGTAATGACTTTAATAACCATTAATAGCTATGCCTCACAGAAGCCGTTATTTGTAAAAACAGAATGTTCTCATGCAAATGTCTAAATTATTACTTTTTAGTGATTCAAATGGCATGTAGTCTTTGGAAAGTAAGTTATTTAGTTATTTTAAGTTATTACCAAGTATTTGCTGGGAACTTTTCGATCATTCTCCTATAAAGCTTTCTTACAAAGGCTGAAAACAGATGCCGCAACTCAGATACGCGTAAGGTGGCCAAGTTTATGTGGCTTTCTATTAAAGAGAAACGAACTATGCAACTGATAACTCGTAATAGAAGGGATATATCAATGCTGTTGGTAGTATTAAGCCGACTTGGACCCCTTTTAATGGCTATTATTGTAGCTGTAAAGATAGGGAAAAAGAGGAAACGATTTTCCACCTTCTCTGAGAATGCTCAGCCCAGAGTTTCAAAAGACACAAATTCCTGGGCAACTACACACTGACCAATCTTGGTGAGGTAGCTGGGTTCAAAATTACTGAGTTACTGAGACAGCTCACTGCTACAGATTAGGTTTAATAATCTTTGACATTCTATCATATATTACGATGTAAATGACACTACATCTGACAACTGCTGTGGTCTTGTCAAAACGGGGTCCTTTCGACTCTACTGGACTGTTCGCTCCATGTAAACCAACCAACCAACCAACCTATAAAGCTGATCAAATATAAATTTTATTTTGTTGGTTGGGCCTATAGTTTGTTGTTTTCTATATTGTTTACATTTTACGAAGCCATCCTGTGAGTTTTTATTCAAATAAGGTGTTTGTGAGATAATGTAATTTCAAAATATATGATCTTTGTTATATAGATGAAAAAATAGGAATGCAAAATAAAGAACGACCAAAGATTCGAAAATAAAATGCACAAAGTCTGCGGCAATGAAATTGTCCCTTTACGCCGCGCATTAAAACTACCCATTTTTTAAAGTCTGATGGAAAAAGGTTTCATTATTTTTGGACAGCTCTTCATTTTCATAACCTATATGATACAAATCCAATCGCCTTAGATTAATCCTTTTTTTATTTATTTCAAAGATAAATGACATACTACACATATTTCATTAAAAATTTCTCGGAGTATTGTAACCATAGACAACAACTAGATAGGTAACTGAGAGCCAAAAACCTATGTCTGTTATCAAAAACCTAATTCATGAGAATGTATTGCATGTATGTGTGAAAAGAGAGTAATTTTTTCCTCTCTCCTTCCGTTCTATGCGTTTATTCTATGATTGTAACCTTTCTCTAAATGTGGCAATGCTTCTCTGAGTATTTGTAAATAAAATAAACTTCAAGAATCTTCTTTTATGCGATGAAGAGCTTCTTCTTATTGTCTGTAGGTTGCTGGAAAGTTTGTTGGACAGTGATTATTAACCGAAACGAATCGATATTGCGATCCTACTTTTCCCGTAAAAGAGCAAAGGTTTCGTTGCTTATGTGGCACGTAGCGCTATCTTGTTGAAAGTAAACGTTGTCCAGAACAATACCATCCAACACCGACCATAAGATACGGTGTAATGACGTTTGTGGAATGCCCAATTCTAAAGAACGACGAGGAATGGCAAACCTGGGTTTTCTTCAACACTTTGGGCTACAGCAGCAATATTCTCAGTTGTTGCACGGGTTTTATTCTTCACATCACTAACTTGTACCAACAGCTCGAATTTTTCCACCCATTTCCTGTAATGCGGTCTGACATGGTACTTTACGACGACCCAAAAATGTTTTAGTTTCGCAAACTGTGACTGCAAAATTTTCACCATTTTTGTAGTGAATTTTTATAATTTCCATGCGTTGTTGAAGCGTGTATCGTTCCATTTTTAGTAATGGCATAGCTACCGAAATACCGGGTGATTAGAAATAACACCTCTTGTTAGAAAACCCTTTACTAAAAAATTCTAAGACATTCCCATAAGCTTTTTACTTCAAAACGATACGTAATACTTTTCAACCCAATATCTGATTAGATCCTTTTATCTCTAATACAGCACTATTGGAATAAGTGAATTTAGTAAGAAAGTGCTAAACAGAATTTGCTGCAATGACATCGAAAACATACAATGCATAACAATTTCATGAAATACTGAGTATATAATCATGCAGATTTGTACCAGTTCCCATTTCAATGTTTCGTGTTATCGCATGCATACACGTATTAATATTTTTTTATGAAAAATAATTCGCCATTGTAAATTAATGCATTAACGATTATATAAATTAATTAATTAATTATATTAATAAATATTATGCACATGAATATTTTTTTAAATTTTTTTCATATTGTTTTGTAATTATGTTTTTTTCTGTCTTTATTAAAAAATGTTAATTAAAAAGCTGACTAAAACAACTTTTAATTTCAATTTGTTTTTATAAGTATTACAATAGCACCAATTAAACTTAAAACATAATAACATAATTGCACATGAGTATTTCCATGTTGCACAAGAAAAAGTTTTAGTAAAAGTAATAAATTGTCACCATATCTTTTGGTTTTTATTTTATAAGGCAATGTTTGCTCACTTCTTTGCACATACTAAGTGTTATATCGCTAATCTTCGAAAAACACAATCAATAATTGGTATATGTTTAGTAAAACAAATCGATACACAAGTGTTACATTTATCTTAATAATCAGCCATTAACTTTTTCGGTTTTTACAAAGACCATGACATGCTTTTACTTTCTTTTAATTTTAATGGGTTTGTGTAAAAAGTCGTATAGTAAGTCTTGCAAATAGGGTTTGTACTTGAAATGTTATAGGGATACAATCAAAAAAACACATTTAAATAATTTGTTCTATATAAAACTAATTCGTATGGATATGTTTTTGGATACCACCATTTTAAAAAGTTCTACACGCAGAGAAAAAATTTATTTATACATGACTACATTAACCATTTCAATATTTTTAAAAAAAATTTAACAATATTATAGTCACAGTAACTATTTACATGATTGTGCTTACCATAATATGGTTAAGTTTTGATTCACATGATTGCATCAGTCATATATATGGTTACAGTAAACAAGTGTATATTTGTGGCAACCATTGATATGATGAATCTTTATATCATAATATGTTGTTCTCAGATTATGATATCAATTAGCCGAGAGCAACATAATATGGTAAAACCTTAATCATAAAAATGGTTGCCACAAATACATACTTGTTTACTGTAACCATATATATGATTGATGCAATCATGTGAATCGAAACTTAACCATATTATGGTAACCACAATCATGTAAATAGTTACTGTGACTATAATATTGGTATGAAACTTTTAATAACGTGGAAAATGTTACTGCAGACATGTACAACTATATTTTTTCTCTGCGTGTATGTCCGTTGAAGTCCTTTTCGGAAGTGGACCTTATATGAGAGCTATGTTCAATTATGGACCGATAGCCATGAAATTAGGTTGCGTGATTTATTTCTGTATAATACTTCTTTCTGTTAAATTTTATTTGGATACAAACATTTTTATGAGATTTATACTTGATAAAGTGATTTTTAAAAGTGGCCTTACATAAGATTCAATTATTGAGCCATCGCCATGGCATTGTTTTTGGATACAAGCCTTTTTAAGAGCTTTATGATAATTTAAGGTAATTTTCGGAAGTGTGGTATGATTTATTTGTATATAAGTAAATATATTTGTGTGGATATTTAAGTATATAAATATTTCATTTATAACCGATAGTCCTATTTTGGAGCACATTTGTATGGGGGCTATGTGAAATAATGACCGATAAATCGACTTAGAAAGAGATCCAGAACAAATACTTAATATCCTCCCCACCATAGCGGTGTAGGGTTTAATCATGATTTTTTAAATTTTGACACTATTCGTTTTATATAGCCTTCAGTAGGCGTATACTTATTGCAAATGCTGCATAATAATACGTATACGTACTGAGTCACCGTAGAAACGATATCTACGAGTTTTATTTTGAATAGTAATTGTATCGTCAAATGTAAAAATTGTATATAAATTTAAAATTTATATTTAGGTTGAAGACTCGATTTGCATTTTAAATTGTTAAATGGAATTAGATCAACCATACTAGTTAGAAAAAATATTTTATTTTTGATTTTGTGGTTCCATTTAAATCCAATCAAAAAAGGTATCTGGAATTATTGTGAATTAAAATAAAAACCATTTATTATTGTATTTTTTGTACACAATTGTCTATTTTAGAAGTAAATTTTATTTATTATATATTTTTAAGCAAACATTATAGAATTAGAAAATTTAATTTTTTCAAAATTAGATAAATTAGGTGCTTTGCAATATTAAAATAATCGCAACACACTTCTAATTGAAATACAAAAAATATAAGGGTGTTCCGAAATATGTCAAGAACCGATTTGAAAAAAAAACACATTAGTGGTTGTATCTTCTTAGATACACTGAACACTCGCCATTTTTCTGAAGGATAACATTAAGAGAAGTATTGCAGAAGTTAAATAATATGACAAATCATATTATTGCGTGGTTCAGAGCCATCCACACTAGACTTATTTTTATGTTAATTTGAAATTTAGATAACATTTTCTCAAATTCTATAGCTGCTTTTAAAAAATTAAGTCCTGTTTTATGTGTCCAAATATGTTCTTCAATATTATGCAAAGAGATATCGTAGCCCCAAACTTAGTACATCCAAAAATCAAAAAAATCCCAATTTTGGATTTTTTAAAAGTTTTTTTAGGAATTGTAGAATTGTCAAAAACAATTCGCTAATTTCTTTTCCACTTTTGTATTTCGATCAAAATTTACTATATGTAAGTGTAAAATTTCATTAAAATCGATTCATAAACAAAACTTTTATAGCACTTTAAAAATTTAAATTTTCCAGAAAAATCAGCTACCATTTTTTATTCCCATATTTTTTAAAAAAGTCTTATATCATTTTGAAAAGAGGACATAATTTCTTACACGCTGATATATAATATGTATATATATTTTTTAAAATCGGGCTATTCGTTTAGAAGTTACAGATTTATTTCCACTTTTTTTTTCATTTCCCCTGCTGTGCACTGGTAATTTACTCGAATCATTAGAAAATGATAAAGGGTAAGCAAGAACATGCACGGAACAGCTATAATGCAAACAATTGAGAAAAGAATCTCGACTTTGAAACTGAGGAAGAAATTGAAATAGAAATATTCATAAATGACCCTTTTGTCAAAATGATAAATGAAGATAATTATATAGATACAAATTATAAATTGTGTGTTCTTCATTTCCTTCTCAACTCAGTGGTGGACATAGAAATACCAAGACTTTTGAATTTGAAATAGTTTTGTGTAAAAATGGCAACCTCCAATTTAAGGAAGAGCAAGTTAACCCTCTAACCGGCTTTCGATTTTTTGGTCCCAGTGCTGTATTAAACAACTTTTCGCTTTAAAATAGTGAAAACTATATTTAGACAACACTTTTTTACATTTGTTTACTTCCCAATATATTTTTTGTCAGCTATGATCAATCAAGTGCAAAAAGTCAACAAATTAGAATCAAAACATATTTCGCAAATTTAACTATTAAAAAACAACATTTAGAATAAAATGATCGACTTCAAAATTATACGGTACATAACACTTTATGCTTGAGTCTTATAATGTATGTATTTGAACTGAAAAAAAAATAAAAATGTTGATTTAAAAACGAAATAGTGAAGGCCTTATCAAGACGATTTTGCCGGTTTGTGTGCACAAAAATGCCCCCCTCTCGTACAATGTTGATTTACCTCTTGTTCACAAAACACTGTCAGTTGCTTATAGTTCTATTATTTACATTATTTAATAGAAAAATCTGTAGACAGCAAGATAAAAATATTGATAGTATTGGTGATAGCACTTATGTTCCAAAGACTAAACACCATCTCCGAAAATAAATCCTCAATATAGCCTAGTACTCTGTTCATATCAGCGAAAAATTATGGTTTTTTCGTGCGAAAAATTTTATATGCAACAAATGATCAGCTGTTGGTTTTAATTTCGTGCGAAATAAGTGCCGCTTATGTTATTTCGTGTGGAAAAATAAGGTTGCCAGATGTATTTCACATGTTTTCCACAATAAAAACAGAGTACTGCTTTTGCGAAATTATTTCGCATGTATTTCATTCCAAACAATTTTATATGTAGTTTGACAGCAGTTCGCATGAAATTTTGAACAGAGTACTTAGCTTAAGGTGCATAAAAAGGGGATTAGATTGTTCGAGCTTTGTGATTCAAACGGTTTTGCCTACCGTTTTTAAATCTAAAATGGGTCCGGAGATAATGTAATTTTATCTATTACACCGGACATTGTAGATACCTTAAATGTCTGGAGATTCCTTATTTCGTGCATCACATCCTGTATTTTGATAACTTTTACAAATAGAAGTCGCTGTTAGTCTATTTACGAGCCAGAGGAATTTATGGTTTGGGCTTAATGAGATGTACTAAATTAATTGAATAAAGAACAGAAATGATTTTGCGTAGAATACATGACCTCACTCCATGGAGACAATGTGAGTTCTGCATTATGGAGGAATAACAAATATGGTCGCCCGTCATCGACATACATATGTAGGTATCGAACGTTTAGGAAGAACATAGTCTGGTGAACAACGATCAAAGGATCCTCGGTATGATAGAAAGCGGAAGAAAATCTACAAAATCAACTGCCCTCAAGTTATTTGATAATACAATGATCGAATGGGTGGAGTAGATATCATGTATGGTCACCAGGGTCAATACCATATTGGAGCTAAGACTCGCAATATTATTATCAGATTGTTTTAACAATTTGTGTATATGGTCTTTACAAATGCTTCCTACAATATGTTCGATTAAAGAACTGATTTTACAGCTTCCAGATTCGCAAATAATATGTGTTTTAACCTTGTTTGTCCCCTTCTCTCAATAAATCCAAAATTATCCATTATATGGGGTATACCAATGTAGGTGGACGGTATTTAAGATCGGGCAAAACCGATTATGGTACTCTAACTTGCTCTGGTAGGTGTTGACAAGTACAACAAGAATCTGTTTTTAAAATTTGCCAAGCCCTCCAAAATCTAAATGCGGGGTTTCGTACCTTTCTTATTGTTTTTGCGAAGTAGCCACACAACTATTTTTGCAGAAGTTTGAAGTTCGGTAATCCATCAGCACAAATTTCAGTAGATCCACAATATATTTCAATTTGGATCAGGATTTATATATAAAAGTTAAGAAGTTCACCATAGTGATGGTCTGGATCTTCATAAATGTATTCACCAGCTTTTGTTCAGTTTAAAAATGTTAGTAAAATATTTGGTGCTTATTGAAGTGGCTGGTTATGATGATGCTACTGCTTTTATCTAAATATTTATTAAATCAATTTAGCATTTTGAAATTTTTCAATGTCTTTCCTCTGTTGCATATTTGTAGTGGTATCTATATATAGATATATATGTGTAGGTATGTATATGAACTAATATCCCTGTAGTTCTGCATTGACTACAAAATAAGTCAATGAAGGGATACATTAATTTTTCCTAATATTTTATTACATGGTTGACTCCAGTTTGTATATTTTTGGGTAATTTGACACGTATGTGTACTATGTATTGCAGAGATAATTAAGTTAGTTACTTTATACATCCCAGGTAACCTAATACTTTAGCGTCTCTAAGTAATTTAGGATGTAGTAACATCAATGCCTAGTAGAGGGTTAGTTGTCAATAAGTGTCCTTGTGTAGGGCGGAGTATTCTCAATGTAATTTATGTAGGGTTCCTAGGACACTCATATTTTAAAATAACTAGTTATATAACTAATTCAGTAAATAGTGGTGACCTCAATGATGGGTAAAATCTCTAGATTGGGATACTTAGTTAGAACTGCTGGGTCGTTTGAATCTTATCCATGTGTGTACTTCCCTATTTATGTCTGTTGGTTATGCTGCCACATTCTTACATTCAATAAGCACACAAATTATGAATTATATGTTTTATGTTTTGTGAAGACGTGAACTTCAATGATTTATAGCCAGCTCTTTCTGTTGTTCTTGAACAGGGCTACAAGTATGCAGGAAATACAACCAACCATACTCATAAATAAATCATATTTTTACTCCAGGATTAGTCTAAATGATGACATTTTTATTACAGTCTTACATGCGAGTACATACTTGTGCAATCATAACAAATTTTTATTTGGAGTACTAAATTTGAATTTGATGCTTTCTTTACTGTTGAGATTTATATCATCGCCAAATCAAATTATTCATGGGGGACTTCATTGAAATATGTAGCATTTGTTGCGTTACACGTGTATTGATTAACGTACGATGGGAATATTTATTTGTTGAATGGGGTTTGCTGCGGTCTGCGCAATAATTTCAATTATGTATTTAACAAGAAAATGTTGCTGAACAGAATATTTAAAATTAAGCTTTTAATATTGTAAAAATATTGTGTTGACCATTTTAAATAGTAAACTAAAATATTTCCAATTTTTGGGGCACGAAAAAGGCGGCCTAAAATTTATAGAAATTATAAAATCTAGCAAAACGCAGTGGCTGATTTGTTATAAATGGCGAAGTATTCTGCGACTTTCTTATCCATCGAATGCTTTTGTAAAGGGTATTTCTTTAAGCCTTATAGAACTTTAAATTACAACAAAACAGGAAAGTAAATTTTAATAAAAAAATTGTTATGGAAATAATATTTGAAAATGATATCGCGAAATGGTATGTCCACCGCGGATGTTCTTGTCCAATTTTGGGCAACTTTTTCGAGCATATTTGGCAGTACGTCACCAGCAACATGAATATTGGCCTCCAAGAAGTCAATTGCTGCTGGTTTATTAGCTTAAACCAGTGACTTCACGTGGCCCTACAGGAAATAATCCAGAGGTCTCAAATAGCACGACCTTGAAGTCCAGTGTAAATTGGCCCATTTCTCGAAGTCAAGTTATCGCAAAATTTTGATTTCAGTAAATCGATGGTTTAAATAAATATTTCGATGGTACGTAGCTCCATCCTGTGGAAACCACATCTCGCCCTGATCAATGATATCGATATTTTCAAACAAAAGATTTTTAGTTATTGTGCGTTAATGATTGGTCTGCTGTAGCTAGTCTAGGATAATGGGGCTGCCATCTGTCGTTGCCTAGACACAACGCTCTCTTGCTTATCTTTGATTCCTACTTTTTCCAGGGGCTGGCGGGCTGCCTTACCTTTGCCGTGATGCTATTGTTTTTTTATATTTTGAAACATTTTTTTAAGAAAGAGTGCACAATAAAGGCCACCCTAATGTACGAGTTTATATTAACAAGAATTTATCTATCCTTGTCAGTATATATTTGCAACAAAATGTAAATCTTGAAAATGTACGAAAGTGTTACTTGAATTCACTTTCGTTCTATATTTTATATATTGTCATTGATTAACAACAAACTATAAATATTACTAAAAATTCATGCTTGGAAATGTGTTAGCAAAATAATGAGTTTACTTCAACACAAATTTATATTTATTCCATCAGTAATTGGCGCACCAGAGCGGCTATTTCAAGTGAAAATATAAATAAATCTTGTTAAAAATAACAGTTTGCTCCAATAATACTTACACAAAAGTAAAATTGGATTAATATATTTGTTTTTACATTATTAGTACAAAATTGTATGAGAAGGAGACATTTATAAATGTAAAGTTTTAATAATCTGGTTGGGAGAATGCAGTAATCGTTGGATAACATTGTTAGTGTGATATTTTTCGGCAGCAGCTAAAAGGAATATAAAATATATGAAATTTTTATTCAAGATATTATTCTACAATGAGCCTTATTGACATTTTTTCTTAGCAAAAAAGTAGTTTAAAATTAACCAAATAAAACAAATTTAAATTTTTTAAAAGCTCTTAATAAAAAAGGTAAAAATATATTCTTAGGAAAAAGTCTATAAACCTTCACCACTCAAAGGCAGCATATGCTGCACTGCTCCTCCGAATTGAGGAGAGGAGCTAGTCATGGTCCAGGAACCTTGGATTCATCAGTATCGTATCTGTGGACTATTTTTGAATGGCTACAAGCTCTATTGGCTGAAAGCTCTTTGAATATCTTCATTCTGTCTGTTTACAGCGATGAAGATACAGTAGCAGTCCCATGGGAATGCAATAAAGGCAGTTATGGCTGATTTCCAGCTATATGGCGCATGATCATGGGGAGCATCCGCCAAATAATGCTGTCCGTAGTGCTGTTAATAAGGCGAATGAGTTCAGGATACCTTTGGTTATCTGCGCTGATGCTAACTCGCACCATATTATATGGGGTAGCAGCGACACCAATACAAGAGGTGAAAGTCTTTACAGTTTCATTCTTAATAGTAGTTTGGAAGTAGTAAATAGAGGTTCAGAACCTACCTTCATTGTTTCAAATAGAATGAGTGGTGCTAGACTTAACACTTGTGAGTGCTGAGTACCACAGCATGATTACTAATTGGGCTGTCGCTAGCGACTGCTCTTTTTCCGATCACCAATATACTGACTTCAATATTGGTGTAACTTATTGGAGTGTTAATAACATACTAAATAGGAGGAAGACCGATTGGGATATGCAATGTGGCGCATTCTCTCGGTCTTTATCTATCCCGCCCGCAGAGGTAGGAATAAGCCTCCATGGAGGAATCCTAAAATAGAACACGCCAGAAAGACGTGCCGTAAACTGTTCAACGCGGCTAAGAGGTTGGGTAAGTGGCCGGCATAGAAGTTCTCATTGAATCAATTCAAGAACCTAGGCGACTCACACTAAACAAAAGGATTACAGACCAATTAGTCTTGCATCCATTTTGCTGAAAACCCTACAAAGGGTTATTGACGTTTACTTGAGGATGACCATTCCAATAGAACTCATCTCAAAACCCAACATGCCTAGACTAAGAGTAGATCTGCGAAAACAGCTCTATATTCGTTAATAGGCTCCATTGAAGGGTCCCTATCACATAAGGAGTATTCACTTGTTGTCTTTCTCGATACTGAAGGGGCTTTTAACAACGTCAGGTCCGACGCCATCCTATCTGCGATGAACGAACTTGTGAATGATCTTTGTGTACACCGGTTAGTCGGAAAGATACTCAGCTATAGAGTCATATGTACTACTCTAAGTGGCATAAGTGTTTCAAAATTGGCCAATCGTGGTCACTTTTGTGGAATATGGCTATGAATACCCTGTTGGTCAGGATGTACAACAGAAGGACTAAAACACTCGCGTATGCTGACGATGTTGTAGTATTTATATCTGGTAAATTTGTGGATACAATATCTAGTTGTATGGAATCGGCATTAAGTATACTGAGTGAGTGGACTTAGTGTGAACACAAAAAAACGGAATTGATTCTCTTCAATAGGAGGTATAAGATCGATGTCTTTAGACCATCCAGACTGAGAGTCTTGAGATCAGGGATAATGCAAAGTATCTTGGCATTATTCTAGATAAGAGATTGTCCTAGAATATGAAAATTCAGAACAGGATTAATAAGGCATATGTTGTTAGTACCAATTGCCTTCAAAAAGGCAATTGGTACTAACTAGGGTATTATGCCGAAGGGTATTAATTTGATCTTCAAAGCAGTCGTTAAACCCATCATGTTCTATGGAGTATTGGTGTGGTGGCAGGCCTTGGATAATGCTGCTCACCGGAAAGCCGTTTAACGAGTTCTAAGGACTATTGGTCTACTTCCTCTAAGGCACTTTTTTACTATTTAAATCAGTTTACCAGTGAATTTGATGGTGATACAAATGGCTCTCAACTTTGCTATGGATTTGGACTGAATTACTATGGACACATACATGGTAATGTTGATTACTGCATTGCAAAACCTTTTTCCGGTAGCCATTTCCATTTAATGATCCCGAAAGGGATTTATAACAACGCGAACTCTTCCCCCTGTTGATGTCATACGGATATACACTGATGGCTCTAACAGGGGAATAGGGTCGGTGGAGGTTTCTATATTGAAAACTTTGGGATACAATCCTACTTTAGTCAACGTTACTTCTGTACTGCTCCTCAGGCGGAAATTAATGCCATTAAACCTGCACCCAACTGGCTGAGGTATTATCGAATATCTGGTGATATATGTATATTTACTGACAGCAAAGCTGCCGTTAACGGAATAGCGGGTGTCTTCACGACGTCTAGGTTAACCGAGGAATACCGGGTGTTCCTAAATGAGATAGCGAGACATTCTAGGATAACGCTTGTATTGGTCCCTGGATACGATGGAAATCAGGATAATTGAATAGCAGATGATTTGGGCAAAAGGGGGGCGATCGACCCCTTTTCTGGTATTTCCCTTGTTAAATGCAAGATTGCTGTTCAGCAGAAACTATATGAGAATGCACAAAACCGGTGGACTAATGAACCTTCCTGTGCTACAGCGAGGTCGAATTGGCCCGTATATGTTGCTAGCAGGACGAATCTACTTATAGAATACCGTCGTGAGCAAATAAGGCTAACTGTCTCCTTTATTACAGGACACTGTTTAATTGAAACACATTCTAGAAGAATGGGCCTACGGTACAATGATTACTGTAGAAGCTGCCATAATGAAGAGGAGGAAGAGACTGTGTATCACCTTTTCTGCTAATGTCCGGCTCTAACAAACCTTGGACGAGCTATCAAGGATGAATCTGAGACGAATCCATTCCTTCATCCGGTAATCTGGTTGGTTTAATTTAGAGTCAACGGAAGTATTGTAAATACCCTGCTGTCTACCCCTTGGGTATCACAATGGGATCAGATTTGAATGGACCCAAGTGAGCTGCTTGAGAAGCGGCTGCCAATGAAACCTAACCTAACCTATTCTTAGATATAGTTGCAGAAAATGCTAACTAATAATCAGTTTTTAAATTTATCAGAGGTTTATAAAATATAATTTGTATGGATATTTTAATGCGAAATTTATATTAATACATAGTTTCCTTCTTTAATATCCCAGCAAAAAAATGTCCATCCTAGGATGCAATAAAAATTGTTTAAGTATTACTTGATAGCTTACATAAGCTAAAAAAAATTCAGCACAGAATTAGTAACGTAAGGGAGAATTTTGTGATTTTCATTGGATAATTTCAAACTTATTATGAGAAACTATTGAACGAAAGCTGTTTATTTCATTGCTACTGTAAATTCTCCATTAACAATACTAAATAATCATAATTTATGATTGCAAGACATATTTTAGAAAAAGTATAGACAAAATATAATGTAGACAGCATCTGATATAATAGAGCGGTTGTTGAGATTTGTTTAAGCCTGACAGAACTTGAAATTGTAAACAAATAGTAGTAAATTTTGATCGACAATTTTTTTTTATATTCGAAAGATCAACACATGGTACTAACACATGAAAATGATTTTGGGTTGACCGCGGTTGTTTTAGACGAAGGGCATTCAGGGCGTCAAATTTTGACCTCCAAGGCGTCAATCGTTTCTGGTTTATCAGCATAAACCAGCGACTTCACGTGGCTCCACAGAAAATAATCGAGAGTTGTCTAATAGCACGACCTTTGGTGCCAGATTACAAGTCCAATTTTCGTCAAATTTTGATTTCAATAAATCGATGGATGTGGTCGTCGTATGGGACGTCATGTGTATGGGACATCATGTGCTTCAAACAAAAAATCACTGAAATAGTGTCTGTTGTAGATTGATCACACTCCATTAGCAGGAATTTTGTTTGGGAATAATCCCAAAATGAGCCAAATCGCTGAACACACTTGTGAGATAAAACAATGGATCAGTGTGACGCATATGATGGGTTTTGTGGCATTAATTATTGCGCCAGATGTATTTTATCTTTGGGAAAAAAATGTCCACGTACTTTACGGACAAAACCCAATTTCCTTTGAATATTCTTCAACACTTTCTTTTACAGCAATGATTCCTCTTTAGTGAGCACATTATTTCAACCTTTTACTGTTGCTGCATCATATGAAGAGTATGTGTTATAAAATCTATCCACAGTTCGAAGTATTGCTTACTCAAATAGAAGATTATGTGTGCCATAAAAATCTAAAACCGAAGTCGCCTATAAGTTGCGCGAATGGATGACTAATTTTCAAGGTAAATTTGAATAATTTGTAAGCGTTCAATCTATTCGTAATGATTTGCCAAAGTATACTGAACATAAGTATCACAATATTGTGCGCAGTTTGACAGTTCGTTTGACAGTTAAGTCTTTCGAAATGCGCATTCAGCTTAATAATCAGCCTTTAGTTATATGTACGTCTGATAAATTCAGTAGTTAAATCAGAATATGTATTGCTAAAATTACACTTTTCATAGCATTTCGAATTAACTCAACAACCAATTTTTCCCATTTCTAATACCAAATATTTCATATATACAGAGAATAACTGTACGAAACACCATCCATTTAGATATCCTTCTAGGCAGCTCAATTGCCTTCAACACCAAACCCCAGCATATTCTTCATAGTTTTAGTGAGTATATTTGGTATACAAATGTAACAAATACCATTTAACTAAAACAAAGTACAACAAATGGCTTTAATTTAGCAAACAAATAATTTAACACCAAATTGCCTGGAAAAATGAACAAATTTCCACTTAAACTTTGGTTGCCATTTTAATTATTTACTAGCTATTCACTTCAATTAATTTTTTGTTATTCATTTTGCCCAGACTCAAATTAAAAAAATAAATTGTTTTATATTTTTGCAATACTAATGGCTCGAAAAAGTTTGAAAAATAAACTTTTGCAGCTGCAGAAATAATTTGTTGCAATCAAACATAATAAAATTGGCTGGTATAGTTTTTTCCCAGTATTTGCGAAAGCAGGTAAACAACACTATTCATATGATACAGCCAGATATATTGTTAAATAACGATTGAACAAAAACACAAAACGTTATTTTAGTTTAACGAAATTTAATATGCAGTTATCAATTGAGTTAGTTGAAACAATTAAGAATGCTGTATTCAGCTAGCGTAACATTATTAGAAATAGTTTTGGGAAGGTTGTTTTTTTGATTATCTGTATAATGAAGAAACGATTTGGCATAATTTTCACATCTTGAATAAATGTTTAGTTAAAAAGTTTCAACATGTGACCATCGATATACCTCGAATACAAGCAACCCATGATTTTACAATTTGATCCAGAAGAAAATTTATACCAGATTAAATGTTAATATACTTGTTATAATTGATGTATATTAATCATACGCCCACATGGTCAACGGGTATCCGAAATTGCGATAAAAATTTCTCTGGAATGTAAAAGACTCTTAAATTTATAGTATTCTATACACATTTTTGACAAATCTTATTTCTTTTGGTAGAAAACAAAAGTATATCTCATTTATTCACCGCACAGTTATATGACCAATCTGTTAAAATATAAGAAGAATATAAATGTCAACCACCTCCTGCTTGATTTCAATAAATTATACATTTTTCTTTTATAGTTTAAAAGAGATTAAAGTTTAAATTTTTGAAACTTTTCTTTTGTTTTTCGCAAGTAGATAATAATATATAAAACACTTTGTATTCCCAAAAAAAAAAAAATGTAAGAACAAAAGATGTTGTTTTTTTTTAATTTTCTTTAATGGGAGCTAGCGAAATATTGACGGATCCGCAAAAAGTTGCTAAATGTGTTTTCCTTTTACATAAAACTTACTTGTGGCGAAACTAATTAGTCAGAAGACTTGGCTTGCCCTACAACGACTTCTGCAGAAGTGATCAAAACGAGGAGGAGGATGAGACCTTTTTTTATCTTCTTTATCACTGTCCGGCATTAGGAGATCTACGCTCTCGGTTTCTGTGACACCGTTCCATAAATAGTCTTTCTGAGCTCTCGAATATGAGGCTTGAGGGCATTGATGCCTTTATAAGGAGTAGTAATTGGTGAAAAAGAGCAGACATGAGAATCTCTCTAGAGTAACCTAATAACCGTTATCTTATAGGTACGCAATTTTTGAAAATCTCCTTCTATCTTTCTTCGAACATCTTTTTCTTTACTCTTCAATATTCCCCTTCTCTATTTTCATATCTATCTGCACCTCTTTCTTTCTTACTTTCTGCTTTTAGGAAACACAAAGAGACCACTGCTTGGACCCTCGTGAGCTGTTCTTCAATTTCGCGGCTGCCTGGAAACCAAAAATATCAAAGTAGTAAATAAAGTTCTTAACGCTTAATTAGCAAAATTACATGCCACCTTGTGTCTCACATTTTTTTTTAAACATCGCCAATGTCCGAATGATCTGAAATTTATAATATAAATAGTCCTTGAAAAGATCTACAAAAAACAGGTTGAAGTTATCACTTGGTTAAAGAGATATTTAGGTGTACTTATTTATTTTTATTTTGTACGTTTTTTTCGTTTTTTAGACATGGCGGTCCTGCAGAGGGTTTTTTAGATATTAGCTATAATTTTGATAAAATTACACACATGCCTATACACTTCTTTGTGGATCTTCTTAAGTACTATTTATATTTAAAATTTTACCTCATTCAGATATTAAATGAATTTTTGGCGATTTTTTTAAATTTAGCTAATTAAGCGTAAATATAAGGCACTTTGGTGACCCAATCTAAAATTTTTTTCTAAAAATTTTCGTGAATATTTTAATGCCTAAATGTACTATTTGAAATGATTTTTTAATTTTCTCGAAAAAAGATAAGGTACTTTGGTGACCCACTCTAAAATTTTTTTCTAAAAATGTTCGTGAATATTTTAATGCCTAAATGTCCTTTTTGAAATGATTTTTTTAATTTTCTCGAAAAAAGAGTGGAGCTAGAGTGTTTAGATCTTTCACAAAAATGATCCCAAAAAAATTCCACAATATAACTCTGACAATCAGTGTTGCCAGGAGCTGGCAAAAAAAGAAGCTATATTGACTTCAAAAAAAGGCCAGAAAAAGCCAAACTGCTTCAAAAAAAAGTCAAAAAAAAAAAGCTAAAATATTATAAATTAAGAATTTAGTTTTATATTTAATTTTAAGTAAAAAATTTGAAAGTATATTCATAAAATTCATAAAAATAAATAAAATTATAAAGGTACACTTCAGCAGCAAACAAAAAACAACATTAATCATTAATAATAAATAATAAATATACATAAGCGACCAAAAACCTCTTAAAGCAATGGAAATAAGATTTCTTTTGAGCAAAAAAAAAAAAATTAAACAAGTAAGAAAGTATGGTCGGTCAAGCCCGACCTTATAATACCCTATACTAAGTAAATGAGCAAAATCATTACTCTTTCAAAATTGCAATAATATATATTCGTGATTGATTTTCGAAAGTGGGCCTTATATAGGAGCTATGAAAAATTATGGACCGATCACCATGAAATTTGATTAATGTCTATATGAAAGTTATTTATGCTGCATTTTATGTGTATACCAACATCTTAAGGAGATTTATGCTCGTTAAAGCGATCATCGGATACAGGTCTTATATGGGAGCTATGACTAATTATGGACCGATCATAACAAAATTTGGTGACATAAATTCCGTACATATAAAACTTATTTGGAGAAAAAATTGTGTAGATACCTATATAAATTAAACATTTATGACCGATAAAGTCCAATTTCGGGAGGACATTTGTATGGGGGCTAGGTGAAATAATGGACTGATTTCAACCAATTTCAATAGGCTTGGTCCTTGGGCAGAAAAAATTGTATGTACTAAATTTCTACGCAATATCTTCAAAATTGCGACCTGTACTCTGCGCACGAGGTTTACGTGGACAACCAGCCAGCCAGACGGACGGACGGACATTGTTTAATCGGACATTGTTTAATCGGTATACTTTAAGGTGGGTGGTAGACTAATATTTTTGGGCGTTACAAACATCTGCACAAATCCATTATACCCTCCTGGTGGTGTAGGGTATAAAAAGGGGCCCATTTTGGAAAAAAATTTAGATTTTGCAAAAAAATTTCAAAATTTGTATGTCTTGAGTTACAAAATATTTATTTTGATAGATATTCCACTCAAAACCTACTAAGCGATCAAAAACCTCTTAAAGGAATGGACCTAAGCTTTCTCTTGAGCAAAAAATAAAAAAAGAGCCCATTTTGAAAAAAATGTCAACAGGTTTAGATTTTGCAAAAAAAAAGTCAAAAGAAATGTTTTTTTCCGAAAGATTGAAGAAATAGCTATGTAAACTATTTGGGACACATTTTACTAAGAACAATAGGCAATAAGTTACATGGATGAGAAAAAACACCTGCTTGGCCAAAATGTCAAATTCTGATCCCCTCTAACTAAGAAAGTTTTCGACCGATCTTGTTGAAAAATTGTGTCTGAATTACTATCTAATAGAACTAACTAGACATCGATTTCAAAAGATGTTCACTTGACATTAAATGCCCCATATATATTTTTATACAGACAAATCTTAATTTTTTTTTTTTAATTTAAGTACTAAGCATTTACTATTTTTCACATACATAATATATTTTTTTGGTTTTACGAGTACTATTTTAAGTGTATTATTAACGGATAAAAAATCGATTTAGCGAAGAGTTTTCATATGAAAATCTTTATCGCAATTGCTCAATTAGTTTAATTTTCCGTATTATTTTTTTCAGAATCATCACTAAAACCTTTCGTTATTTTATCTTTCATTCTTCAAATGATGTATCAAATTCTTTGCATTGTATTACAATTTGAAAACACAAACTATGGAGAAGAAATTTTAAATCAGAAAACAGCTTTGTTGGATCCGCTGAATTGCTTACTGGTTTAAAAAAAAATAATACAGCAAATTATAATCAGTATATTAATCACTTAAATGTTTGGCTTTGAAGCATTGCTGGTTTTAACTCGAAGCATACATCCACAATACGTTTAACGGCTATTTCAAATGACAGCCATCGAGTATCACAAGCCTTCAAGAGTTTGTGGGGCTCTTGTCCATTATATAACGATGAATATAATGTGTAATAACAATTTTGTCTTGAAAGCGAATTTGCTAGACATTTATAGCTTTCAGATATAAAATACTATATTTCATTTTGAAACACTTGGTATTGACAATTGCTATTTGTTCTTTTAATACTGCACAATTCTTGAGTATATTGAAAAGCTAAATGAAAAACAGTAATGAATTAAAATGAAACTGTCTCACAAATATAAATTTAGCCTTTTTATTTTCTCCTTTAGCTTCGTGGTTTTTTCTAGCCTTTTTATTTAAAAAAGGCTATTATCAAATTAAAAAAAGGCTAGAAAAAAAACGAAGCTAAAACCAAAATTTCGAGGCTAAAGAGTAAATAAAAAGGCTAAATTTAGCCTCAAAAATGCTAAACTGGCAACACTGCTGACAATAAGAATTCTCTCAGACATTAACTTACAACATTTTATACAAATTAAACAAATTAAAACTTTGTCCCACCGTAAAAAAAAACTCAGACCAGCTGGACCGTAAACTTATTCTACAAAAATGATCTACTCATCATGCCCTTTCAGAATTATAGGGAAGCTTTTCGGTTTCAAAAATACTGTTGGACAGTGTAAATGAACAAAAAATCGACAGTATTCATAAATATCTGAGATATATCTAATGTTTCTACCTAAGCAACATGTAAATCAAATTAACGAGCCAGAGAACCTCACATTTTAAATCTGGAACACCTTCATAGATTCTTCAGAAATATTAAGTTACACTTTGTTAAGAATGATCGTAGGAAAGTGTACGATAGAATAAAGGAAAATTAGGGCGTATGTAGATAAGCACGGAGTAAAGAATAGCTTTAATATGCATATGTAATACAATAAATATTGTTGTGTGTTATTAGAATTATGTTTTGTAGTCAAATATTAAAGATATAAATTAAAATGTAAATTTATGATATAAGAGAATAGTTCCTATTCCTTCATTATATTAGTTGCATTTTACTGAAATATAAAATCAATAACACTAATTTAAACGTTTCAATAATTTACTGTACAAGTGTAGCAAATTTTAAAATAAACTCACCAAATTTCAGCTATAAATTAAAAACCATCATTTATATTTAAATAGAAAATAAATATAAATTGTATGCATTGAAGATGTAAAATATTAATGGATTAAAGCAAAAATAAGTTAACTTCAACAAGTATAACAGCTCATTGAAATTCCAATAGAAAGAACTAAATAAAGCTTAATGTTTTGGTTCCAATTGTAATTACTCTGCTTCTGCCGCTTTTACCTATTTTTTTATGTATTAGATAATTGTGAGATTCTCCGTTTTTCATTTTTGTTGTAAAGAAGCACAAAAATTTGCAAATGCTTGTTTCACTTTGTGTGCAGTTTTTTTTTTTTATCAAACAGACGTGTTTTACTTACGACATGACAAACTTGAACGAAGATGAAGTACAATAACTGCTCAATGCAGAAAGTGACTCCGATATTTCAGTTGATAATTTTTTAGAAAACATATGAAACAAACTAATAAATACTAATTTTTTTAAATAAATGTAAAAAAGTGAAAGAAAACCGTGGAAAATATACTATGGACCAAATGGTTCTTTAACCTAAGATTCGAATTTTTTTATTTTTCTCAGTCCGAAATAAAAAACTAAGTCAGTATATATCACCGTTCAAAAATTACAAAGGAAACAATTAAAAAATTATACCAAATGGGCTTAATCTAACAGCAGGTTTAAAGTAAAATTAATGTTCATCAATTGGTTTTTTTAATTAGATCATTTGATGGCATTAATATTTAAATATGATTTCAGGCATGTGTTTTTCAAACACCCTTCGCTGTAAATACGGCTGTATTTCGGCAATAACACGTGGAAGATTCGATTCCAAGTGCTCGATAGTTTCTGGTTTATCTGAATAGAGCTGAATATCCCCAGAGAAAATAATCTAATATTTTCAAATCACATGAACGAGTTGGTCAGTTAACAGGTAAATTTCCTGAAATTTTTCGTTTGACAAAAGTTTGTAGTTTCATTAATACGCAATAATAATCACTTCCAATTGAGGCTCTTAAAAGCATGTCTCTATACCATGAATTGACACATTTGGATCATCATCAACACTACGCTGCACACCATCAATCTTTCGGGATGTGAAATATAGTTAATAGTAGACGTATTGATTATCAATAATTTCTTGAATTAATCGCTCAGGTGATCGATTATGAGCACCCTAAAATGCATGTAATATCAGATGAGTTTGTTGAATCAACACATGATTTTCTAAATAAAATTTAATAATTTGCAAACATTGCTCTAACGTGAGTCTATTTATGATAAATTGCCAAACCAAACTAACCTCAAAACAACAAAATCAGCTGTCACAGAAAACAGTTCTGCCAATTTGAAGTTCTTCGCCCTTAAAACCGCACCCTATATTATCTACTGTTTAGAAAACAACAAACCAAATATTTAGTTTTTCAATTATCTTATTAAAGCAAGAATATTTTTTATTTATCTTACCAAAATGCATTTAAAATGATGATAAATAGAATTTCAAAAATATTTCATAAGTGCACTCAATGAAAAAATATGCATAGATTTTTAGAGAAAATTCTGCTAAATTAATCTAATCCATTTTAGCAAAATATTGTTTTATTACTATTGAAAAATTTATATGAAAAGCAATAAACAATTCCATGAAATTAAATTTTATTATTTTATTTGTCTTCTATAGAATAACTATACTATATTTTTATAAAATAAAAACACTTTGTTTGTAAAATTAATTAAAATCAACCCAACTACTGCTTATAAAGTAAATACTAACAAATGGTTAAATACGTTTTCATACAATAATAATTTCTGATGATTTGGTAAACAAATGAACTCATATTATTTCTGTACTTTAAAAATATTTATGTAGAATATTAATAATTTTGCAAATATAACAAATAACACTAGATGAGGTTTTATTAAATTTCAATGTAATTATATGTTTCTGGTATTGAAGATAAATGTTAATATAAAACTATGTGGTTTTGTTTAATATTTACAAGAAATGAACGTATGAGTAATTTAATTTATTACTGTAAATGATAACAATCATACGCAGTGGAAATTTATTTGTTTTGTTTGGCTTCATAACTCATAAATGTTTGCTTAATCAGAATGTACTTTAAAAAGAATTGTATTTGTAAAACCACGCTGCAATTAAATCTTTACTTGGTAAAGAAAATACTATCATAATTAATCCTCACCAAACATCTGAGTTTAAGAATATTATACATTTATTATACATCAAACACACAAAATTGTGAGAATCCGGGAATGCAGTGATGAAATTCCAAAAAACATTATTTTCCTATAATTGCCTACTAATATTACCACAGCAAATTTATGTTAGTTGTTAAGTTTGCATTAACTTAGCGGAACATTTTCTAACAATAGCTTGTTATTGATAAATAATGGTACGACATTCTTTATATTGTGTGTAACAGTAAACAGATGTAAAATAATTAGACGTAGGTAATTACTACTGGTAATTTGTCCAAAGGAAACATTTTCAATTTTTAAAATATTTATTCCATTCAGGTGTTAATAGTTCGTAGTATTTACAAAGTGTAAAATAAAATGCCAAATGTGCTAATTTGGTAATTACGTGTTAATGATATGCCACTGTGTTCACTAGAGCACAAAATAGCGTTGTGAATAGCAAATGGAAATGAATTCATTTGGAATGCATAATTTGTACATAGCCAGTAGTTTTTACTGCAGGAACACAAAGTCAATAAATTTATTAATACGTCTAACAATTCAAAAGCTTTTAATAGTCATTTGAAGTTGCTCAAAACTTTGTAATTAGTTGCCCGATGTTTATAAACTTGGCCTTATATAAATACAGGGATTTCAATTCCCTGAGTACATAAGCAAAAACCCATTTCAAAGGAATATAAATTTTAACAATATCCTTTAAGAAAGGACAATTTTAAATACATATCCCTAATTTGTGTGCATTACACCTATCCCTCGATTTGCACGATACTTTTTTTACACGATTTCACTTTTACACTATTGTTTTTGGTTTTCGTTTACATCGAGAGATGTGGAAATTACCTCGATTTACACGATTTTTTTTTTAATATTTTAGCAAAAATTAATTTTTTCAGTAAATATATCCTGCGCAATTCTTAAAAGTAGTTATCTATAATAAAATTAAAACATAATAGGGAAAAGTGTAGCAGCTGGAACCAAAATGAGCCTGAGTACAACTTTATTCGCTCGGGACATTACAGTTGAAAATATGGAAAAGCCACTAATGATCTGGATAGAAAATCAAACTCAAATGCGAATCCCAATTGATAGAAATTATATTACAAATAAAGCTTTGAGGATTTATTAAAAACTTAATGATCAGCTACCATCTACGTCATCAACTACAAAAAATATCGTTTACATCAAGTCATGGTTAGTTTGAAATATTTAAGCAAATACATTCCTTTCATAATCTATAATTAAAAGTTAAACAAGTTTCTGCTGATATACATTTGTGTAAAGAATATCCCGAAAAATTTACTGAAATTATTGCTGCCAATTCATACACTCTTGATAAAGTCTTCAATCGGGACAGTTTTAGAAAATAATGCCACAGCGGACTTTTCTATCAAAAGCTAATACAATTTTTAAATTTAAACAACGTTTTATGATCAAATTTTTATGGAAATTTTGCTTTAAAACATTGTTTAAATTGAAATTTGTTTATGAATATGGGGGTATGTATTTACTTTACTTTAAAATAAATGAATTTTCTAAACAAAATTTTAAATTTATTCGTATTTGGGTTTATTTCGATTTCATTTCGATTTACACGATTTTTTCAGGAACGCATCAATCGTGTAAATCGAGGGATAGGTGTATTATGTTAATGTAAAGATGCCAAAAATATAAATTGATACCCTAAAATTGTTCTTAAAAATATCGTATTATTTTGCATGTATATTATACCATCAAGCTGCATCCTGTAAAGCTGATCTGACTTTAGTTCTTTCACAGCACAACTTTGAACGGTCAATGGTGCGATTGTTCGATGAAATAATGTCAACATCTTTTAACATAGACGAAGCTATTATGGTAGCGGCTATGTCAGAGACCCCAGCATGATAGCAGGCAAGGGCAAACGATAGAAAAGGGTTTTTCAAAAGTTTTTTTAAATAAAACTAAAACGGTTTTGGATATCAATGAAATTCTTTATTCCTGTGAAAGCACGTTCGATGCCATTATGTATGGAACTCGATTTCTTTTGCATGGCCACCACAGGCACGCTTGCAGAAGTCCAGACGCTGATACCAATTTTCGACGGTTTTCAAGCATAAATCGGGCCATACTGCTGCAATTTCACGTTCGATATTCGTACGAAGTTCATCAATCGTCGCTGGCTTGTTGGCATAGACCAACGGCTACAAATCGCACGACGGCGTCAAATCGTACGACAGAGGCGGCCAATCGACTGGACCATTTCGTTAGATAACACGTTCTCCAAATTTGGTTTCCAATAAATTGAATGTGACATTCGCTGTGTGGCTTGTGGCGCCGTCTTGTTGGAACCACATGTCCTCCATTCCATATCATTCAATTGGGGCCAAAAATATTCTGTTATCATTGAACGGTAGCGATTTCCATTCACAGTAACGTGCCGGTCTTGAACATCACGGAAGAAGTACGGCCCAATGACGCCGCCGGCCCATAAACTGCCATTCAGCCATAAATGAGCCTTATCACTGAAAATGATGTTTCGATAAAAATCCGAATCACTTTCAAGTTGTTGCTCAGCCCAATTCACGAACATACGACGCTTCTGGTGGTCAAGCGGCTTCAGTTCTTAAGTCAATTTGTTATTGTAAGGATGTAGGCCAAGATCTTTTCGCAAAATTCGCCACAACGACGTCACAGAGATGCCCAACGCTTGAGAGAGAGAGACACATTTGGGCTTTCTTCAACTGAAGCCTCAGCAACTACGGGCACTTCCTTGTCTCACTGGCACGGGAACATTTTGTACTGTGTCTGTGGATTCAAATTTTTCCACTAGACACTCAATTATTGATCTGGTAGGACGATTATGACGACCGTAAATTGGACGTAGCGCTCTTAACGTTGAGACAACTGACTCCGAATTTCGGTAGTAAATTTTAATAATTTCGTCTCGTTGTTGGTGTCATTTGCTGATATTTATTTTTACAATACTTGGTCTCTTAATATAATATAAGCTAAAGTTTAATGAATTAATTTAAAACAAGGTTTCACTTTACTATTTCGTAAACTATAATCCTTGGACAAATTATGGTGTAATTTTAAAATTGTAAGTAAAGAAAAATAATATTTATTTTTCATTTTATCAAAGTAACATAGATATAAGTTCAAAAGAATCGTTTAAAAATTACTTTGAGATGAATTTCCTAATTACTCTGCTCTCTCCTTTTCTTGCTGCTAGACAAAGGACATTTTTAATTAAACGTTGTAACAAAATACTTTCTTCAACATTTTCTGACTGAGCAACAGGATAATTAAAGGAAAACAGTAAAATATTACAAAGCAAACTAAACAATGAAATGCATTTTTACCTAGGTCAAGGAAATTTAATAAACGGTATGCCAAGTAATTTCAATAACAATTTTAATTGCAAAAGACTAACTGAAAATATGTAATTGACGTTCAATTGGGTACACATTAAAAGGAGAAAGTTTTCAATAACTTAACATTAGCTCTGGCACCAACTATACTATACGAGTTCTGGCACTACACATTTGCATTTGTAAACATGTTTATTTTGATATATGTTTATTAAGGTGGCCACATTTGTATGGAGGACAAATAAGGTGCCGAATTTTCCAACAAAAATTTAAGGCAGATAATTTCTAAAAACTTTAGTCCTGTGGCCAGTATTTGTTAAGTTAGATCAGAGGATATAATGGTAATTTTCATATTTTTTATATTTCAACTTATTAAGAAAACTTGAACTAATAGAGATATAAGTATATAAGGGTGACAGCCAATCTTTTTTTTTAGATTTCAAAGTGTGCCGGGTGGACTACTGTGACCTTAGGTCTAAAAATTAAGTGCTGAAAATTTGAGCCAAATCGGATAACGATTTCGGGACCCGAATCGAAGTCAAAAGTCAGATATATTCAAAATTTTATTATCTATATGAAATAAATTTGTGAAACTCCTTAACATGCTGCGTTATTTTACAGAAATATGTAGATTTATTTACATTAATGAAAATTAAAGTAATAAAAATCTTTTGGAGATTAACCCTATATCTCCATTTGGTCAAAATACAATTTGTGATGAATCACAAATAATAAAATTTGTGATAAATCGCTAAAATTTGGAAAAATGGAAATTTTTCAGTTTTTGTAAAAATTTTGCTACTAATTAATTACTTTTGCAAATGAATGCAAAATAATCGAAATGTGTCCGTAATTGTCATTGTAATGAGATACAAATGGCAAAAATTGGTTAAAAAATGTTAAAGTTATTAAAAATTCCATAGACCATTAATATGTCTCAGGCCACTCAAACAAAATATTTAGGGAAAAAATTAACATATTTTTATAACTATATTTACTTGTATATGAGTTTTTGTCTTCGTAGGTTACCGGTAACCTATTCGCAAGTTGACCAAACAGTTTAATGGCAGTTTCAAGCTCCATTTTAAAATTTTGAAAAATTTTGTTAAACAAATTTCAGAATTTTTTGATCATCAAATTGGGATTTATTGAAATTATAATAAGGAATATAAATACGAAAAAATTATGTCAACACTGTATTTCTATACAGAAATCTAGCCAGTAACTGGCTGTATTTCCATACAGAAATGTAGCCAGTAACTGGCTGTATTTCTATACAGAAATCTAGCCAGTAACTGGCTGTATTTTCATACAGAAATCTGGCCAGTAACTGGCTGTATTTCTATACAGAAATCTAGCCAGTAACTGGCTGTATTTCTATACAGAAATCTAGCCAGTAACTGGCTGTACTTCTGTATAAAAATCTAGCCAGTAACTGGCTGTATTTCTGTACAGAAATCTATCCAGTAACTGGCTGTATTTCTATACAGAAATCTAGCCAGTAACTGGCTGTATTTCTATACAGAAATCTAGCCAGTAACTGGCTGTATTTCTATACAGAAATCTAGCCAGTAACTGGCTGTATTTCTATACAGAAATCTAGCCAGTAACTGGCTGTATTTCTATACAGAAATCTAGCCAGTAACTGGCTGTATTTCTATACAGAAATCTAGCCAGAAACTGGCTGTATTTCTATACAGAAATCTAGCCAGTAACTGGCTGTATTTCTATACAGAAATCTAGCCAGTAACTGGCTGTATTTCTATACAGAAATCTAGCCAGTAACTGGCTGTATTTCTATACAGAAATCTAGCCAGTAACTGGCTGTATTTCTATACAGAAATCTAGCCAGTAGCTGGCTGTATTTCTATACAGAAATCTAGCCAGTAACTGGCTGTATTTCTATACAGAAATCTAGCCAGTAACTGGCTGTATTTCTATACAGAAATCTAGCCAGTAACTGGCTGTATTTCTATACAGAAATCTAGCCAGTAACTGGCTGTATTTCTATACAGAAATCTAGCCAGTAACTGGCTGTATTTCTATACAGAAATCTAGCCAGTAACTGGCTGTATTTCTATACAGAAATCTAGCCAGTAACTGGCTGTATTTCTATACAGAAATCTAGCCAGTAACTGGCTGTATTTCTATACAGAAATCTAGCCAGTAACTGGCTGTATTTCTATACAGAAATCTAGCCAGTAACTGGCTGTATTTCTATACTGAAAGCTAGCCAGTAACTGGCTGTATTTCTATACAGAAATCTAGCCAGTAACTGGCTGTATTTCTATACAGAAATCTAGCCAGTAACTGGCTGTATTTCTATACAGAAATCTAGCCAGTAACTGGCTGTATTTCTATATAGAAATCTAGCCAGTAACTGGCTGTATTTCTATATAGAAATCTAGCCAGTAACTGGCTGTATTTCTATACAGAAATCTAGCCAGTAACTGGCTGTATTTCTATATAGAAATCTAGCCAGTAACTGGCTGTATTTCTATATAGAAATCTAGCCAGTAACTGGCTGTATTTCTATATAGAAATCTTGCCAGTAACTGGCTGTATTTCTATATAGAAATCTAGCCAGTAACTGGCTGTATTTCTATATAGAAATCTAGCCAGTAACTGGCTGTATTTCTATATAGAAATCTAGCCAGTAACTGGCTGTATTTCTATATAGAAATCTAGCCAGTAACTGGCTGTATTTCTATATAGAAATCTAGCCAGTAACTGGCTGTATTTCTATATAGAAATCTAGCCAGTAACTGGCTGTATTTCTATACAGAAATCTAGCCAGTAACTGGCTGTATTTCTATACAGAAATCTAGCCAGTAACTGGCTGTATTTCTATACAGAAATCTAGCCAGTAACTGGCTGTATTTCTATACAGAAATCTAGCCAGTAACTGGCTGTGTTTCTATACAGAAATCTAGCCAGTATTTGGCTGTATCTTGCATCACTTTTATTTTTGCAAAGTGAAACAAACTGTGATTTGCAAATTCGTTCTAATTGAAAAGTTTCTAAAGTCAAAACAGGGGTACGTGTTGCTGTTGGAAATCCTTCCCACTAATAAAATTTCTTTAAAATATGTATAAACTTCTCTGAAAAATTATATAAATAATTGCAACTTTTTTTGCAAGTGTTAGGCATACTTCCCTTATTTAAAATTATCTTTTGAAGTATGTCCGCAGTTATTATTAATTACAAAATCAACTTAACGAAGAAATAAAATGTATTATAATTAAAAATAATTGAAAATATAGAATGAAAGACTTTATAGCGTTTGGTGCTTGAACTTTTTTAACAACTGCGAACAAATAATACCGTTTTTAATGCTCTATTCGACTATGCCAATTTGCATATTTGCAGAAATGTCAATATTTTTATCCGTAGAGAATTATACATAGAGACAAGGCACTGTAGTAAATATAATTCCCCAAAAACATTTTTGAAAATTTGTTTAAATAAACCTCCATATTTATGATATGCTTCCATGAAGGTCTTTCATGCGAACTAATTTGATATGATTGAGGATAGATCTTTATGACTATGAACAGACAACGCCAAACACTAACAAATTCTGGTATTTTACCGTGCATTCTATATAAATTTTGTTTGGTGACACTGAAATATTTTTAAAAATATTTGAATGTACGAACAAAAAATAACTAACTCATGCTTACTAGAGTAGAAATTTATTTTTGCATAAAATTACATAACATATTTTAAGCAATAAAGAAATTTTGGCAAAATTGTAATAAATTCTGATAAGGGTTTGACAACAAATTGAAACTGTGACTCCAAGACACACACTAAGTGACAAGATGCCTTTGTTGAAACAAAATTTGTCTACTTTTTCTAATGGACAATTAAGAAAAGAATTTTAGTGTTTACAAACATTAATGCAAAAGTACTTTTAATGAATTTTTAACGATAAATTATTAAGAATGCATGCTATGTTGTTAAATAGTAGATGACTAATTTCACTCTAATGAAAACGAACAAAAATGTTGATGGCTTTTTTCTGTTGTGTCATCGTATCTACAATTTATGCCAAAAGAGAACATTTTTCTTAAGGAAAAACAAATTAGTGGTGAACTGATATGTGTGTATTAAAATGCGGAGAATATTCCAGCAGGTCTAGGAGATTGTACCAAATTAATGATTTGAAATATCATTTAATGAGACAACTAGTTATATAACTAGGTTATTTAACACCTGCATGTTCTAAGAAGGAGGTCAATTGATTACAATGAGATGTCTGATTTACATACCGGTCACATATAGTCAGTTACCTTACTAGCTACTTAACTGGTTACTTGATTAGCTAGTTAATATTAAATAGTTAGTTTAAAGAAGTCCAGTAACAGATTGCTTTTGAACAAACCTTCCTCCGACATCTCTCCCATAGATTACTTCTGTTGGGTGAAATAACTTCTCTCTAAAGTGCAGCAAAAACAAACGTTAAAAGCCATTACACTCTAGGTTACTTAGGAACACTAAAGTGATAACTGGCTTCACGCTAGATTAGATGTGATGTCAGTATACTTAATCACAAATAAAATAAATTGTATGAGAATTTTATCATCACATTTTGTATAAAACCTGTTTGTATGAACTACTAAAAAAAAGCTGTAAAAAAGAAACGTTTAAAGTGACTGCACTCTCGATTTTAAGTAACAGCTGTCTTTATATAAAGTAACCAACTGTCTTCTCTATGCACTACAAAAAGTGACAAATGAGCCACAATATATAAATTGGAGTCAGCCAAGTCATTAGTTACAGTTGCTGTCTATAATGGAAACTATGACTACTTGCTTAATTGATGTAATAGTTCTGTGTGAAAAGTAATATTTCGAATCAGTCAGTCCTCAAGTTTGTATAACAACAAATGCCAATCGATACTTAAATACTTTTTGCCAGTACAGTAAATAACAGTTCCAGTGAAATATAAAGTGAAATATAAATTTACAAAGGTTTCAATTAGCAAACAACTTAAAAAATAAAGGAGAAACAGCTTAAATCTGCAAGAAATACAGGGGTTTCCAACAAGAGGTGCTATTTTGGTAGTCAAAGAAAAGTGTCATTTTTTGAAATAAATGATCGGATGTTTATTTCATAATAAAGAGGAAGGTATACCGTTAATAATGAAAATCAGCCAAATGTCCACCATGACCACGCTTACAGGGACATATCCTTTCATGAAATTTTTCATAACCAAATCGCAATATGGCTGCCTTATATCCTCGATAACCTCACGAATTCTATCTTTGAGTTCTTGAATTGACGCTGGGCTGTTGACATAGAACTTATCTTTCACATGGCCCCAAAGGAAGAAGTCGCATGATGTTAAATCACAAGATCTCGGTGACCAATTGTGATCAGCTCTTCAAGAGATAACAGGGTCCGGAAACTTTTCCCGTAAAAGAGAAATGGTTTCGTTGCTTAACTATGTTTCACGTTGCTCCGTCTTGTTGAAAGTAAACGTTGTCCATATCAATATCTTCCAACTCCGACCATAAGATACGGTGTAACGACGTTTGTGGAATGCCCAATTCCTAAAAACGACGAGGAATGGACAACCAGGGTTTTCCTCAACACTTTGGGCTACAGCAGCAATATTTTCAGTTGTTCTTGAGCGACGTGCACGGGTTTTATTCTTCACATCACTAATTTGTCCCAACAGCTCGAATTTTTCCACCAATTTCTGTATTGCGCTCCGACAAAATGCTTCACGACGACCCAAAAATGCTTTAGTTTTGCGAACTGTGACTGCAAGATTTTTAAGAATATTTGTAATGAATTTTAATAATTTCAGTAACGACGTTTGTGGAATGCCCAATTCCAAAAAACGACGAGGAATGGACAACCTGTGTTTTCCTCAACACTTTGGGCTACAGCAGCAATATTATCAGTTGTTCTTGAGCGACGTGCACGGGTTTTATTCTTCACATCACTAATTTGTCCCAACAGCTCGAATTTTTCCACCAATTTCTGTATTGCGCTCCGACAAAATGCTTCACGACGACCCAAAAATGCTTTAGTTTTGCGAACTGTGACTGCAAGATTTTTAAGAATATTTGTAATGAATTTTAATAATTTCAGTGCATTGTTGAAGCGTGTGTCGTAATGGCGTAGTTTCTACTTGTCAAATGTTAAAGAAAAAAAGCTTCAAAAATGACAGCTACCGAAATACCGGGTGTTTCAAAATAACAGCTGTTGTTGAAAACCCCTTTATAACAAGTAGTTCAGCTGTAATCGTCTGTACCAAATGGTGTATACACTTCACTAAAATATGTTTTTAGCTAAATTTTAAAAACAAATTTAAAGCGAAAATAGTTTAAAAAAATGTATTGAAAAAAATAGTTGCGGTTTTCTGCTTATGCATCCGCCGATTGTCTCGATTTTAAACAAAAATCTAAGTTAGGCTATAGCGGATATACTGATGTGTCAATCATGGATGTATGTAAGTTATTTGAGGGCTTCGAAAAGTTGATATCAACAGCTATAATGATCCAGAATATATATAATTTATTACAAAGGGAATGACAAACTTATATACACCCTTACCAATCATGCTGAAAGGATATAAAAACAGAAACATTTTAAACCCAACGGACATGCCACAATACAATTCAATTTGTCGATTTTCTTTTAATGGATAAATGCAACCAACTTTTGCAGACAAACTGCAGGAAAACATAGAATTGTCCGTTTTGTACAGTTGTTGTAGTCATATTTATGTGAGCAGCATTTTAAGTAGCTTCTGCTACTATGCTACTACAACAATTTGCCTGATGTTATACTCGTCTTTTATCTTTGTGTTGAAAATTAATGTTTTTTTCTCAAATACGTTGGTGTTTACAAGTCTTTAATTAAAAAATCTTTAAAACTATCCTCTTTAGAGCTGTGGTTAATTGACGCTGTTATCTACTGCTGCTAAAGCTAGTGCCGTTGATCTTTTTTATTGCAATTTTTGCTGTTGGGGTTTTGGCTTCTTATACAGATATTATACTATTCTGCTGACTTCATTCTAAAACAAATGTAATTACTCTAAAAGGTTTGTTGAAAAAATCTACAATTTATTTAATAGGTTGCGTATGCTTATCAGCTCACTATTAAATATTGTTCATTCGCCACCAATTTTTCAAATTAGACTTATAATAATAAAATCGTCTTAAAGACAAATTGTTTGGTATTTTGATTTAAACAAATTTGTATGTTTTTTATCAAAGTTTGTCCGTTTCTTTTTGGGATAAGTGCATTTTTTTGGTCATTTATTTTTATTTTTTTCTCAATTCTATTTTATTCCTGCAAAACTTTGATAAAAATCAAAATAATATACCAAATGGAAAACTTAATTTAAGTTCATTAATATTACATTTCAAAATACACAAAACCCAAAATTTATTTCTGAATATTTGTTTATGTTTCTATTTTGTACTATAAAAGTCATTTCCCAAAGTTCTGGCCAAAATAACAAACAAGACAAAGAAAAATAACTAAAATGTTGCATTACAAATTGATTGAAATTGCAAACCAAACAAAAAATCAATTTGTAGACTTAGGCCAATCAATTTGAAAAGTTTGGAAAAAAATAAACATATTTAAAGTCTATGTCTTTGGTATATGACTGGGTAGCTTAAGGTTTATTTATAAATTGATATTATAGTGCACACAGAAAAAATTTGTCAACAAAGTTTCTGTAACAAGTAAAACTATTAGTGCACTTGCAACATGTTTTAATTTTTATTATGATGGCATCATTGAATTTTAATTTATTTGAATTGCGGATAACCTTATCCGCAATTCCATATTATGTTACAGTTTTAATTGCCGGCAATTCTTCTGTGTGTGTATTCATATCAATAGTGGTATATTGGGTGTAATTGTAGACCGATCCTCACAAAAGCAACTTGTTTATGTCCAATTTTATAACGATATTAATTATTATAAGACAATTATTAAGTCACTTTCTGAGGGGACCTTTTATGGGAACAAGGGACGGATGTTGCTCGAATTTCACCATACTTTACAGTAGAGTTTCAAAGTACTTAGAAATAATTTTTGGAAAATTTAATGACTGTTCAAACGGTATTCTGAAGGGAAATTTGTTTGGGAGCTAGGTGAAATCAGGGACCAATTTTGCGCATCTTCATTACCAAACAAAACTTATCGTATCAACAGAGAGTATTTGTGAAAAACTTAAGCCAGCCAGCTCCTGTGGTTCGAACATAGCGAACATGGTGAACATAGCTAGATTGTCTTAGTATCTCATAAGTATATGTATATACTTTTGTGGGCCTCAATATTTCGATGTGTTGAACAAATCAATATTCGCTCATCTCTTTTGATGGTGGGTATAATAGAGTAAAGATCTGGAATGAAGCAAATATTAATAAAAGTGATAACAGAACCGGAGACCATATATATTTTTTTATCAAATGAGTTTGATTAAAAAAAATTAAGACAAAAGTATTCGATGTTGTCATATAATCCAATGATAGTCGGAATCTATTTTGAAAATGACAAAAAAGGTACATTTGGCTTATGAAATCCAATGTAATTTTTTGTTTAGTCGATAAAGAATTTAATTCAAGATCACATATAAAACCGATAACTTTTCATTTCACGAGACCAATGTACTTTTTCTGTCGTTTTTAAAAACGATTCCGGCAATGATTGGATTCTATGATAATCCCGATTATTTGTTAATTTTTGGTATTGTCTTATACTATAAGTGGGTTATCTTTTAGAAAATACGAACCAAAGAATCCTGAGATATAGTGAGAAAAATTTTGGTAAGAAATTTGAGAAAATATATAGCGGAATTGAATAGAAATTAAAGTGGCATTATACAACGTAATTAAAATGGAAAATTAAAAAATTAAATGAAATGCTCTTTAAAGCGATTCTGCATTTAATTTTTATAATTCATGGTAAATTAAAGTCAGATAAGTTTCATTTACAGCTTTGGTTTTTGTATCAGTTCAAAGACTTAAATGTAGTTGGAATAAAAAAATTATGACAACTATGGTAACAACTGCAACAAATGTATATAAAATACTCGTGTGTTAACATACGATGTTAACTTTATAAATTTTTTTATTTTTCAGTTTATTCTTAATGGTTTTATATCAAAAAAGTTGAATCGTGTTATGTCATTTCTTTTTTTTAACAAAATCAAATCTGGGTATTATGATTCAGAAAGATACAAAATGTAATTAATATATATTTATTTGGATATTGTACAAAATCTTCAAAGAACAAGTAAGAAAGTATAGCTGGCCCAGACCTTATTCAAAAAATTAAATTATTTTTTCTCGTAAGTGATTTTCGGAAGTGGGGTTTATGTAGAAGCTATAACCACTTAACGAACGATCTTCCTGAAATTGGAATAATGACTTATTTATGTAGACTTTTATGTCAACAGCTATGGTCAATTATGGATTGATCCACAAACAAATTTTAAATGTGATTGCTTTTTATATAACATTTATTTGTGAAGGAATTTTTGTGGATATATATAAAAATTGTATGTGGTCTAGGTGAAATAGTGGACCGATTTTAGCCAGTTTCAATAGGCACTTGTATGTGTCAAATTTAATTATGAACTGTACTTTGAGCACAAGATTTACATGGACAGTTAGCCAGACAGACGGACGTACAGATGTCGTTTAATCTGAAAGTGATGCCGGACTAATATACTTGGGCTTAAAGACATTAGCACAAACGCAGTATACCCCAACTAATATGGTAGCGTAGGATATAAATACGAATAGAAAAATGTATACGAATATTTCTCATATGTTCAATCCTTTTAAATTCAAATAGGTTTTAAAGCGTTCAAAAGATTGAACTCAGCTGACGCGTCACGACTTTAACATTTTTTCTTTACTATTTAATTATATTTCTGATTTTATGATTATTCTGTTTTGTTGTGCATATACTTAATCTGGATTCTTGTGAAATTCTAAGACGATCTAGCTATGTACGTCCATCTGTCTGTATGTTGACAACACAATGCGGCCCAAACTGAGCTAATTGGCTAAAAACTTCCAAAAAGTTTATAAGGTTTGTTTTACTGACTCAGTATTTTGTGGGATTGTTTTGTATATCCAACATCAAATAAGATGGTGGGTTTGTAACACATCCAAATATTTATAGCAGACCCACATTTGTGTATATATATGCTGGGTCCTCATAAGATTGTAAGCTGATTAAGCTATGTTCGTCCGTGTATCCGTCAGTTTGTTGAAAACACGAAAAGAGCTAGCTGGCTGAAACTTTCCACAAACACTCTCTGTTGATAAGATTCTTCCGGTATTGAAGATTTGCAATAATAGCCCATGATTTCACCTGGCCCTCACACAGGGTTTACATTTGTGTGATTCCCCCCGGAATACTGTTTAAGCAGTCATAAATATGTTGACCCTCCATATAACCCCTACTTCATAAAAATATTTTATTGTCACATATTGGAATATATCACTCCTACTTGTTAATATTGGGAATTAGTTCGTCTTTCTTGGGATTTATTTCATTTTGGGAGTTATATCACGGTACCTCTGGCAAATATGACTGGTTGTTAGTTTCATTTATCAAAAGAGTTAAACTTCTGTTGTGTTAATATGTCTCCATAGACAGATGACATAAACGTTTTTTATAATAAAAAATACTTATGTATGTTTGACTTATTTCTTTGCTGATCCATATTCCAAATTGTTCTTGTTAGTCTTTTACCCTGAGGATTTTCTTTATATTTTTGCTTCTTTTCATTAATATTCAGTATCTTCGTATTCTGCTAGAACAATAAAAAATATTTTTTATGTCACAAAAAGTGATACTATTCACTTTTTCTTGTTATAGTTTTAGTTGGGAAAAACAATAAAAATCTGCTTTGCATATTCCTTTCATCCCCAAGCGTTTTTATAAATATGCATCTAAATGTTTAGTGCAAGTAGTAAGAAAACCTATGCATTTTGCTGTGTCTTTAAGCTAAACATCTAATAGCTGCAGTGATAAATTATTTATGTTTTAAAAGACCTGAATATGAAGGGTTTTATAACGCTGTTAGAAGTAGTAAAATGTGTGTGTTATATATAATACAAGTTAGCTATTTGACTCTCAGTTTTGTGCATTAGTTGCAGTAAATTTAAAAGGAGCTAAAAAAAACTCATTTAGACTACATATTCTTAGGCTTTCAATTTGAATTTGTCATACATACAAAACAAAGTTTCGCTGTGTCCACCGAATTTGCTCACACTCTAATAATTCAGTATTGTAGATCTGGTGATAAAAATGCGGTTGCTTAATATTTTACAAATGACTTTAAGTTGCTTTTACTAAAATAATCCATGTATACCACAGAGCAATTCTATATACTATTGTCGCTACAACGAACCTGTTTTCTTTCTGTACTTATCATGTAATTTTACTAAGACTTATCATAAATAAAAATGTCCAAAAACAATAAATAGTTAAATGTCTATAATCTATACTATAATTTTACCATTTTATTTTAGAGTTTCAATTCTCAGTCGTACCAATTTCTTGCAGTTACAGAAATTGCTGTACTTTAATTTTTTCTTGGCTGAGGCCATTAGTGTTCCAGAAATATATTCTTAACCAACCAATTTTTTAAATTTCTCAAAAATGTATTTTTCTACATCCACTGACTTATAAACTAATTTAAACGAGACATTGTTATATATGTACGCAAATACATTTGTATCTTTTTCCTCACGTTTTTTTAATATTGTTGGTGTAGCTGTTTAATTCTTTTCAACAACTTATCATAAATAAATGTTATAAATCAAGCGAAAAGCTACTTATGTATCTGCTTACGATTCCTGTTAAAAATAGTTTAACGGATTCAACTCAAATACATGCACACAACTTCTATAGTATCTGTTTTACTAAGCATGATGTGGTGAAGTGAAATGTGATGTGAAAACCTAATTGTTTGGTATTTAGTTTCTTCAACTCACTCGCACTATTCCACACACTATTACTCACAGTTTCCATGAGTTGATTCAAAATGTTAAATTGATTACAATCAACAGTGACAACACATATAAATGAACAAGCATATGTATAAACTCTCTCGTATAAACCTATCGGGAAAAAATTCTAGGTCTTCACTTTATTGGCCTTCTAAAGACTTGTTTACACATTATAAAAGATGCGATACTCATGCTACTCTGTCTGCTCGCAGAAGACGTTCTAGAAGGGATATGCTTCTCCTTCTAAAAATGTCATACACAATCAAAATTTCATTGCAAAATAAGGTCTATTAAGCCTTTATTTAATATTCAAACATGATTGTTTTTGCAATTATTGTCTCTCTGTAATACTATTTGTTTTGCTCTCTTTATTATAAACTGTTACATGAAACCAGAAGAAGGTGCAAAATCTTCTAAAAAATTTAATCTTTTATAACATTTGAAGTTGCGAGTGAAGTTCGCCCGAAGCAGTTTTTTTATATAAAAAACTACACACGTGATATTTTAAAGTCCATTCTTTAGGTTTTATGTTGAATTCATTTAGAATATTTTCTTGCTTTAGCAGTATTTCAATTAGGCTTTAATTTTCAGGGTTTTTAATATATGTTAATATGTAGAGATTCTGTGAGGCATTACGCGACAGGTCTCCTTGTAGGCCTTTAACTGAACATCTTTTAATATGCCTTATTAAGTAGGCCTTCTCTCAGAACTCTAGCAGCAGCGAGTATGCATGGCCTTGGCTCGCAATGACACGCCGTGTAAAACAATTTTCAATGCGGATGGATGTCCTTGTGTCAGGAAAATAAGGCATTTAGGAAGGCCACTTTACTGTATATTTTTCCCGCTGTGAAGTACTGCACTCAAGACATGGGATTCAGTTACACACAACCACAAAAGTTGATAGAAAGATTTGGGTACACATAAAACTTGTTTATGTCCAATTTTATCACGATGTTAATTATTATAAGACAATTAAGAATGCTGGACACGTTTCGAAGGTCGAAGTCGAGGGTCTATGCCGTGCATCGAATTAGGAAATTTCCAGCTGCATCAAATAAAAAATTATTTTTGTATTCCCACAAACATATTTTGATAATAAATTTGAAGGTGCCTGTGTATAAAATTTAACTCGCATTATTTTGATTTTCTTACGAGAACAATAAAATAAATAAAGCTTGAGTGTCACTCTATAACTTTAGCTTTTATACAGCCTTTTGGAAAAGGTTTCCTGATAATTGGGCCTAAGCATCTCAGTGGTTGCTTAGGCCCTAGCGCATAGGAACTATTTTTTTTTAACCAGCGAGTAGGTGATGTCCCCTACTTATGTAATGCATTGTATTGGAACTAGGAAAATAGGTTATGTGTTTGTTCACATTTGATTTGAATTTTCCTACATTGAAAGGGACATGAAATACTTCGACAGGAAACTTGTTCTTCGTACGGACGGTACGGATAAAGAACGAGTTTTCTCTGTAGTGTGTTGTGCGATCGACTGACCAATCGACCACGAATGGATGAACCCCCGCTTATCAATGCGAATTTCGTTAGAAACTACGGGTATCGGGAACAAGGTCCTTAATTTCACATTTCATTGTAATACCGAAAGAATAGCGAAACACAACCTACATTGCAATGATGCTCCAGAGAATCAATGGAGCTGGATACCCCACTACCACCGATAAGCACTTTTGCTCTCTCCTGCATGTGGTTGAGTAACTCCAAAAAAGAAATGCTCTAAGAGATGAAAAATTATCATAGTAAGGTCCCTTGCCTCAAATGCGTTTCATAATTTCAGTTTGAAGTAGGCCTTCACTCGAACGGCACACTATAGTAGGACATATCGGCTAGTAGACGCTTCGGTTAAACAAGTGTCAAAGTTGTTGCAATCAAGCAAATCAAATGAAACAAAATGGATTATACTGCCGAAGGTAAGTATAATACGCAAAATCAAAATCTGAATGTAAATTTCTAAATAGTAAATTGTTAGAAAGTGATATGTAAGGACTATTTTTTTTTTTTTTTTAACAAAATTTATGTGATTGAGTGAAAATTTTTATTCCTGCTGATTTCTGCTCTCTAAGCCATTGGACGTAATAAGTAAAAGTATTATGTAAAAAATAAAATCAAATTCAGCTGCACGTATCTGCACGTTGCATGAAAAACATAAAATACAACACCACATTTATGTATATAAATATACAGTAAACTCTCGAAAACTTGAACTAAGGTGGAGCTATACAAATACCTATGCATGTATTTGTTAAATGCTAACCTAAACATAAAATATATATTCTGATACTGCAATAAATGCAACGAAACAACTCAGAAAATTTAGTTCATGTTTTAGAGCTATTAGAGTTTATACATGTTTTAGAGTAGTAAATGAAAAAATAATAGTGTTCACGTTTTCTAGTCGTTCATGTTTTCGGGTATAAAAGTTTTCGCGAGTTATAACACTGTGTACTAAGAAGTAAATTCCAGCATCATGGGTGAAAGCGACATTACAAGACTGGGGTTATTTAATGTAATAAAAAAAGTAATAAAAGAAGACATTAAAAATATGTATAAAAAATTTTTGTCCGAAAAACATAATTGTGAATACATAATATTGTATAACGAACAACTGAAATATATCAAAGTTGATATACGAGATGAGAAAGAGATGGAATGCTAGTTTCAGAATAGAGAAAAAATTTCAAAGAAAAAATCATGATTGGCTCTTACAATACGCTAAACTACATGGACCAGAAAAAAAACATATTTGATACTAAAAAGCCTATTGTAGGTCGGCCAGAAGTGAGTTTTTCTGACCCTTTCGGTACAAGTAGGCGCAGAAAAACTAAAAATCTACGAGCAACAGTAACGACTGAAGAACTTCTTTATTCTGCGAAAAGTAAATTGCTGGCCGAAGGTAAAACATCTCCATATTTTAATAAATTTTCAATTATATGCCCTAATAATATCGAAACAAAAACTTTTAATCAATTAGCAAATTTATTTAATTGTTGACACGTTTTTTCGTATGAAATACCATATTAGGTCGGCCATTTTGAATTTGCTAATTCTGATAACGGATTCGTAAGCAGCGACGCCAAAAACGTCCATATACCAATTTGTGGATCATTTTGTACACTGTGGCACGGTATAATATGCTGGCACGGTATAATATGCTGAAAAGGTATTGTATCCCCCAGCAATAAATTTCGTTAATTTATCAATAATAAAATTGGAAATTTAACACATTAAAACTAAATCAAACTAAAAAATAAATTTTGTATTCACAAAAATAACTTTTTATAAAATTCATTTAATATTTTACTTTTTTGTGATGCATACTAAAAACTTCATAGATATGTGTAACAATTAACCGATTTTAATCAATTTTAACAGGCTTGTCCAATAAAAATTTTATGATTACAAATATATGTACATTTTTCTCTTAAACTGAATTCAAAATTTACACAAAAAATATGTATAAATGCATACTATTAAACCAAATTCCATGAAAGTGATTGAATGTTTCTATGAGTAGTTTTGCCTTTAGCAATTTATTAGCGATTTTAGAAAATAAAAATCGTAGACAAAACCAGCACAGACACGCAGTTAATTGATGAATTTCTATACACGATTTAAAAACTGAAAAAAGAAAATAAAAACTTTAACTATTTTTCATTCTTATCAACAACCAGTTCATGTTCAAGGACCATTGGCATAAAAAATATACAAAAACTTTATACAAATCTCTACAAAGTAAAATATAAAATATAGTAAATAGTTGTAAAGAATGGAAAAAGAAAAGCATTCCATCAATTTGAAAAATACCCATCGAGACAATCAATCTTTTGTTTTCACAGTTTTTTATTACTTTTGAAATGGGAAACTGAAAAAAAGTAAATTTAAATAAATAAATGTTTTTTTGCTGGTGGCTTATTTGTGTTAGATTTGTAAGATAAATGCGGAAAAATGCAAACAACTACTTTTCAAAGCCACAAAAACTTAATGAGGGTCTTACTGCTGAAAGATATTAAGACACATGGATTTCAAAACTAAGTTTAAGATTTCTTTTAATGTAATCCCACAATGGCAGTTTATAATATCGTTAACTAAATTTTACAAATGCTGTTACCTTTTATAGTCGGAAGAATGTATCGTAGGGCAATATCGGCTCATAATGATATCCCCCCGGAATACAAAATAAGTTGATTATGTGGCGATCCTGATAAAATTTTGCACAAATTAGTTAAAAGTGCTCTGAAACTATAGTACCCATAGTACCCATACAATAGACTCAGAAAGTCATTTTGAGTCGTTTATTATACCTTCAGACTAATATTTTTGGACGCTACAAACATCTGCACAATCGCACTACTATGGTGGTGTACAGTATAAATATGTCTTTATTTGAATATTTCTCAAAATATGTTAATTATTTTCCTACATAAAATATATTTAGAATTTTTAAACACTTTTAATTTTTTCAATACTGTCCTTTCAATTTATTTACTTAAGTAAAGGAAAATAATGAAGAATACTGAAGTAATACTTATATACATTTATATTTTTTTAATCTCTCTTTACTTTTCCAAAATCATTTTGGAGGTTTTATGTTTAAATACTCATAACAATCAATGTGTATTTATTATGCTTTCCTTTCCTTTCCGACCTCCTACATAAAAAGTTTATTTAAATAAATTACTGGTAAATAGCCACTTAAAAGATTTTGTCTGCCTTCATTTTGTTCCATTTTGAATCCGGTTTAAATTTTTTGTGCTTGTGTTGTCATTTACCTAACAAAATAATTATTAAGCACACTCGCTATAAAGGTCAACAGTGCATTGGAGCGTATAAAATATTGATAGATGTCAACAACCAAACCACTTGAGATTAATTTAAAGTCTGTGTGCCCGTACAATAAGTAATAGGAACGACTAAAAAAAATTAACCAATATAATTTTGTTTGTAAATTTATATTTGTGAGCTACATACTAACAAAGGTTTCATGTAAGTGTCAGTGAAATATTATGGATGAGAACAAGTATTAAAGAAATAAAGAAATATTCCTCTTGTTAAGCAAATAGAGGAATATAATTTGTGTGCATGTATGGGTAAAAATAAAAATAACATCAAGCAACTGAATGAAATATTTGTATTTTTACGCTCTATTGTTTACATTCTCGTTATGTACGTGTAAATTTTCGAAAATTTTCGTAACCTGAACAATATGAACGCAAGGATGTAAAGCAAATTTTTAGAAATGAAATATTACATAACCCCACAATACTATTCTTATTTTGTACTACGTTATTTCTAACGATACGTAGATTCTACGTAGTTAAGCTACATTTCAATAAATAACAAATCTGAACTCTGAATGTTTTTTTTTTCATTGTTAATTGTTCTTTTAATTCATTTCATTTAAAAGTGGTTAAAATAAAACTAGATTTCCTATAGCACAGTGATAAAAAAGTGAACGAAAAAATATGCATGAAGAAATTTTGTTTTATTGTAGACGAGAGTGATTGTGATGACAATCGTGTTGTTCAAATGGTTTATATTACGAGACAAAAGACAATCTAAAATGTTACCTAATTGAATCGCTAAAAATATATCCAGGTTTAAAATATTCAACTGCATTCTCAGTGACGCTGTTAAAGATTTAATTCGAAGGTTTTCAAACAAAAAAGGCAAAGCTGTGTACAAAAAGTGGTATTCCGAAAACATCGAATAAAAGCATACTTGGAAGCCAATTAATAATCACGTCGAATTATGGAAATTTTGTTAAAAAAATATTATCCACTGTATCCTATATCCATGTTGAGTAATAGTTTTGCGTTATTGTTTCGTTATCCACGATACACAATGACAAGTCTATTTCTGGTCCTCAAAATAAACCAGAAAAAATTCTTTATTACAACAAAACTAAGGATGGTGTGGACACCATGGCCAAAATATTGTCACAATATTCCACAAAGCGGGAATCACTGCTTTGGCCATTAGCATTATTTGTAATATATTGGATATTGCACTTACTTCATTCATAATTTACAAAGAGAATATTGGAGACAGATCGCTGCGCTCGCTTCATAGACCTTTGTCTATTTACACGTGTCTGTGAAGTGTCTATTTACACGTTAATCAATTCGCATAAATGCAGAAATACACTTTATAATGTACAAACTCAAATGTAAACGACAGATGATGTTAACTCTAACAGCGCCAATGACTCACTCACGACTGTATTCTGCCATTATTTATACACACGCCATCTTTCTTGAATCCCCTACAATGCTCTTAACGGAGAAACTAGTATGTTCGAACTCTAGAGCTTTTGATGTTAATGTTAGCAGCTTAAACATTTAGTATTGCCATACTTATAAACAATGCTTATAACCGCATGCTATCAACATTGTTGATAAGTAGTAACTTCTACTGATGGACGTGTTCATAAACATGATGGATGCTGGAGGCAGTCAGTACTGACCGTTAAGTTCATATCGCTATTGCAAATTTGTAACAATACTTTTTTCAGGAATGTTATACAGTGGCATTAATGAAAAAAAATATTTTTTTTTTTTTTTGTTTGTGCCAAATGTACGTGATTCGAAAAAGAAAAAGTGCTAAATGGTTTGAAAAGAATTATAAAATAATGTGTGTTATTGAATTTACGTGTATAAAACCTTATTTATTGGACAATTTATAGTAAAAATTTCAAGACTTTTGATGTGTTTAATTCTCTCACAAGGGTGTTGAATTCACACAGAAAATTTATTATCAAAAAGTTATTAAGAATGCTTCGACAAATGGAATAACATAAAGGATATTTCAGTATCTTGGTTCAGGAATTTGCCATAAGCAATATTTCGTTCAATCCCGAGATGGTAAAATTAAGTACTTTTAAGTTTGATATATTTAGAAATATTTTTCGGTTTATGTTACAAGTGATGAAGTTGTTTTGAAAAACTAGTCTTATTGTATTTTATAGACCAATATTAGACTAATTCCACTTTAATTCTTTGCTGTTCCTATCTACGATTTACAATTAATATTATAGATATGATTAATGTATATTATACATTAATGTTTAATTTTTTTGTTACAAATTAAGTAAATTCGGCTATATGCATGTACACAACATCAATAAAATTTCATTTAGTTGTATGCTAATTTTCAACAGATCAGGTTAATGCCGCATTGTTTGAAAAATACACCAATACATTCACTTCTCTCTTGGTGCGGATCATTGAACTAAAGGAATGAACATCGAATATAATCTCATAATAATAGTGGCGTATACGCAACATTTAATTTATTTATATAACAATATTAATCATACGTAACATGGCCTCTTTTTTGGTAGCGGTTGCACCAAAATAATATCTAACATTTTAAGATTATTAATTCAATCAATACATTAGGAATGTCAAAACAGATGTGACATATAAAAAAACAAAAAAGCGTTGATATTTTTACAAATAAAGCTTGAGTGTCTCATTCACTCTATAGCCTTATTTGTATAATATCTTTAGTTTTTCTAAAGCCTTTTGGGAAAAGGTTTCCTGATGATCTGGCCTAAGCAACCATTGAAATGCGCATATGAACCATCTTATCCCCAACAATAAATTTCAGTGAATTTAACAGTAAAATTGGGAACTTAGCATATGAAAATCTTACTAAAATGTGAATTATTGGTAGTTTTTATATGAAAAATATAAAAAATAAACAAATAAAAAAATAATTATTGGTAGTTTGCTCTAACACAGGAATAAAAAGCTTGGTGATTCCAGTGGAACAATCAAACTATCCATTTAGCTATATCCGTCTGCCTTTATAAAACACTCGCACAACCAAATTCTTGTAATGAGTTTGGTATTGAAAATCAGCAAAAATTATGCACTAGGAAAACAAATATCACGAACTAAAATGGGAGTCAATCTCCAAGAAAAATGTATGGGTTTTCACCAAACAAATTTCCAATATTGAGCATTTTGTTATTGCAGATACTATTGCTGTTGTTTGCTGTAAAACCTTGAACAAATTTAAAAAAAAAAACAAGTAAGAAAATATGGTCGGTCAAGCCCGACCTTATAATACCCTACACTAAGTAAATGAGCAAAAACATTTTTCTTTCAAAATTTAAAAAATTTATATTCGTGAGTGATTTTCGGAAGTGGGCCTTATATGGGAGCTATGAAAAATTATGGACCGATCACCATGAAATTTGGTCATGTGATTAATGTCTATATGAAAATTATTTATGTTGCATTTTATGTGTATACCAACATTTTAAGGAGATTTATGCTCGTTAAAGTGATTATCGGAAGCAGGTCTTATATGGGAGCTATGACTAATTATGCACCGATCTTAACAAAATTTGGTGACATATATTCGGCATATATAGAATTTATTTGGAGAAAAACCTGTGTAGATACCTATGTAAATTAAACATTTATGACCGATAAAGTCCAATTTCGGGAGGACATTTGTATGGGGGCTAGGTGAAATAATAGACCGATTTCAGCCAATTTCAATAGGGATGATCCTTGGGCAGAAAAAATGATATGTAGTAAATTTTATCGAAATATCTTCAAAATTGCGACCTGTACTCTGCGCACAAGGTTTATATGGACAGCTAACCAGCCAGCCAGACGGACGGACGGACATCGTTTAATCGACTCAGAAAGTGATTCTAAATCGATCGGTATATTTAAGGTGGGTGTTAGACTAATATTTTTGGGCGTTACAGACATCTGCACAAATCCATTATACCCTCCCCACTATGGTGGTGTAGGGTATAAAAATTGTGAATGTGAACAACAAAGAGTAAACAACTTTTTGACACTTTCAAACACAACATAAATAAACAATAATCAGCTGTGTTCGTAACTTCATCTTATTGAAAACACCTTGATTAAAATTATACATTTTTTGAAAATAGTTTTTCCTCTACCCAATACACAAATTCATCTATCCGAACTCAAATATTTAAGTAAGTATAAATCATTGAGAAATATACATAGAGCGGAAACTCTCCTGGTAAAAAACCTAACTCAGCTGTCAGAAACCTAAGTAGTGAGAATGTATTGGTAAAAAAGCTATGTGAAATCAAAAACAGTATCCATAATTGCGGTTATTTTGAGTAATTCCTTTGTTTGAGTTTTTTTTTTTCTTGTTTCCACTCTCTGTGTATTACTCTATGGTATAAATACACAAGCGTGAATCCATGTTTATGTGTCAAGTAAATACATTTATGTACATAATTCAAATATACATTAATTGTTACGAATACATTTGTTTTGTGGTTAAATGCTCAGAAATCTGACGGTTGGTAGATAACGTTCATTTATTGTATAAGAAGACCAGAAACAACGGTGATGATGACTGGTTTGTAATTCGGCATGTTATTAGCTATTGAGTGAAATTGATTTATTATGACCTTAATTTATTGGTAATTTAGAAAACGAAAAAAAAAAACACACATAAACAGTAAATTAATTTGAGAAATTTTCTCAAAATAACATTTTATGCTCTGCAATAGACAGAAATTATCTATAAATAGGAACACATTTTATAAAGTTATGCACATAAGAGTATTAAGTAAATTTTTTCTGATGTTTTTCTTTGTTATGTATATAATACATACTTATATATGTATATATATAGAAAACTTATTTGAATTTATATTGGGTGTATGACTTAAAAATTCGTGATTTACAATAGATGACGTCTCTTGAATACGATTACGAGAGACCTTGAAAGATTTTGCAAAACAATTTGGATGCTTGCGATGAAAAATGGACCGATTAAGAGAACCCGAAGAGTAAAAGATCGTATTTGAAGTCTGATCAACCAGCCAAATCGACACCATAGCCAATTATCCATGGTACTAAGGTAATGTTCTGTATTTAGTGGGACCAAAAGGGTTCTATCTATTGTATGCTGATTAAATCTGGCCAGACCATCACAAGGAGTCTTTGCCGAAAAAAAAAATAACTCATTCGAAACCAACATTAATCGAAAATTGCCCAAAAAATTCGGTCAGACATGGAGCCGTAATATTGCATCATAACAACGTGGACCACACCCGCTTTATAGTCTAGACCGTGCCCCGTACTGCTACTAACTCAGAACAGAGTATCCGAAATTGGCTTGATTCGTTCTTGTCCTCAAAAGATGAGCAGTTCTTTTGGTTGAGAAAAGGTCATAGCTAGCAATAATCTATACTTTGCATAAAGTTATATTGTATAAAAGTTTTAAAATAAAAGCGAAATATTCGAAAAATAAATAAATAAGTAAAATTTGGCTTATAGGTAAAAAGCTGTTCATAAAATTCACTTAAATTGATTAATTTCAATATTTATAGAAATCCCATCGGTCTTCGTTACATATTAAGTATAAATTTGTGTAGCCCTTGTGCCGCTACATTAAAACTGTTAATTCAGTTACTTCTTGTACTCATTTTTTAAAATTTTTGAAAATAATTTCTTTATCAAATCATTAAGTAATATATAATTTTTTTGTTTATATAAATAAAATATGATTTTAAGATTAAATTATTTTCTTAAATTTTTTAAATACAAAACAAATGTTTAATTTTTTGCAACTTAAACTTTAAAAAATAAGGAAAACACAAAATACCTCTCACCACAAGCAAATAATTTGCTTATTTACAAATGAAAACATAAGACCTTTGTCAATGAAATTATCCCACTTGCAAAAAGCAAATATTAATAAATGTTAAACAACTTAAAGTATTTCCCCAGCTACAGCTGCCACAACTTAAAGGGCAGTATAAAAAATAAGAGTGATATATTCGGCAGTTCCGAATTCAATATATCAGCACCATTATAATACGCACACCGATTTTTATGCATTTTGTATTGTCAAGACCTAAATTTAAGGGATTTAGACCTACAAAAATTATTTTTTACAAACAAAACTTAGTAATAAGTCAAATAAAGAAAGTATTACTCGTTTTATTGGGAAGATGATTGATGACATCCATAATAGCGGGGCGGATTACATCCGCCAATGTTTGGGATTGTTTAATTTCAGATAGCCGGAAGACAATGGGGTATAGAAGGTCGAAAGAGCCGTACAGTCAGGGGCAGCTGGTGGATTCAACACTGGCTACGAAAATCAACAACAGAGAGTGTCTGCAGCAGAGACTGTCAACAGAGACTGTCAGCAGAGAGAAGTCAATACCGATGGTGTCAGCAGAGGGTAGTCAACAGAGTATAAGCAGAGAGGAGTCAACAGAGTGTATCAGAAGAAGGTAGTCACGAGAGATGATATTCAGCCGTATTGAATAGGACACGAAACAAAGAAGGAAGTAGCCAAGAATACAACAAACACAATATCAACAAGCACCAACAAGTACCAACAAGTACCACACACACAGAACAACAACAAACAGTTGATGAGGATCAAACAATTGAGATGATTTTAGCAACAACCGCTATCAGTTCGAACTTTTTGTACTGCAGTAGCTATAAAGCTACAATAGTTGTAGAAAATAATAATAAGTTACTGTTACAGTGCAATCGATCTCGTTTGTGTTGTGCAAGTGAACGAGTAAGACGTGTGGTAAGACGGTAAGATAAAAAAATATATAAATTAAGTGTAAGTTACAGAGCAGTGCTAGGGAGTAATTAAATTGCAACACCGATCCTTGTATAGTGAGAACAGGGCGCTGGTTTACAATCAGCTAACGAGTCGCAATACATCCTAACCTACCTAAAACAGATTTACATCCGTGGAGGGAGGAGAACAGGGCACTGGCTCAGGGCAAGAGTGGTAGATATTTTTCTTGGCAGTAACACTCGGAAAAATTAGGGACAAGAGTAGATTCTAGAATCACATCCTAGAATATTATAAGAGCAGGTACTAGTGGGTAGGAGTGTTAGGGTACCAGTACGTGTCACCCGATAGTTCATGGAGCAACAGCAAGTTGTTCTCAATAAAGAAGCATTCAATTTGCATTTGTGAATCAATAAATAGAGTTTAACTATTAATACAAGAAAATAAACTGAAAAGAACAAAGATAAAGTGTTTTAAATTTTATGCTAAGGACCCTGGACTAGACTGAGCGGAGTAGCCGGAGGTTTCTTACAGTATACAACAAATTCATAGATCCAACAATTTTTACCGATTCAAATTTTGGATACATAAGTTAGCAAAAGAGTGTTTTTTAAGCCCGATATAACTTACGAAAGGGTTAATTGTTAAACAAACTCTCATAATACGCTCACTTTTAGACATTTGTAATCAGTATACTTTAACAAATCATCATGAACAGACAAATTATTAAAATTTTTTTTGATAATTTCACGCAACTTATAAACGACTTTGTGATTTTTATTGCACACATAACGATGAGGCTCATTTTTGGCTTAACGGTTTTGCTAATAAACAAAATTGCCACAATACAGACTTGGTCGCATCCAGAAAAATGCAGTATTTGGCGTGTTTTACACGCTGGTGGTAGCATTGGCCTAATTTCTTCAAAATTGGATATTGATTGATCTTTCGAATGGAAACATTTTTTGATTAAAGTTGTTTCGGACTTGAAAAAACACCCTTTATTGGTAATATGGATTGATGAACAGACGAACGGGCATAGATAGATCGTCTTGAAACTTTACCCAGAACCAGAATATATACACTTTTTTGATCTAAAACAAATATTTCGATGTGTTACAAATGGAGTGACCAAATCAATGTACCCCCATCTTGTTGGTATTGTGTTTTAAAAATAAGGACCAAAACCGTAAAATACAAACAAACCAGGACAATGAAACCTGTTTTAGTAGTGACAAATGAGAAATGTTATTAAATCCTATTCAGTGCTTATGTGATTGACATCTTTATAAGGGCATTAGTGCTGTCTCACTGTGAGCTCTTTTTCCTTTCTCTGTGTTTTATGTAAAAGTTGTGTTGTTTTTAGTTATGTGTGAGTATTTTACTATTTTACATATTGTAAAGAATTCTTCACCAGGAAGCCCAAAAAAGTAATGAAATATTTGAATGATATTTTATTTACTCTGTGTTGGATGGGTTTTCATTACATGTTTTAAAGGACCGCTGTTTAGTTTATTTAATTTAGTAAAATATTATACTTAGGAATTTGTTGGTTATACAAAATTCTGTTATAGGAATGCCTGAATATTTATAAATGTTGTATTATTATTTTATTAAGTTCAAATTTAAAAAAACACTTCAGGATTATTGGAAAACAATATAATAAACGCTTAAGTCTCTCATTTGTGCAAATGTGCAAATTTGCGCGACGTGTTTCATAAACCCACCTTTTAGATTTTGTGCAATTTTATACAGAAAATGGTTATTTGATAAAAATGTCAAACAAAATTAAATTCAACAAATGCTTAAAGAAAAAAGTTTTAAAAAATTTTATAATTTTAAATTCTAAAAATTTCTAATAAAATTGAAATCCTTGGAACAAACAATGGTAAATATAGTTTGGAAGACTTTCCTTATGTTCTAGCTGTTGGTTAATATTTCCATACACAATACCGTTCAATCCAATCATTTTGTTCCAAAGTCACACAATTTTACACGCTTGATTTCCCTCCAGCTAAGACCGCTTTGTGTTATCTCGCATTCAAGTTGACGCCTCCATGTGTGCAATGGCCGGCCTCTTCTTCGCGTGTTACCTTGAGGTGTCCAGTCAATGGGGGCTTTTGCTATATCTCCTGCAGGGCTGCGCAAAGTGTGGCCAATCCATCGCCATTCTCGATTGAGTATTTCAGTCTGGATTGGGCGTTGATTTATTAATCTCCATAGATTTCTTTGCAAGCATTGGCAAATACCTGCACAGCATTTATTCACGTAGCAGCACGTTTCATGTCTCGCTGGCATATAAGAGAGCGGATTTAACACAGCTGTGGAACAACTTTATTTTTATGTTGAGAGATATGACGGCTGATTTCCAGATTGAACTTAACATGCCGAATGCTTGATTGGCCCTTCATAATCGGTATGCCACATCATTCGTAATGATCCTACCAAAGTAACAGAAAGATGTTACATCGTCCAGGTCGACGTTACGTATTATGGTGTTACATCGCAGTCTTTGTCACTTCGATCTCTAAAGCATTCAATTTTGATACCATGTCTCTGTGACTTTTTAAGAGTAAGCAGATATCGTCTGCATATTCAAGGCATTCATGATTGTTCGCGTATTTCTACATTAATGTATTTTATAGGATGTTGTATGAAATATAGGGCTATTAAAAATAAATAAAAAAAATGCTTTTTTGTGCATATTTTTCAAAACGTCATTAAGAAAGTACTAATTTTCCATGTTGTGTATGTACTTTTGTGTTGTTAACGATAATAATTTTGTTCTGTGTCATATTTTTCCATATACCATAAAAGCGGACTTGTGGAAAAGTACTTCTTTCATACATATGTTTGTGGTTGTAAAAATCTCAGATTCTATTGCTTTAAAACAAAACAAAAAAGTACCAAATATAATTGTGTACTTTTTACCATGTTTTACGACTTTCAACCTGAATATTCAAACTTATGTTATCTATATAAATATATATATATATATGTCTTTGTAAGTTTTTTTGTTTGTTTGTTTGAGCATCACACCTAAACGGCTGAACTGATTTTATTGAAATTTGGAACGTAGATAGATCCTTACTTGGAAGCGTCAATAGGCTATAACTTTCAATACTTGGACCAGAAAGGGATAACAGGGGGAAAACCGATTTTTTTTAATAAAATTCTTACATATTTTTCTTACTACGACAGGGGTAGCGAAGCGCACCGGGTCAAGCTAGTATATTATATATCCTTTGATTCCTAAAAAAATCTATACTTAAAAGTTTAAGTCTGTATAAAACTCACTAAAAAAAGTAAACTACCATTCTTACCCCTTGAATTTCGAAAACTATAATGAAATTTTGTTACTTTAGAATAAAATATAAAAAAAAAGTACCAAACTATTTATTTTTACCATTTCGCCTTCAAATGTCAACTGTTTGCGAATTTTTGTACTTAAAAATAACTATATTCAAAATCTTTAGTCACTAGTTCATTCGTTGAAAAGAACAAACATTTTACTTTTACCTGCGTGACTCTAGTAAGCTGCAACACAATTTAATCTATTTAGAACAATGTTATAAAGGATCCTCGTAAAAGGTACCAAAGAAGTACTTAAAAGCAAACCTTTAGTTTTAATTGTCCAAATATTAGCATTTGATGTGCATTTTATCATTTAAGATATCGGTATTTAAAATGGTTTTAAGTTTTTAGTTCATTCGTTTACAAGAAACACAAAATTACCGTTTTTATCTACAATTACCGCCTATGTATCGTCTTATGAAAAAAGTACTTTTGAAATACTTATTTGTATGACTCTATAATATGGTCACATTTAAATTTTTATAACAAAATAACTTTTGAGCGTAATGAGACTAATACTAACGTGAACAACTATACAATTACAAAATCGCTGTTTAATATTTTTAGTAAAATTCTCCAACATTTTTGATTTTCCTCATATTAAATTTTTATCTGTTGTGAAAATAACTACTTTAGATAAATTATCACTAAGATCTGAATTGACTAAATTCGTAAATGCTACATAAAAAAACTTCTTGAATCTTTAAAAATATGTTAAAGAATACGAAATCCTGTATCACTCACACTCTCTAAATATGATGACTAGATGATTATATTGCCCATAATATACGAACAGCAATGACAATGAAAATTTTTTCTTAATTAAGTTAAGGAATTTCTGCCATTAACACATACAACAATGAATACTCAAGTGTTAACCAGCCAACCAAAATTATTGCTTGCAATTTCTCAGAAACAAAAATTTTTGCTAAACAATTTTGTGAGAGAAAAATGTATTGAATATGGGAAAAAAGGAAAAAAAGGAAATCCTTTATGTTGTTGAGTTTATTTTATTTGTATAGCTTTTGTTGGTATGAGCAAGGAATTTATTGAAGAATTTTTATGTTGATTTTTCTATAAAAAAGAGTTTGATTTTGAGGTGTTTTTGTTTCCACTAGTGCAGAAATAAGGAACTCTCATTGTTGTGTAGGGTTAAATGCTTATTTGACTGAACTACAATTTAATTTATTTTTGTTTGATATAGCCAGAGACTTATTATATAAAATATTACATTTAAAGCATAGGTTTAGATCAATGGTACGCGTTCATATTGTTCAGGTTATGAAGACTTTTGTCAATTTACACGTACACAACTCGATTGTAAACAATAGAGCGTAAGAATACAAATATTTCATTTAGTTGCTTGACAGCATTTTAACGAAGGTGTGCTGCGGATCCAAGCTCTATATGTGACATATTTGTACAAATTAAATCGTTACATGACTAAAATATTAAACTCAGGATCGTTGTCATCCTATAATATGTTAATGAAGTGCGACGGCGCATAATTGGTTATAGCCCGCGTATAAAGACCACTTCTGAATATCACTTAAATGTGCATAAATCTCTTGCTAACATTGATATGAAGTTGAAATTGGACAACAATAATTCCAATATACACGGAAATCACTGTTCCAAACTGTATGAAGATCGATATCACAATTGGTCATAGCTCCCATATAAGGATATCTTCCTAGTATCACTTAAATTTGCTTAAATTTGTAGTAGATATCCTTATCTCGATATCCTAATGTCGAACCTGAATTTTTTACAGATCAGTTGTATTTAAAAGTCATGCCATTATTTTTTGAGATGATCAGTCAATACCATCAACGCACAAAATCAGATATCCACGAACTCAATTTTATTACAAAAGTAATTTACTGGGTTATAGCTCCCATATAAGGCCCACATCCGAAAAATACATTAACGCGCATTAATATCGATATTGTGAAAAAATTTAACACAAATTTGTTTCAAGTATATATTAGTCATACTACTGGGTTTTATGATTATCAATACATAATTATACATAGCTCCTATATACGGCCCGCACCCGAAAAATGTATTATCCTTCACCGAAAATATGGGGTATATTGATGTTGTAACATATAAAGAACGAATATGAAATACAAAACCAAATAAATGTTTTAATAGGAAACGCACAACAATCGGTGCCCATATAATGATTTGGCACATCCGAGTACAAAACTCTTACTTGTTATTATTTAAATATTTTTCGAAAATCTACCTCAATTTACGTAACAAATAATACAATATAAGCAATAACCACCTCGTAATTGCATATATCCGCCCAAAGCAGCTGAAGAAATGATTGGGACAGAAAACAACTAAAATAATAACTAAACTTGCCAGATCAATCTCGCAAAAAGCTCATCTCCAGACTTAATACCCCTAAGCCGATAGGATGGTGAAAAAAGTGCCAAGAAAGACGTGAAGTGATGGAGTCGCTGAACAGGCACAAGCGTCGACAGCCAACTATCCAAGCAGAGGCCTGTTCAAGTGTTTGCGTAAGCTAACCAGGGCGAAATTCGCAAAAATAAACCTCTTGACGATAAGAACGGGGACTTAGTAACTTAAAAGGATGGACAGATCCGTATGGGAGGACTACTATACGGAACTGTTGTCAAAGCCGCCAACGCACAGTGGTCCAAATGCTCAATCTAGCCGGAAAAAAGTCATAACTTGCTTTTGAAAAGCCGTACCGACATGAAACTTGGTACGTTGATGGATTTTATCAATATAAACAATCTGAGAAATTTTATTTTTTTTTGCATGAATGTGTGCTTTTGTATGTAAATTTTTTCTTTGTGGATTTGTTTGTAGCCTATAGAGGACAAAACGGCTGGACCGATTTTCCTTAAATTTTCACATCGTCTTTCTGTATGTGCGGAAGGAATTAAAGGCTAACTTTGATTAAAAAATTTGAAGTGGGCGAAATGCCACTCCAACCTTAAAAATAAAAATACAGCTCCTTTCTTGTAATGGACATGTTAACCTCTAAATGAAATAAAAATCGAAGAGGCAAAAAGTGGCAGCTAATTTTTTAAATATTAGAAAGCCACATCTATATAGATGACGACAACATAAAAACTAATGCTTAACTCTGTTAAATTACCATTTGAAGTTCTAACAGAATTTGGACATTGAACAAAAATTTCACATTTAAAACACACATGTACATAATTGCATTTTTTCTAAACGAAACATATTTTCTGAAAAATTTAAACAGTAATTTTTACTCTTACCTTTGTTATATTAATTACACCAACAATTTTTTTTTTAATTGTTCTTATTATTTTTTTGGCAGCACTTGTACTGTTAAATGTCACTTGAGATATTAATTTTTTAACAAAGAAGCAATTACTTGTTTTTGAAGCAATGTATCAATGCTAGTCTAGCTAGTTAATGAAAAAATATGCCGTTTTGTATTATGGACACTTGTCAACATATTACCACACAAAAAATTTGCTTCTGAAGCATTTAGAAAAATGATTTTTTTCCGGCTAGATTGAGCATTTGGACCACTATGTAACGGGACAGGACAGATATTGTACCTGCACACATCAGGTACAGCTGAGGTGATATCCGCTATTAGGACGCTAAAGCCCAGCAGCCCCGGGTGCTGCCAACGTGGCCCTCACTAGTGAACGTAGATCCCCTGGTTAGTGCAGATATTCCCCTCCGACTTATACGCGACAACTTAAATGCTGCCACAGGAGTTTAACCCATTTACAGCCAAACAAAAACGACAAAGAAATTTTTTTAAATTTCAATGTATATTTATTTTCAACAATACAAAAAAGAGAAAATTAAAATAAAATTTAAAAAAAAAAAATTAAAAATCATGACATTATAGGGGTGTTCTCAAATTGGCACAATGGCCACTTATGACCAAAATTTTGCTAAACAAGATTCGTCAATGCAGAGTATTTTTTTAATTTTTTAAACTCCCGCGCCTTCTCTTGTGGCAGATGACACAACGCACACGCTGAGGAATATTTTTTATGAACGTGATCAGCGCCGTCAACTTTTTAGCTTTTTTTAAGAACACCATCAATAACTTTTCCTACTGTTTCATAAGAGTCGTAATTGGTCGCCATTGTGCAAATACTGTTATCCTTTCAGCGGACCAGTAATAACTCATTATCTTTGTCAAATCTGTAACTGAAGTCCGTCCTGATTTTTTCATCATCGCTTTTGCATTTGGCAATGCACATTTTTTAGTCCGATTTTTTCGAATTATTCATGTGGAACGACCCAAATGACGCAAATCATTCAATAACTCAAAACTTGTGAAATAATTATACAAAATTATTTTGTGGTTAGCAGGATTCATGGTCAATTTTTGTAGCAGCATTTCTACAATTTAGTACCCAACCAATGGCTCAGTAAAAGGTGTAGTTGATTTTCCACAATACATATCAAGCAGTAACAATATCCTGAGGAGCTTGTTGCGACCAAACCGAATAGATTTGCGGTTTGACTGACTTGATACAGTAATATTTCACCATGAATTCGTCGATAGAAATATGTTCGTGGTAAACAACCCATTGGTTAAAATTTTTGATAAGAATATCAGTATGTTGACGTACTTTAAACATTTTGTCTGTAGTTTTTGCATCGTCGATATCATCTACAAGGTATATATTGTTAGCTGATTATTTTTTGATCATTTGTTTCAAATAAATAACAGCCAAACTTTGTTTAAAAACAAGAAATTTTTTTTTTTTATAATTTATTTTTAGTATACTTGTGGTCATTGTAACCAAACTGGCGCAGCATTATTTTATGCCTTCTAAGATTTTATACATTTGGAGTATGAAACTAAAAAAGCTTTTAAATATTTGCGTGTTTGTTGAATTTGATATTATAACACAAATAACGACTATAAACCTTAGTCACAAATTATAACTGTAGTTACCCTTAACCTACCTCTACATGTGTAATTTTAATGTTGTTTAATATATTATTACAACAATAAAAATAAATGTAGCTAAATTGTTTGATTTAATACTTAATCAGAGCACATTCCACTACTTAATAACGCAAAAAGAAATTAACCACTGTAAACAATTTTTTATACAGCCTTAATAATTAAGTGTTCCCAAATTGACACAGCGACCGAGAATGGGTTAAAGAAAGTACAGTTACTCTCCTCTTAAAAGGTAACTTATGGCAGTGCAAGTACTCGAGAGGAATAACTCTGTTCAATATGGTCGATCGACTACTATTTTGGGGTATTACAAACATCAGCGCAAACGAATAATAACTCCCATTCTCACTATTATTCTTACAAAGTAATATAATAAATGGGGATTATAAAAGTAGTACAAAGTATATGACGGTGAAGCTACAATTTAAAATTCATTTAAAATTAATGACTTGTCAGCCACAATATGATGTACTTAGAACTAAATGGTTTTCTTGGAAATAAAAAACTACTATTGATTAATAACTTACTGCTTTAAAGTACAAAAATATCAATGGGTGAGAGGTATTTCATTTTATTATGATTATGATATTTTATAATGAATCCCTGTGGTTAGGGACAATACCACTGCGATTGATTGTTTAAATGTTAAGTTATTTTGAAGAGGGTTTCCTAGCACGTTTTCCTTTACACAAAATAAAGTAATTAATAGACATTTAATTTGCCTTATTTATATATTAATTTTTTAACACATTGCACTAGAACTATTAAACAATTATTTATTGGCTATTTAAATACCCAGCATGATAAAGGGGTTTAAATACAATTCATCAAATATTAAACATCAAAAATAGGTAACTGACCCTTAGTTTTATATTATAAAACAATAAAGAATTTAAAACAAAATTGAATTATTTCATTTTGATTTTTTCTCTCTTTTACTTAACTGCTATTATACCTACCCTTTAGTTTTCCAAACCACTAACTGCCAAGTGGAAAAGAACACCAAAAAAGAGAGAAAAACCATATGTACATTATCCATTCAATAAAAATCAGATTGATAATGGAACAAACAAAATGCTGTTTCATTGAGCATATTGACCAGAGATTTATGGTAGCAATTACTTAATTGAAAAATTATTCCATTTTATTACACATATAAAAAGATCAGTCAATAGTAAGAATAGTAAAAAAATAAAATATGAAGAATATAAACAAAGAAAGGAATAGTTATTGCAAAGCATTGGTTGCATGTCAGTTAACATATTCTGTTTTTATTTCAATATGCTTAACAAAATGAAAATTGCTCTTGATTTATGTAAGTTATTAAGAATTTTTAAGAAAATTTGAAATTTTAAATAATAGCACTTAATAAAAATTCATTCATATGCTCAATGAACTCATATGCTCAATTTATGAAAATTTTGGTTATCAAGTTAATTATAATATTATTATATAATATTAACGTTTTATTATTTAAAAATATCGATTTTCACTCGGCTTTTGAAATTAATATTATTTATTATTTCGATTTATTTGAGCCGTAGGCCATCTATGGGCAAATTAAATACATAAACTATTTTTAATTATTTTTTTTTTTCTGATAACATTACTACTTTGATCTAAAACTCAAAATTTCAAATAAAATTTGCAACCTCTAAACGTTATACGATGTTTCTAAAATGTTTCACATTTGGGAGCATCGAAAAAAATTCCTATATAATTATCATCCTAGTACGTATACTTAATATTTAGTTAAGATAATATTAATCATCCTCATACGCATAGTTGTACTCTGAAAAAAAGTATGTGTTATTTTTAGAGGTTTTTGAGAGAATGGGAAATATAATTAGGTTAAGGAATTTAATTTTATTTCAAATAATCTTTGCCCAACCGTTGTAATTTACAAATAAGGACTGAGATCGAAAAATTTTTAACATACATATATGTTAATAAAAATTACTTACAGTTTTTAATCTTTTTTTATTTGAATCACATTATATTTAAAATTTACAAAAAAACTAATATTTTTTTAGTTCTAATCACTAACCCTAGTTAGATAACGTTATTTTTTTGTACTGAAAAGATAACGATACGTCTCAAAGACGTATGCTAGTTTATATTTTTTAAAGGATATCACCGAAAGTAATATTGACACATTTTTTTCTTGAAATCATTTATTTATTCAATTTCTTTTAAAATTAAAGCATCTTTAAATAGAAAATTATTATAAAAATATAATTAAAAGTAAAATTTTATTAGCCTTAAAAAAAATATCACAATTTAAAGAGTTTTTCATAAAAGACTTCATTTCGGTTCTAAAAACTAACATAATAATATCTGCATTAACTTATATAAACCAAAAAAATAAATCCGAATAGCACAAAATGCCAGATTTTCAAACTAAATTTTTGTGGTGGCCACATACAAGTGTACCACACTTGACACTTACCATTTTGGACATAATTCGAATTTTTGATAGACAGGCTCTTCTCTACTTCTACCACAATCATTGCTTACTTCATCTGGTAAATGTTTTTGAATGTTGCGTCGCATAGTTTTCGGTAAAGTAGGTGTTTCTAGCCTTTGATTTATGAAAATTTCAGCATTGGTCCATAGAAGAATTTCCGAAGTTATTTCGGTAGAAAAAAAATATCGGAGCATAAAATTGGGTCGTACAGTAATTTGCATTTCCGAGTTAGTCTATTTGCCGTTCGATCTATATTAATTGAAGAAATTCGATCAATGCTTTGACCCTATGATGTAGTCCAGCAGTGCTTACTTTTACTTCTTATACTTGGTCGAGATATCAGAATAGCCCGGCTATCGAAAAAAGTAGTAAAATTATCATGTTCTTGAGGATTTTCCTGAATCGGCGGTATATTCTCATCGCGTTCAAGAATGTCAACAAGCTCATCTTTTACATCAGTGTGAACATTATCTTCCATTAATTAATCTTTCGATTCGCTCACATATTCCAGTGAATCCGAGTAGCCCAATACGCTTTGAAAAAGAGAAGCAATTTTTGCGTTATCCAAACCGCGCTTATAAAGCATTTTTAAAGCTTATTTAAATAATAATATCTTACAGTTCAACCAAAACAAAAATTTACACTAAAGATAACGATACGTCTCTCAGTCGTATGTTGTGTTAATTTGTGTTTATTTCTCCAAAAAAAAATAACTTACCGCACAAAAAACAACCACTACCAACATTCTGCAGCTAACGACCGAGATAATTGAGCGTGGGAAAGTTGTATGTTAACAAATGTGAGAGTAAGAGCACAAAATTGAAAAAGCGTACGTCTCGCAGACGTACCTTATCTAACTAGGGCTAATGATGAAATTTTGAACCTTTTTCGAAAACCCTCCATTATGATTTTTATTGTGCCTAACGTCACTTTGTTCGAACAGGATGTTCATTTCCGATTAAAATCTACCACACTTTTGGACACCTTTTTTGTGTTCTTCAATTCTCTTTTAACAGATGTCTAATATCTATCCACTGGACTCAGTTCCAGGCAGTTTGGAGGAATTGCCTCTCTTGGTACAAATACTACATTATTGGTCTTGTACCGCTCAAGATCTTTCTTACCATAGTCACACATGCCAAATCAGGCCAAAAATAAGTGGACACATTAAGAAGTCTTATGAATGGAGGTATCCTCTTTTGTAAACATTCCTTGATGTAAATTTCGGCATTTATAGAGCCCGTTGTAACAAGTGTTTACCTTTTTTGGCGCAACTGCATATTGGTTGCCATACCAAGAACTTTTTGGTAAAAGTTTTGTCTGCTTTTGGGTCCTAAACTTTTCTTCAACATTCTCTCGAGCATCTGCTACATAAAAAAATACGTACATTTCGTCATCCATTATGCAGCAGGTATATTTTTGTTTATAAAATTTGACTTCAATTTCCGTCTTTGGCCTCTAAATTTTTGGCATAGTTCGAAACTTGCTTTTAAACCTTCATTGGCTTTAACCTTTCGTACCAAATAGTCCGAGTACTGACCTAACCGAGCTGCTACCGGATGTGTTTGGAACTCTTTTGAAATGCTTTCTATTTTTTTTAGCTTTAAAACATCATGTGGACCATTCCTTCTACCTGAACCAGGTTTTATGTCAACTGATAAGTTCTCCTGCTACTGTTTAATAACATTGGAAACAGTTTGATAGCAGACCTTTGATTGTTTGCCCAAATTTTGTAGAACCAAATTGGGTTTTGTTGAAAATATTTAATAATTTTAGTATGCACTTTTTTCTGGTCACTCATTTTAATCAGATTAACAACAAATGAATATAACTGACATTAAACATAATAACTGACATGCTTTACAAAGGAAACTTGATCAAAAAAAAAGCGTATAATATTTGGGTTAAAAATTTTAATGAAAAACGTGTGATAAGAATTTTACGATATCAATCCTTATAACAGGACATATATCATTACAATTTATATAATTTTTTTTTTATAAATTTTGCGAACAATGACAGATTTTCGTTTTTCTAAATTACCTGCATCAAATGAACTGTGAGTCACTGAATAGAATTTGGTTTGATAATATCGAAGTACTGACAATTTTTATTTAAAATTTTGTTGGCTTTCGCTTTCAATACCAGCTGATTTTGTTTCTCCCACGCGTTCTAGTTGCCTTATAATTTATGTCTTCCAGAAAAACACTAAATTGTGTTTTCATATCTTGACATTAGATTTAGCTTTAAGATGGTAAAATTATAAAACAAAAATAAAATAGGCAGATAGAAGCGACTAAATGGAATACACTACAATTTAGAAATTAAAGCTAAATACGAAAAGAGAAATTGAAAATTTTGACAGTTAGTATAAGTAACGTACATGTCATCGATTTGCGTACATCTAGAAAAACCTAACAAAATATTACTCAGTACTAACATTTTTGTGATCAGGACACTTGTATTTTTTTTTTTTAAATTCTTATCCGTAAAATTTATACCGAAAAAGTAAAAAAAAAAAAATAATAACAAATCTATGCATGTTATTACCATTATTTTAGTAGCGTGTATATTAACTTTACCAACAATACTGATAAGTATTCATGCTAAATCGCTCACAAAATTGTATTTGTTCTCTTTAAAATATTGAAATTTAGCTTGAAGGCACCATAAACATAAAACGATGCCTTTTTGACACTTTTAATAGGCGTAAAATATTTCAGTGTTTCCTTTAATTTGTTTAACGTGACCGAAAATTTGCCTTAAAATAAATTCACAATCTTACAAACAGCACCCAGTCACTCATACAACAGCAAACTACTTAACGACATGCTAGAATTTTTAAGCATGTTATAAAAAAATAAAGGTTTTTGATTACATTTTCAAAATTAATACAAACATTTAACGATTTGGGAAGGAAACAAAAGTTTTCGAAGACATTGGATATTACTCGTTCCAAATATCCTAAAACTTGGTACACAGTTTATGTATGATCATATAGAATTTTCGACCCACCCTAATACACATCTATATATGTAAAATAGAGTGACGTTAGTTACTACGCTTACAACTCAAGAACGCCTGGACCGATTCCGATGATTCGCACCAATTTGGACTGGTATCCGGCCAAACAAGAAGAATACACAAGAAAATTCCCGAAATATTCCCGAAAAAAAATTATGAAGAAAATTTATTTCACAGTGGTGTACTCCGAAATGAATGATATGGTGTAAGCGATGAAAGGAATTCCACCACGTGTTCAGTATATACCAAGTTTGCATATTATTCGATAAAATAAGTAGGCCGCGGTTAATGCAACATTGTACCATAAAAATTCTTTAATATTTTCAATCGATGGTAAACAATTTTGTTTACCCTTGCATATTAGTTGAATGAATAAGAAATTTCCATGTGAAATCTATTTAAAAATTTCTTTTTGAGTGAAAATTTACAAAAATGACACCAAATGCGATTGCGAGCCACGGGCATCTTTGTCTAGAGACGCGGAAATAGAAAAGGAACGTGAATCACTTTTTGGGTAAAATCTCGAAAGGGCATCAACGTCTAGAGCCGCAAGAACGGAAAGAGAATACGAATCACGGATTTTTATAGATTGTATATCCCCTGGCCTTAAGATGAATTCATAGATATAATATTCCATTTGCCTTAAATATATTAGTTTCTTTTTCTAAATTATTATAGATATCGGGAACAACTTTTTCGAACACCTCATTCGCCGTTATCTGGCTGCATAAGTGTTTGGGGTGCGAAGTTAGGTCAGGGGAGTACGTGCTTTAGTTTTGTCCGACACTTTATATTAAAACCGAAATGGAGATGCAATATAAAACAAATGCTTTCTAAGGACCAGCAACGTGGACCGGACTCATCTAGTGTATACATAAGTAAAAAGGTTATTTAAATGGCATCTTTACGATTTAGTTTAAAAAAATAAGATAAGAAAGTATGATGTTCCGAAGGAAATAGGTTTTGAAGTAAAAGTTTTTTTTGACTTGCTTATGCATATGTGAACCAACAGCTTTGCATAGATGTAGCTAGTGAAACTACCCGCTAATAATGTTGGGCACCAAGGTTGTAATTAAAACTCTAAACTTAACCATTTTGTTGCAAATGATTTTGGTTCCATTTCACATAACATGTGAAGCAATTTTTGCTTATGACTCTAATTGAAATTTCTAAAGCAAATATTGGGTGGTTTGTAACTAAGGTTAAAAGTGTAGTATCAAACTAAATTATAAAAATCACTTCATTAAATGTATTAACGGTTTTAATGCCAGGGAAATTTTTATTTTTCATTTATTGCTATTATTTTCGCATTAGTAATTGCAATAAATTCCATTAAAATACGATTGCGTCTATGTATGCCTATGAAAAATTTAATTTAATTACCATTGTCTTGTATATTGACTTTATTTCAAAGTACGTTTGACCCATATTAAATGATTGTGAACATGTAGTTTTAATTACGTGCAATATTTATCGCTTTGTTGGTTATTTCTGTAAATGTAAATGTGGCTAATTTACCATAATGCAATTGGTAAGTGAACAGGTTGAGTTTTGCAAATGGTATTTTGTATATTTAAATGCAAATATGCTTACAATGCTTTTGTATACAGCAAATGTACTAAAAACCCACCCCAATAGAAATAATAAAATCGCGCTATATTTGAAGTAAAATTAATGATACAAAGACATTATTTCAAAAAACAATAATTTTTTAATAATCATCTATTTAATTCTGAAAATTAAAAAAAAATCATCCTAAAAGTATGCTGCATTTTTTATTTTCACTCATTACTTCTACCCAAATAAATATGCCAACATATCGTATACTTTATTTATGTAGTAGTACTATATAACTTATATTAATCATACGCATCTTATTGCGAATATATATGAAAAGTAATTAACCGAATTCAAAAATTATAAATGAAATTTTCTTAAAAAAAATATTAAAATAATTTCTGTAACTGTTGTTGTTTACGATTTGCTTATTTTTATGACATGCATTGTAATGAAACATATACATATTAATGAAAATTTTGTTTTTCTTTTTCCGATCATATATTCATCATATTTTTTGTCTCTTTTTCTTGCTCAGCTAAGCAAATTATAGCGAATTTTAACAATTTATTTTTTCCAATTTCGTAAAAGTTCTATGTTTTAATTGTAATTGTCATTTTCTTCCTAACTTATTTAGATACATATACGAAAACAATGTGAGATAATGTAAAACCTAAGAATATTTCTCCAAATACTCATGAATATACATTTTGACAATCAATTTGATTTTTTATAATAGGCAAGGAAACAATGATAATAATACATAGTATTGTAGTGTGCAACCCTACAATACTGATAATACTTAATGCAAAGTATTGTAGTGTATATAATATTTTATTTATTGTAGAACAACTTATTTTACTGCCTTGTATCGATGTACGTACGTTTGAATAAAACCACTTTACTAACTATAATAAACGCAATATTATGGTATTTTTGTTAACCATTCATTTCTTTTATTTTGGTATTAAAATATGTAAAAAATACCCACACAAAATAAAACAAACCAATACCGAACAATTAAAAATAATAGATATAAAACCTCTGCAAAAAGTTTATTAAGAACAAATATAACTTTTTTGGTACTTGCCCTAGATATATTTATCAATGAATCTAAACTATAGTAGAACACTGAATATTTACCATTACATACTTTAAAATTTTCCATGTTCAATAAAATAAATAATGCAATCTTATGGCATATGTTAAAAAAAAAACATATTTTTGTTCAGTTTTGCTTATAAATTCCTTAGTTTGTAATAAATTGAAGCATTTATGAATGTCATTGTAGAAAAAGAGAAAGAAACGCTTATATTTCTCATATTAGGAAGAATATTTTTTTTAACAACAACTTTGGGTAAGTTTTGGCATTTTGGGTAAATATGAATTTAAATGTAAATTTTACTGTATATGCATATAAATGTACTTATTTTAAATTTGGGTATGTTTTGTATAGATCTTGATATGTAAATATAACTTCCAAAGCTATTGTTTAAAGGAAAAGCAAATATGGCAAGTAAAATGAAAAGGAATTATTATAAATAGCTTTTATAAAAGAAAATGTACATATTGGTCCTACAATAAAAAGGCTTACAAGTGGACGATTTTTTCTAGCCCCTATAAAAATTTCTTCCCGGCATATTATAAATGCATATAAAATAGTAGTATCCATATAAAATTCAGCAAAGTTTCATAGGAAAAAAATCACAAAACTATATTTTGTTTAGATCGATGCATATTGCCTAAATCCCACATATTAATTTTACTTCCGAGAATAACTTAAATGCACATAAGTCTCTTATAAATATCCTCATCAGGTTTAAATTCGACAAAATAATCTTTATATTTATATTGCATCTAGATTTTAATATACAGTGTCAGAAAAAACCAAAACACGCACTCCCCCGATCTGACTTTGCACCCGAAACACTTATTAAGTATCTGTAGCCAGATGACGGCGGATTAGCTGGTCATATACAAAGTTGTAGCAGATATCTATAAGTACTGTGCCATGCTATGCCCTTAATAAAAAAACGAATGTATTTAAGGCAAATGGGATATTATCTTTATGAATTCATCTTAAGGCCAGGGGATATACAATGTTTCTTGTTTTTTTATTTGGAGTAAAAATTTATAAATTATTTGGTGTGCCAACTTGGGAGCAAGCCACATATAATTGATTGTGTGAAAAACATGAATTTTCTAAATGCAAGCCAGCCATAGTCAACGATTGGCCTTGTGCTTTGTTAACCCTCCGACGGTTGAGTCATCCGTTGCCCTTATACGAAGTACAAGGTCCACAAGGTCCTCGAAAATCACGCAGTGTCCGGTCGAGCGTTTTAAACTATATTTTATGTGCCATTCATCCCAAATGATAATTTTTCACGTTTTTTTTTTTAACAAAATATTTTTGCTTTTGATGCCATTCCACCGAAAATCTAAAATCTGAAATTTTCATTAAAATCAGTCCAGCAGTTTTTGAGTCCATACGGAACATATATAAAGCACACATTCATTTTTATATATACAGGTAGGGTAAATTACGGACCAATAATAATATAATAATGTGTTTTATGGTGTTTTCTTTTCTGGCATAAATGATGCATTTATTCTGCCTTTTACTCTTCTTTGTGTTCTTCTCTGAAAAAAATGTAGTTTGGTAAGCGTATAACGTGTTCTTTTCAAATAATGTTGCCATAAAACCCTGAATATATGCTACATATTTCACCCTCAATTTTATCAAAGGGTTAGAAATGCACCACTTTTTATGTAAGCAAAAAGTATAGTTTTAAAATATTTAGAAGCTACATAAAAGAATTTGCATAAATGGTAATGATTTTTGTTTTATTGTGATCGCTAAAAATACAACACATTATAATGGTATGGGTAACTTTTAATAAATGGCACAAAATATATAGGCAACATTTTGTGTCAGAAAAGAAAACACCATTAGTGTTTTGAACGTATTCATTAGGATTCTATCGAAATACATTATTATCCTAAAACTGGTTGCGTTAAAACTTTTTCTTATTCTATAATTTTGCTATTTCCTGCATTTGTTAAGCTTCAATCATATGGAAATAAATTCCCCTTAATTTTAGACAAGCATAATTTAATGCCAAAATAATAATGTATGGTCAAAAAGATTGTATGTTTTAGTTGTAATAAAGCAAACAAAACAATATTAAAAAGTTTTCTATTTTTGTTATTACCAGGTATATGTAAGTATATTTGTTTGCTTTATGGTTATTACTTTGTTGAAATTCTATTTTGTTTTTATTGTTTGAAAGCAGCAGCAGAAAATTTATTAAAATAAGTTCTTTGCTGTAAACCAGAACATTTATTTGGCTTTCCTGGAAATGTAACATTTGCTAAATTGTTAATACTTTATATTAATATCGATAGGAGCTATCAATACCATAATATAATTTCAAATTATTTTGGAAACAAAATTAAAACTTAGGAATTTAATTTCAATTATTGAAAAGTCTTTTATATATTTTTTCATTACGATCACAGTATATAGCTGAAATTTTAATGTAAGAAAATAACTGTTTTATAAATCAAAGCGACGTAAATTATTTAAAAGCATTTCCTCTTTGCAAACCAATTAGAATAAGGAATTTATGATTCTTTTATTGCTCATAAGATCTGTTTCTCCCAAACAATTAGACTGTTGAGAGGTGATTTCAATGCGTTAATTTGTATGTTACCACAAGTTTGTTATAAAATTAAAACATTGTACAGTTCATATTGTTACATTGGTAAATGTATAGTTAACTACATAAAAAAACTGATATAGTTCGAGTCTTATAAATATTATGGCATTTGTGCTTATTTTTTTTAACGTGGAATGGTAAATACCGTTTCCACCGTTGGTATATTTTAGACGGGTTTATATTTTTCAGAAAAATATATCTGGTACTCGTCGTAAATTTCGGGATACTAATAGTACTGTGGCCATGTTTGAAGAAATTCTAGAAGACTATGGGGAAGACAGTGATACATATGATTATAAATAGTATTTTGAGGGAAATGACGACGAGCTTAGTAAGCTTTTAGAACAGGTGATAAATAGTTCATAGTGATGAATAGTTGAAAACTGTGTCACTGCTGAAAAAGAAGTTGTGTCTGAGGAAATTTTAAGAGCAGATTTGATGAGTATTTCTCGTTATAGTAATTTTGAGCCTAATCGACAATGGAAGATGAAAGAACATGATAAAACAACACGAGAATTTTGATGAATCTATTGTTCTGTTCTAGAAATTCAATGAAACAATACTGTCCTACGAAACCCATAAGGAAATGTTATAAAATGTAATGTTTAGCTGCAAAAAAGGGCTAAATAAAACGATTTGTTTATACCAAGATATATTTTCTAGAAGATACATTTGATGGCTTTGATCCTGGTGAAAGCGTAGTTTTACCATTGATAGAAAATTAATGGGGCAAAAACTATTTAACTTCTATACGACTTCTCGAAAAATTAAAACCCGAAAGAATTTTGGCTTGTGAAATAGAAAATTAACTCCTGTACAAATTTGATATCAGACAAAAAAATTAGAATATGGGATTTGAACTTCAGAGTATCTATCACTGGTATTAGTTACTATAAATAGATGGATAGTGTGTCCAGACAATGCAATAAAAGAAAATAACAGATAAATAAAGTAAGTTGCCCAGTAGTTATTAAAGATTATAATGCCTTCATGGCTGGAATGGACCATTACCTTCCTTTTGTGGCATCGATCGAAAATCAAATAAGTGGTGACATAGAATTTTCTGGGCTCTCACTGAGATCGATTTTTTGAATTCTTATATTGTATTTTGTCAGCTCAATAAATAAATAAACGATCCTTGCCAAAGGACGAATGACATTTAAGAGACTTTCTTTTATCAAACGAAATTCTCTAGCGAATAATACAATTTCAAGCAATAAAAAGTGCAACGGAAAAACTGAATCTGTTACTTGAGGACGATGTGTACTCTGCAATATTAGAAAAGTTCAATCCAGTCCATATTCAAAATGCAGACATTGTTTCAATGAGTACCATGGTATAAATTAATTATTTAGTATTTATTTTTATCATGATTCCTTTTTTTAATACACAAAAATGAAATTATATTTATAAGTTTTAAAAATAGAATACGAACTTTTCTAAAAAAAAAGTGTTCTGCAAAATCAGGGCCCATTGTCCTAAAGGTACTTCTGAGTACCAGGGATATTCCATACCCTTTTCGTTCTGTCAAAAATTTAAAATGTAGTTAAGCTTAAGTTATAACAAAAACATAGATTCTATAAAATATTATAACCTGTCTTGGGCAATAAAGGGTTAATTTAATTAAAATGTACCTTTTTTATCATATAGAAATATTTACCCTTAAGAACTCTCAAATATAAATGAGGTACATTTGGTGTTTTAAAATTCCCAATTTTAAAATACTGCACTGCATGTTTATTCATGAATTCATTTTCATAAATATTAATAATGTATGATTGTATTATTAAATTTGTATTTTTCATATTATTGTTATGTCTTTAATGATTGAAACATTTTACAGTTATCCTGTTTTTATGTACTACTATGTATTTACCTTCCGTGTAACGGAAATAATGACTACAGTTTCAGCAGTCACAGCCGCAGTTGGTGGTTGGGAAGCTTATAGAAAAAATTCCAAAAAATTACATATTTGCAGTTACATGTCTATAATTATGCGTGCTATTGCCTAAAATGCTAATGGCCAGTTTGGTTTTAGGTTGTATTTTATTTTCCAGACTATTTTATCGGCGGTGTGTATAGAAATGAAGTTACAATTGCTTCCTAAATGCATAAATGTGTTCGATGAAGCATAGCGCTTAATGCTTTGGTAATTTTATGTTTTCGTTTACATTTATTTATCGTTTTTTTAATGTTTACAAATTTGTATGGTATTATTCAAATGTGAATTTAAAACTCACATTTCTAAAACTATAAATATTTTGTTACATTGATATTATTTTCAATGTTACTGATTACACAGTGTAACATTTTTTAAGTCATCGAGTGCAAACTCCATCTCGTGTGGAATTTCTCGAAGTAAGTACTTATCGAAACTTACAAAACCCCAAGCTTTCTCACGCTTCCATCTCAGAAAAAATTTAAATTTTGTCTCCTGTCTTCGGCACAATTGTAGTTATAGACTATGAGAAAAAAGTGTAAAACAAAATAACCCGAAAAACTGCATCTAGTGCCTCAAAATTACTAAAATGTCGAAAAATTTTAATTTTTTATATATTTTTTTCACCATTTTTGGCCCATAGCTGCCAAACTGTTGGAAATTCAGTAAAATAATCTGAATAATAATAATAAAAAACTTGCTTAAAATCGAGACAATCGGCACACCAATGGCTGAGATTTTTTTAGTTTTTACTATTGATAAATTCACAAGGTCTCTTATTATGTCGTATTGTCATAATCTTCTAATATTTCCCAATGGTTTTTATTGATGTTCAAGTATAAAATGTCCTTAAATAATAATACTTTCTTTACTATGTTTATTGTGTTGTTGTAACGAACCAGCAGAGACCAATGCCAAATGCTAAAGAGTCGGTTAAGCCGAGCCTCAAAGTCGTGATATATTAGGACATTAAAACAATAGCACTGATAAGAGAACTTGTGTCGTAGTTTCCTGTCGGACTTTTACGGAGCTAACGCAAAAGCAAGTTGACTTATTGTTAAGTCATTTACAACCGGCTTCTGTCAAATATGAAGCAGAGATTATTATTTGTTTTTAAAACATTTTTTTAACAAAATGTTTGTTTTGATAAAAACTATATACATATTTATATTGCTATGGACTCCAACAAAAGAGAATTGCCTTTATATTTCTCTTTAAAATAATTATTTTCTTTTTATTTTATTCAATATATTAACCACCCTCGTAAGAGAAATATTCAATTACAATTCCTAAGCAATGATTCTGTTTATTTAATGTTTCATACAAATGTTTCCTATTTAATTTGTAGTAATGGAAATGGCTAAATTTTTATGACTTGTTATAACAATTTTACGGTGCAACAGAATTCAATACTCTTACTGTTATATTTCAAATATTCTAAATGTAACGAGTAAGGGGAAAATAAATCTAAATTACATTGTAAATTCTACTGCAGTTACATTTGTAATAACATAAAATTTAAAAGCGCAAAGCAAGTAGTAAAACAATAAAGTTTTCATTAAGTTAAATTGGTATTTTTTTAAATTTTGTGAGGAAATAGAATAATTGACGAAAATGCGGAGATTTTGACTGGAATAAGTTTTCAATACGGATATTCATGATTTGAAAGAAATAAGATGACTAGATAATGGGCACAGCAACTTCAAACTGGCCATACTTTTTTATATTCGTGTCGTAACAATGGCGTGAGATTACTGCTTTGAGCCCGTATCAGCAAGGTCAGGTTTAGTTCAAGATTCCGCAAAATAACGGTCCTGCAATGTTTCACTCCAACTGAACGTAATTTTAAATTATTAACGGAAAGCTACTATGACCAACTGGAGGCTGCTCTCAAAACCATATCAGCTGGTGATATTAAAATTTCATAAGGTGATTTTCTAACCCAAATACCCAGAACGGTTACATCCCAGAGCAGAGTTCCAGTACACTGCAGTCGCAGGATATCGCACTATAGGATAGCACAAATCAGTTTTCTCTGTGTAGGATAAAGGTTACTATTGACCAACAACTTAAAAGGTGGTATAGTTTATTCTCAACTGAGCCTATCACCACTGAAATATCTCCAAATTAAATAAAGCTCTTAAGATCCTCAATAGCCTAAAGAACAATAACTCCGCCATGACGAAAATTTCCCCGCAGAACTACTACAGTGTGGAGCTCTAGCAGTAACTCCATCCCTTACACCAATAATAAGAAAAGTATGGAACATCCATGTGATACCCAAGTCTTGGAAATAAGGAGCATTTGTAGTAGTACTCAAAAAAGGTGACCTAACCTAAATGTAAACAATGCAGGGCTATAACACTGTTAAATGCTATCTGCACGGTTGCATCATTAATAATATTGGAAAGTATAAACCCATTTATTGAACCCATGCCACGCAAAGAGCAGGCCGGCTTTAGACCAACCTGTTCATTGGCAGACCACATAAAAACACTACGCATAATAATCGAACAATCTATGGAATGAAATTCGCAGCTACATCTTCTTTTCGTACATTTCGAATGAACTTTCGACACAGTTTCTCGTAGCGCTATATGTTATGAACTTGCTATGAAATGAATACCAGAAAATATCATGACCCTTATCAAGGAGCTATAGAATTACTTTGCATTCAGAAGTTTATTCAAGGTATTGTGATCTAACCACATATAAGGAAAATAAAAAAATATATAGTCATGTACAAATTATTAAATTTATGAATCGTTGCCTCTGATAAATACATAAAATATTCTGGCAGAATTGTGTGACTAATGATCAACTGACACTCAAATGGACTTTGATAGTCCAAATACTCCGCTGACCAAGAAATGTTATCTAAAGAGCTGCTTTGGAATGTAATACTTAAGGCCATATACCTATAATTAAAGAATGCCAAAGAACAAATAAAGCATAGAGCTAAATCAAATCATTTACAGCTGATAATCTAAATTGGGGAGGATTTGTCGGTATCCTATATTCAACTACGTGAACTTTCTTCTAGGTTAGGTTTGATTATAAAGACATCCAGTAAAACTAGCTCACTTTGTTCCTTAAATTTTTCCCGTTGTGATAATCTAAAAGATCATTTCGGAATGGGGTTTGGTGCCGAGCCAACCCAAAGCTCGAATAAACTAATCTATCTTCCAAATATCCATGCTTCCATCCGCTAGACCATGCTTCCATCCGCTAGACCATGCAGAAGAGGACTATACATTGTCGCAGGGTAAAGGCAAAGAATATCTATAACAGTTTCTTCATAATTTTCATCATGAAAAATTCTACAAAAGTCATTGTAGGGGATATATAATCGCTCCTATTAAGCAGTGAGGTAGCAGAATTCGTAGCCGATCCCATGATAGCCATATCGAAGACATTGTGCTTTGATGGATGTAGAACTGCCACGTAAACATCGATTACGAGCAATTAGTCAAAATATCTGATCTTAGCAGACTCTAAGATTTCGCACTGTATAAATAATTTGCAGCACGAAAGCGCATCCTATGATAGCCCCATCATAAGATGGATGTAGACTTGCCACGTAAACATTGATGACGATCAATTAGTCAAAGTAAACTATCTTATCTGAGTAGATTCAAAGATTTCGCGCTGTATAAATGACTTACAACATGAAAGCGGAACACCAACCAAATGGTCAATCTCATCGTCTTGCAGGCATGAGCCTGTATACCAAATTGACCCGCCACTCAGGATAGCTTTTATGTACCAATTCGGATGACAAATAGACACCATAGAGAGATATAATTGCAGGTTTGCTGTCAGTAAAAAATTGGATATTCCTGCAGTACATCATACAGTGTACCGACCTTTTAATGGAAGCGAGTTACTTTTCCTTTGTCTCTGTTGAGGCAGTAGCTGGCAATTTGAATGAACCAGAAGCACCCTTAAATTTTGTTTGAATTACAAGTACCACACATGTATTTCTTAATAGCTACAAGAGATGAACCACCACATTCTTTTAAAGTTTTAATGGCTGCATCAACCATTTCTTGAGTTGGAAGATGAGATGGCCTTGGCCGAAGTAACGTTTTTCGCCTTTTTCTCAGCTGCTGGAGCAGCAACGGCAGAGGCAGTATTTTCAACAACAGCGGAACCAGACATGTTCAAAATTGCTTGGTTTTTCTTCACTTTTATTTTTATCTCAACCTGGATTACACTACATAGATCAAGTGGCCTGAAATAAAATCCCTTCCGAAAACGCCTCCAACCACTCCAGCCTTAGACTTGGAGCCATCTGTATGGATAAAATACGTGTCCGTAGAAATGGATAACCACCCATATTTGATACAGAAAAGCGTCTAAGTATCATGAAACACAACAATAAGTGATTGTCTACTTTTAAGGGTATGCAATAGTCAACGCTCACATGGATATTAGATAAAAATCCCAGAATAGTTGCATGGCCGGTAAATCTAGACCTCCATGCCCCCACAGTACTAAACCTAACCGCTGAATTTAGAGACAATTGCTTGGCCATCAGATTAGCCCGTAGCTTTTGTAGCATAACGAGCAAATCACAAGATAGAGTGGCATGTAGCGGACCTGTGATTATTAATAAAATTAAAATACTTCATACATTAACTTGTTTTCATGAGCCCTCCTAATTGTTTCTATAATATGATTAATATTCTATTTAATACATTTCTAAAGCAAACCTATATTGTTTAGAAATCATATTATTTACCAAAACCAATATTAGATTATTAAATTACAGTTCATTAAAAATGTATCATGCCTAACAACAGCAATAGCAATGGTAAGTTGTATTTCCCCTTAGTGCTATGCAACATATTGTTGCAATAATGAATAATGGACTTAATTAAAACATAAATTTTATTTTTTTTCCTAAATGTTAATTGATAATTTACATATTCTTTGCTAATAATAATAATAATTGACCATTAGGAACTAGATAATATCTGAGGATAGTTAACAGCAAGAGTTTAAAGAATTAGCCATTATTTAAAATAAACTAAAACAACAGGGAATGGTAGATTGTTTTCTTATTTAGTTTGAATATTTTATAAACTTTGCTATCACTCTTGTTCCGATACCACCCATTTTTATTCAATCTAGGTGCTGTGGAATTTATATATATCAACTTTGCTCTGTAAAACATATAATTAAACTACATAAATGAATAGCTTCATAGCTTATTTGTTTAACCTATTAAACATCTCTTCTTCATACCATTGTTAATAGAATAAAATACAATCCAAATTAAAATCATGTTAATTTGTAAATTTTAAACTGCAAACATTTATCTGAAAACTTTGTGTAGATAAAATTTAAATATATATTAGTGTCAAGAAAAAATATTTTTAAATAATTTATTGAAACAAATTAATTTAAAATTACCTTAACTTTTTGCATACCCACTCAGTCATACAGATAAAACAATATAAATACATAAAAGTGTATCCAAAAAAGTTCCTTCTTTAGTACAAGATACTATGTAGTGTATGAAGATTTGTATTTGCATTATTTGGAATTAATTCTAGGTTTAGTTTCGTTCATACATATATTTCTGTGTTTAGCCACTAGACCAGAAAGATAAGCTTTACATTTCAACACTACAAATCAATGTTAACACAACATAAAAACTTTTCAACAACTTTATTTTCTTCTTTCAATACAAAAACTTTTACATACATATTTAATTTTTGGTGTGTATATGATTAAATTCCCAAAAAAAAAATCGTATCAAAAGAACTGACTTCTACTAGCAAATAATTTTTAAATTACTCTTTAATCACCAAGTTCTGAAAAGTCGTTGGATTAAAACAAAGTTGAAAAGATAGAAAAGATATTAAGGTTAAATCTTTAAAAATAAATGGGATAAACTGATTTCTTGGCTCTTCTGGACAATTAAGTTTTTGCAGCCAGCTCTTTCTCAATATAACCCCTCTATATGTGATTGTCTATTTTAAAATTTAAATATTTGTTAAACATTGCAAAAATTCTATAGAATAATTAAACCACTTCCTTCTGTTTTCAACTTGTTTATGCTTTTGTCTGGTTGAAAATGTCAGAGTTTTGAATATTTTTGAATTTTTGTATATGTATGTACAAATACAGAGTGTTTACGTGTGTACACTGTACAGTTATTAATTAGATTGGTTACCATGACATAAACCCGATACTTTTATTTATGATACTGAATGTCTGGACACAATATCGATTCAATACATAAACAAGTGACAAAAAGAAACATAAAACACAGTGCAAACAATTTAATCTTAAGACATGACAAATTATCAATTTACCAATAAAAGTTCAATGAACAAGTATATAAACATGATACTTTGAAAACAAAACACATCCAAATGTATGCATGTATCAAGTATTTACTGTTATAATTCTAAATTTTTAAACACAATTAAACTTTTGACATTCTTTACAGCATTTCCAGCAACAAATTACATAAGCTAGGAATCATATGATAATAAAGCCAGTCGACTTATGAAAATCAGGCACTTTTCATTAGAATTAGTGCTTAGAACAAATTTATGTTTATCGTAGACGTAAGCAAAAAATGTTTATACTCGGGGTCCTTGTAAAATTCTAAGACGATCGAGATACGTCCGTCCGTCTGTCTGTCGGATGTTAGCACGATAGCGCCATAAGGTTTTCTATTGAAAATTAAAAAAATTCCTCAAATATAACCAGACTTAAGGAACAAAGTGAAAAGTAGTTAGCTTTCAAATTTTTGGAGATTCTAACTGAGATCTTAACACACGTTTTTCATTAAAACTTTTAACCCAAGTGTTTTTCAATTTTTTTTGATCAAATTACTTTTGTAAATCATGTCAGTTATTATGTAAAGTGTCATTTATGTTCATTTGTTGTTAATCTGATTAAAATGAGTGAACAGAAAAAAGTGCGTACTAAAATTATTAAATACTAGCTTGACCCGGTGCGCTTCGCTACCCCTGTCGATGTAGAAATCGGTTCAGCCGTTTAGCAATTATTGTTTTAAAACTAAAGGTACCAATTTTACCCGTTTTTCCCCTTTTTATCCCTTTCTGGTCCAAGTATTGAAAAAATTTATAGCCTATTGACGCTTCCAAGTAAGAATCTATCCACGTTCCAAATTTCAATAAAATCGGTTCAGCCGTTTAGGCGTGATGCTCAAACAAACAAACAAACAAATAAACAAACAAACTTACAAAGACATTTATATATTTATATAGATTTTCAACAAAACCCAACTTGGTCCTACAAAAAGTTGGACAAGCATTCAAAGGTCTGCCGTCAAACTGTTTCCAATGTTATTAAACAGTATCGCCAGAACTTGTCCGTTGGTATAAAATCTGGTTCAGGTAGAAGGAATGGTCCACATGATGTTTCTAAAGCCAAAAATATAGAAAGCATTTTCAAAAGAGCTCCCAACACATCCGGTAGGAAAGCAGTCTGGGTAGGTCAGTACTCGAACTATTTGGTACGAAAAGTTAAAGCCAAAAGCATACAAGTCTCAAAAAGTTCCTGGCAGGAACTCTGCAAAAAATTTAGAGGCCAAAGACAGAGCACGGAAATTGAAGTAAAATTTTATACAAAAAATATACCTGCTGCATAATAAATGACGAAATGTACGTATGGAAAATGTTTTCAGTTTTTTTATGTTGCTGATGCTCGAGGGAATGTTGGAGAAAAGTTTAGGACCCAAAAGGAGACAAAATTTCCAAAAAATTTCTTGGTATGCAAGAAGTATGCAATAATTCCTCCAAACTGCCTGAAGCTGAGTCCAATGGAGAGATATTGGGCTCTTGTTAAAAGAGAATTGAAGAGCACAAAAAGGGTGTCCAAAAGTGTGGTTGTGATTTTAAACGGAAGTGGACAACTAGTTCGAACAATGTGACATAAAGCACTACAAAAACCATAATGAAAGGGGTTTCGAAAAAGGTTCAAAGTGTCATCATTAGTGATTAGAACTATAAAAATATTTTTTTTTTGTAAATTGTAACAGTAATTTCAATCGAATAAAAAAAGATTCAAAACTGTAACTTTAGGTGTTTTACTATTATTAATATATACGTATGTTAAAAATTTTTCGATCTCAGTCGAAATGTATGTTAAAACAAGTAAGAAAGCATAGTCGGAGAAGATGAGAATTTTATATTGATACCAATATTTTTAAGAGATTTGTGGTAGTTAAAATGATTTTCGGAAGTGTGCCTTATATGGGAGCTATGACTAGTTATAGACCTATCGTAAAACAATTTTATAGTTCGACATCGGCTTATACAAAACTTATTTGTGCTGAATTTGCTTTGAATTTCTATATAACTATGATTTTTATGAGAGCTAAACTATTTTTATTTATCAAAATTCAATAGAATTCGTCCTTGGGGTAATAAAATATTGTCAAATTATCTTTGAAATTGATTACAAGTTAGATTACTAGGTTTACATGGACGGACGAACATAGTTTTATCGACTCAGAAAATTATCCTCTCCACTATGTTGGTGTAGGGTATAATGACAAACTCTGTTGAAAGTAGTAAGAATGGGTTCATGATTTCTTCTAGCTCCCATAGAAATTTCTTGTCGGAATATGGCTCTGTATTACATAAATACATATAAAATAGTATAGTATCCATAAAAAATAATTCGTTTGTGTAGGTTTTTGGATAACAGGCTAGGGAATAACACCGTCATATTGTATGAATAACATCACATAAAGAACGAGGTAATCTTTGATTGTGATATCCTCTTTGCAAGTGTGGCACAAGTAAACTCCGAGCAGTTTCTTTAAAAAAGTTCATTCTAGAAATCTCTCTGTAGTTACGAGCAGATTGGTTCAAAATATATGCATTAACTCCACTTATATCCATTAGCATGTAGAATATAGGTAACGGCCAACGTCGTGTGTGGCGACTACATGAATAAATTGAACACTTTTTGTCTAACTCGTCATTTGTGTTGTTGAAATCGGCGATTATTTCTGTCTTATTAGTTTGTGAATCCGTTGTTTGATGACGATGCATAGTTGAAAGTAAACTAACGGCACGTAAGATAAAAGTGTGATGTCTTTTGTAAAACCACAAATATAATTTTCAACTAATCTATTTTTGTTTGGAATTTCTCTCTTATTGTTTTTCAAAGTCCCCAAATAAGTAAGTTTACGTTCTTTTAATTTCTGAACTAATTGAATTAATGAAGATAAATTAATTAATCAATATATCTACATAAACTCAATACTGCTTGAGTTGGTGACTTTTTTCCGCAGTATATATATATGCATTGATAATAGGTGCGAGCGACCGTTCGGGCCATCATTTGCCGGTTTCTGAGGCATATATACTTTAAAACTGCATCTGCCACGAAATGGTACTAACAGTTCCTCACTAGGGTCATGGGTACCAATTGAGTAACTTTTTTTTACAATTTTCAACTATTTTATTAAAAATTTCTGAAATAGCTGCTAAAGGGCCACTTAATAATCTTTCACTTCGTTTAGTAGAATTATCAAAACGTAAACATGAAAGTATAGTAATAAATCGAAGTCTAGACATTGTAGAGCCAAAAATTTCTCTGCCAGTTCCATCAGTGGCAAACAGAAGATCTATTATTCTCGATTAGATCTAAAAACAGATGAATACATTAGTAAGCCTAAAAATGCCCTGAATTTAATGTTATCCAAAGGATTGGCTTCTATTTTATTTGTTGATTGAAGTCTTATTTCTAGCTTTCTATTTATGAGTTAAATAATTATGTTTCAACAGATTCATCAAAAAACATTAACCAATATCGACACATATTTTCTGAATCATCTTCACAATTTGATGAACATACAGAAGATGGTAATTTTATGATGTTATTATGTAAACATAACAATGGTTGTCACAAACATATACTTGTTTACTGTAACCATATATATGGTTGATACAATCTTGTGAATCGTAAGTTAGCACTATTATGGTTACCACAAGCATGTAAATAGTTACTGTGACCATAATATTGTAAAAAACTTTTAAAAATGTGGAAATGGTTACTGTATACATGCATGACTACATTTTTTTCTCTGCGTGTATACAACTTTTTTAATATCCATATACACAGTCTTACAAAAGTCTTCTAAAATAAACACAAAACTAATTTATTTTCATTAAATTCTACTAAAAAACATAAAATAATAAATTTTTTGGCATAAAAAAAATTAAATTAATATTTTATGTGGCCTCCTTTGGCTTTAATTACAGCAGATAATCTATTTGGCATGGACAAAGCCAATTTTTTTGTTATTTCTGGAGTAATTTTGCTCCATTCTTCCATCAACGCTTCTTTGAGTGCTGGAACTGATGTTACTTATCGATCTTTTAAACCTCGTTTTAAAATATGTTCCAATTTGTGTTAAACGTTATATAAAAGCCATTTCGTAACTAACTTTGATGAATGCTTCGGATCGTTGTCCTGGAGAAATATTGCGTTGTCCTCCAGATCTAGAAATGGGACGCTGGGAAGGTAGCTATCCTTTAAAATATCGATATACATGGCCTTATCCATAGTACCATCGATGAACCTGGGCTTACCGACAACATTTCCCCCCATACATCCCCAGACCATGACTGACCCGCCTACATGTTTTAAGGTGCAATTAATATTTTGTGGTAATAACTCTGCATTAGGCTTTCGCCATACTTTTGTTCGTCCATCACCTCCAAAAACCATAAATTTACATTTATCTGTGAATATTACCCTCTCCTAAAATGTAGGGTCATTTACATGAGCATATTCGTACTTTTGGGCATATTCTAAGCGCTTCTGGATGTTCACAGATCTAAGTAATGATTTTTTTCTGGAAACTCTGCTATTGTATCCATTTCTCTTGATACATCGGCGAACAGTCTGAAAAGAAATGGTAATTTCTAGATTTGTTCTCATTTTCCGGTTTAGTTCTACGGCCCTTAGATTAGGATTTTCTTGAATGGAACGTATAATAGACCGTTCTGTTCATTTGTCGAGAATGTGGGGACGCCCACTACAAGCTTTGCTTTCATAATTTCCATTTTCTTTGAAATTTTTTATTATTGTTTGGACTGTGCTTTTACTTAGATTTAAGAGATTTGCCATCATTTCTCAACTTAATGACGGTTTTTCCAATTGGCTCAGAAATTTCTCTGCGTTTGCCCATTTTCTTCCACTAAAAATACTTTTTGATTTTATTTTGCGAGTGTGATCACTTTTAGTGAAAGTAAACTTTGTACCACTGATTTTACACAAAGCATCATAAAAGCTGTAGCTGTTGTAGTTTTAACGGTACAACATTTTTTTTTTTGCAGATTACGTAAACTTATGTAACATTAAAAGGATACCAACTATTTGTGTTTTATTGTTATTAATTTAAAATACCAACAAAGTGTTACCAAATATGATGTAAATATATTTTTAAAATGCATTAAACAAAAATGTAGTTACAACTCTTAAAAAAGTTTTATATTTTTCAAAAAATAGAAACAATTTCAAACGTATGTAAACTTTTGTAAGACTGTGTATATTGTGGCCAAACTTTAGAAAATATAAAATGGTAGTTAACGAAGTTACCCTAATATATTAATATATTTGGTTGATTTCTTGATGCACACATGTAATGTGTGTATTCAATGTATATATGTTTTTCATTGATATAAAATATTTATGATATTTGATATGTGTGTATTACAAAGTCTAGACATATTGATAAATAAAATAGGCTTTTAATAATAACAAATTATAAAAAAATAAGTAATAGTATTGTTCCATTCTGAAAAGGTTACATAAATAAAGTATTAAGTTAACTATATTGTATATTTTAATAAGTATATCACATAACAATTATATTTTTTCGGGATATATGTATAGTTTATTACCCAGAATAAACTTCAGTTTCTAGATAGTAAGTGATTCCCAGTATATGTACGTACTGTCACTTAAAATTTTTTATATTGTAAATTATTTTTATACCCATCATCACACAAGATTTTGCCATTTCATGATAAAGCCCAACCAAAGGAGCTAGCTGGCTGAAATCTTCACAAATACTCCATGTTGATAAGGTTTTTTTGGTATCGAAAATGGGTAATGTCGGTTCATGATTTCACCTAGCCACAATACGAATGTCCCTCCGGACATATGCTGTTTCAGCAGCCATAAATATGTTGATTATGCGCATGATTATTATTAATACCATATTTTCCTTTAATGTAAAAAGTAAATAAATATCGAATAAATTTTAAATTAAATTCATCTCTACTCTCGTCTTGAGCGTATAAGTATTATTTGTTGTTTTTAATATTACTTATACGACGTATAATATTAAACTAGTGCCTTAATTTATGCGAATATTTCATAAATCTTAAACAAGTTTATGATATTCTGCAGAACTTGAAGTATTTAAAAAAATATATGTCAGACCTTACTTAAAATTCTTAAGAAACTGTTTAAATTCTTGAAGTGTGTGTATTATATGTACTTTCATTTATACCACCTTCTTACTAACGTGGACGTAGCTACTTCACTTTAAAAAAGCGACCTGCATACGCAAAAAAGGTATACTTTTTCCTCACTTGAAAATTTTATGAAATGTTCATAATATCTTCACATGAGCACACTTTGACAAAGCATCGCTTCAGTTGCAAGAAGAAAAAAAAAATAAACACGAATATGAAAAATGTCACTGCAAAAGAAAACTTCAAAAGATAAACGAAAAGAAAAATATTTAAACAAAAACTGAAATAAAATATTTAAACAGAAAATGAAGAGCATTAACATTTTAAGTGATCCAGTCTCATCACTTAAAATGTTTGTGCTCTTCATTTTGTTTTGTATTTAATAAATCTAGCAGACCATATACAAATTTAAAATTATTTGATAACTTTTAGTATACATGTTATGTTTAAACGGAAAGCAGAACTCTTTCTTACGGTCTAATTCACAATGACTTAAAACAGCTTTATAAGTCGTTAATAAGAAAAAATTAAAAAAACAGTATTCATAAACGTTTAATAGTGTTATAAGTCTTTTATAAACCATTCATAAATTTTAAATATTTATTGTAGCTTTAACACTACTTTAAACCTACTTTAAGGTATTATTTTAACATTTTATCTGAAAAAGGGACTTTTAAAGATAATTGTTTATAAATTTGCATTAATAGATGATACTATTGCAATTGATAAATGTAATTTTTACTCCGCTATGAAATATGGCCCACTTTAATAATATATGATTTTGTTTCATATTTCTCCGGCAATGAACTACATGAGGTTCGCAAGTGAGTTCGATTGCCATTTTTGTGGATGAAGGTCCACACAATCACAAGGTCCACACAATATACCCATTTCGGAATTAAAATTTTGTGTTTTCTTATAGAAATTCATTAAATTTTGTTTAAAATTAACAAAATAATAATAAAAAAAAATTCAACAGTAAAGTTTATTTTATTAGAGAATACTCATCATTTGAATACTTTTAATAATAATTAAAATAAATTATATAAAAACGTTTGAAAATTAATACATTTTAGCTTAACCTTCGCTTTCATAGTATCTACCGAGGTAGATATTTTGAACTTCAGTTGTTAATAGCTTTCAGCTCAGTTATAAAAATTTGCCCACTTTTTAGAAAATAAACATATAAGCAATTTTAAAGTAAGATTATGTTAGTTTTTTTATATATTTTTTTGTGTATACGGCTTTATAAATATATACTGTGGTAGATACACTCAATTTCATGTTAATTTATATTGGTTTTGTTACTTAACACATTTTCTTCGTAAGCCGTATTTTTCCGAACTTGAGTCCTTATAGCAGTTTTGACACTTCATTTGTATAAGGCAATGCTGAGTTTACATTAGTTTTTTACATTTGATGTATTCTTGGCTCTCTTTCTTTTATACTCTCTGTAGCAACCTCCCTTTGGATTTAGTTTATACTGTCATCAAAAATTGTTCAAACGCTTATCTAAAATACATTCCATTGCAGTCTTGATAAACAACTTACTAACTACCATCGGGTTTTCGGCTCGAGATTATATTTTTGGATGCAAAGATTTGTACCCACGGAGTTTAAGAATAATTTAGGTCCAGATTTTTTAACTGTATTTTGTGTGTTATTTTCGTCATACATAATGTAAGCTGCTAGGGCTGAAGTATCGAATAAATTAAAAAACATCGCCACAGTACAACGTCTTGCTGCTATTTTGGTTGAGTATTTGGATAAAATTTTTTCCACTGTTTTGCCTCCTTTAGTTTTATTGAAAAATTGAATGATAGATGGCAGTAAAACTACTTCTTATAATATATATTAGATATTTTGATAAAAAAATTTGTACATACATAAAAAGTCTTACATAAATTGAATGTATAAAATCATTATCTACCCAGGTAGCTACCATGAGTTCACGTACAAAAATCTCTAGTAATATAAATTTACTAGAATTAGATATAAATTTTTTCTCTAAAAATTAGTTTTTATCTTCAAAAATATATTATAACTAAAAACAAACAATGAAAAGAAGAGAACTAACGAATATTTTATCCTAATTGCAAGCAACACTAACAGCGAAAAAGGGGAAATAACTGAGAAGCATTGCCGTTTATGAATACAATTCTTTTATTAAAGGTTTATAAAGCTAAATTGTTTGTTAAAAAATGTGTGCTTTTAATCTATAATAAGTTTTAATTCTGAATTAGACCGTTAATATTCAAACAATACACAAAATATATTTTATTGAACTGTATATTTATCGTAAACAAGTTTAATAAAACGTATTTAAGACAATAGGTGTCATGAGGAATATTTTTTAACCAATATAGTTTTCAATTGATGGACTTAGTTCAGTAACTGGATGAGCCAAAAAAGTAATATACTGAGGAAATCCCTTATATGTGGCTATTATCAATTATTGGCCGATTTATTGTACATAAAATTTCAAGATAAAGTGTGAATCTAAAATACAGACTCTTCCAGCCAAAACTTATGCTTGGTCCAAACATTATAATTTTTTTAATCATGTTAGCTTTTAAAAAAAATGTCAGATATTTTTTTTACATCATTCATTTATTCACAATTGTTATTTCGGTCAAAATAGTCACCGAGATAAAAGTACATACGTGAAAAAATATTTAAAACTTTTCAAAAAAATCCAATATGGACTTTCAAAAAAATAGCAAAAGATCTAAAGGTTCATCGTCATAGTGTTTCTAAAGTCATTAAGCAGTATATGGAAGACTTAAAAATTGAAACCAAAGCTGAATTAAGAAGAAACAAAGGTCTAACAGATATTGGTAATTCAAAAGAAATCGAACAACTCTTTCGAAAAGCACCGAACACTTTTATCGGAAAAGCAGCTCGCTAAGTAAAATGCAGTGATTCTTTTGGGTGCAGAGCCAAAGCCAATGCTGCGCTTAAGTAATATATAGTTCAGAAAGTTCCAGATCGCAATTCGGTTAAGAACGAAGAAGCAAAAGAACGAGCAAAACAATTGAGGTCAAATTTTTTTAAAAATGTATACCTTTTGTATGATGGACGATGAAGATTTATATGTGGCTGATGCACGAGGTAATGTTCTAGAACAATACCGGACATAAGAACAAACAAAATCCACCAAGAAGTCTCTTGTGTGGCAAGCCATTTGCAGTTGTGGCAAAAGACATCGATCATTTGTGACATCAGGCAAGATAAACACAGAAATATATATTGCGGAGTATCTACAAAGACGGATTTTACCTTGCTTACAACAGCACAGAGTGCCTACATATTTCTGGTCCAAATTGGCATCATGCAAGTACGGAAAATGCTCTTGAGGGGTATTCAAACAATAATTTCACTCTTGTGCCACGGGAGACAAATCTTCCCAATGCAAGTTAAATAATCACATAGTTGAGACTCAGTTAAATCATTTAAGCTATAGACCTTCATTGTCCTTTCTCTATCTTAAAAGGCAAAAAAGGCTTTGATATGCAAAAGATATCTTGACAAAGTAAATAATTTTACATATAACACTGTAATTGTCGTTGTATTTGAAGCATTTATGGTACACATTGAAAATGTCGACAAACCATAGAATTTTCAGTCAATACTTAAACATTGAAAAAATGCAAAATTTAATACGAAATACAAAAATCACCAAAAATTATCAATTATACAAATTCAATTTAGTAAATGTAATTGCAGTCAAAAAAATACACCTATCCCTCGATTTACCAGATACATGCGTTCATGAAAAAATCGTAAAATCATTTGTATGAGAAATCGTGTAAATCGAAAAAAGTCCCAAATACGAATAAATTTAAAATTTTGTATAGAAAATTCATTTATTTTAAAGTAAACTAAATACATTCCCCCATATTTATAAAACATTTCAATTTAAACAATGTTTTAAAGCAAAATTTCCATTAAAAATTTAATTATCTTTTGATAGAAAAGTCCGATTTGGCATTATTTTCCAAAACTCTCCCGATTCGTCTGTATTGAAGACTTTGCCAGGAGTGTGTGAATTGGCAGCAACAATTTCAGTAAATTTTTCGGGATATTCTTTAGACACATCTATATCAGCAGAAGCTTTTTTAACTTTAAGTTATAGATTATGTAAGGAATGTATTTGCTTAAATATTTCAAACCAACGATGACTTGACGAAAACGTTATTTGTTTGCAGTTGATTACTTAGATGGTAGCTGATCATTAAGATTTTCATAAATCTTCAAAGCTTTATTTGTAATAGCAATGGTATCAATGGGATTCGCTTTTGAGTTTGATTTTCTATCCAGATCATTAGTGCCTTTTCCATATTTTCAATTGTAATGTCCCGAACGCATGAAGTTGTACTCAGAATCAGTTTGGTTCCAGCTGCTACACATTTCCCTATTATGTTTTTATTTCATTTACTTACTGAAAAAAATTTATTTTTGCTAAAATAATTTAAAAAAAATCGTGTAAATTCTGGTAATTTCCACATCCCTCGATGTAAACGAAAACCAAAAAAAATGTGTAAAATTGAAATCGTGCAAAAAAAGTAAGGTGTAAGTCGAGGGACAGGTGTAATTTTTACTAAATTATAATCAATATTGAAAATTATGCGTAACGAAAATTTGTTGCTTTTAGTATGAACTTTCAATGACATTACTGAGTATGAGTAATATTTAATTATTAACACTATTGATTATCACTCATACGTAATGTATACCTATAGACACACAGTGGGGGAAATAAATCTATGTATATATATAAAAATGGATGTTTGTGTGTATGTATGTTCCGAATGAACTCAAAAACGGTTAGAACGATTTTGATAAAATTTTCAGGGAATCTGCAGAATAGCCTAGCGGGTAACACTTTGCCCCTCCGCCCACAGGCAAAATAAAATTTGTACATTATACCGCTAATGCCATCTTAATATATAATAAACAGCTCTACCGATTTTGATGAAATTTTCAGGGAATCTTCAGAATAGCCCAGCGGATAACATTCTAAAGTTAAATTTTTTATATTCGGTCTGTGGGCGAAGGGGTGTGTAAAAATCTAACTCTTACATTTTACCGATAACGCCATATATATGTGTATGAAATCAGATGTGTGTATATATGTTCCGAATGGAATCGAAAACGGCTGAAGCGATTTTGATTAAATTTTCACGGAATCTTCAGAAAGCCTTAGCGGGTAACACCGTAAACTCAGATTTTCGATATGTGGACGGAATGGTGTGGCAAAATCAATTTTTTATACTATACCGCTAATGACTTCAAAAAAAAAAAAAACTATAATTGTATAATTGTTGATCGACCTTTTCTTCAATTCTTATAGATATTTTATTTAGTTTCCTATATACAGGTTTACAAGGACAGCGATTGTTGTCAAAAAAAAAAAAAAAAATGTAAAAAAAATGTATGTGTGAAAAGAGTATAATTTTGTTTTTTCAGTTATAAGAAATGTTTAAAATGTTTACTTTAACGGCAAAAAGGTTGTTAATTTTTAGTAAACTTAATTAGAAAACAAATTTAAAGTCCCATCCATGAACAATTCATCAGATAGAGAAACCATATTAGAGAGAGAGAAACCATATTATTCAAATACTTGTTAAAGCCAATTTTTTTAAATATACAAACTATTTTGTTCGCTTTTATTAATTCTTTGTTTTCTGCAAATGTCATGTGAACAATATTCTTTTAATTAGTTTCAGTTATCAAATTGCAAAATTTACATTACGTTTTGTGTTTTTATGTTGACAACAGTTTTAACGACGTTCTTGTCATAGGGAAAATACTTACTGCTTTAAATAAGAACATAGCTCTTTAAAGAGTGTTGTTATTTATTATGTATTTAAATTAACTCTTTTTTTACATAACAAACAACTTAAAAATGTTGTCGCCTGAAGTAAATTTACGACGGTTTTAATGTGCTGCATTACGAAAACAGTGTGTAATTGAATCTAAAATATTTGACGGTCTTAATTAGTGGAACGTTTAAGATTTCAAGCTATTGTTTTATATTTCACTTGTCGAAATCTTATGACATTGATTGAACAATTAAGATTCATTTAATGAACAAATTAAAATGTCAAATAAAAATAAATTATTATTTTGTAAATCAGTAGTAAGGTATTGATTTTATATTATTATTGTTCATTGAGTAATCCTAAAAAAACATGTAATATGAAATTTAAAAAAAATCACAAATTTCTTTCACATTTATTTGGATCCCTCATTCATATGTGTACGGCAGACATACTTCAGAAAATATTCTTTAACCAATACAAGTGCATCATTATATCGACTCTGTTATATATGAGATCCAAAATGTTATTGTATAAACAGCAAATAGAAGGACAATTTTACAATATTAACATAGTGACTATAATCATTGACTTCACAATCAAGGAATAAATTTCATTTGTAGAACTATTGTAATTTGCAGTATTAAATAGTTGACATTTCTTAACACCAAATACAAAAGCCAATGTCAGCAGCATAGATTATTTAATAAAAAATTAAATACCAAAGATGAAAAATGCGAGAAATTTGTTTTAATTATAAATTCATTCAAGGTTTTTCTTCTGTATGAAGTGATGAAAATATTATTTAATTTCTCTTTTTTGCTATTCACTTATTTAATTAAAATGTTACTTTGCTCATTATAATTGACTGATTTTTAATTATGATTATGCAAGTAATTGTCTTTCGTTAATATCTATATGACGGCTAATAATTCAATTAGACGTACATAGTTATGACAAAATTTAATTCGAATTCATTTTGTTCCATAGCAATTTAATTGCTTAAAATAGAATATGACGGCTGATGACTAGCAAGACTACTAAGCTGAAAATTTCAATTAAAAAATATAAATGAGAAGTTGACGTTGCCCAGGCCATCACCTCCAACGGCAAGCTCTATTGGCCGATGACTACCAACTTCTTTAGACCTGAATTGGATGATATGGATACCAACGAGATGTGGTTTAAACAGAACGGCACTACGTGCCACATAGCTCATGTTACATTCTGCAGAAGCGATTTTAGGGTATGGTCACTAGGGTGGCCCTTAATAAACGAAAGTTGAATTTTTGCCATTCTCACCCACAGTGGTAAAAAAGTCATTCTGAAAAAATTTTAGGTAAATCGGTTGGGCCACAGGCCCTCTGAAGTTTTGAGATGCATTTACAAGGGAAAAAACTAGAAAATTACTTTTGCAATTTAATTTAAAATTATAGAAATGTGTATGTAATTGTGGTTCTAATCAGACATAAGAAACAGAAATTGGTCAAAAAATGTTAAAGTTATTAAAAATTCCCCAAGCCATTAATGTGTCTCAGGCCACTCCAACAAGAAATGTACGAACAAAATTACCATATTTTGATAAATAAGAAAATAAAAACTAATTTTTACTTAAAATATATCCATATTTACTTGCATATGTAAATGCAAGTAAATAAAACTCCATTTTAAAATTTTTAAAAATTTTGTTTAACCAATTTCAGAATTTGTTGATCATTTCATTGAGAGTTATTGCAAATATAATAAGCAATAAAAATATGAGTTTTTATTTTAATATTTATCAAAATATGTTAATTTTGTTCCTACATTTTTTGTTAGAGTGGCCTGAGACACGTTAATATCCTGGGGAATTTTTAACAACTTTAAAAGTTTTTGACCTATTTCTGTTTTTTATGCCTCATTAGAACCACAATTACATACACATTTCTATTATTTTAAATAAAATTGCAAAAGTAATTTTTTAATGGCAAAACTTTTACAAAAACTGAAAAAAAATTTGTTTCCCCTTGTAACTGCATCTCAAAACTTCAGAGGTCGTGCGGTACGTCTTAGCCCTAACGAATTTACCTGAAATTTGTTCAGGATGATGTTTTTACCAATGTTCACCAAACTGGTGGGTGAGATTGGCAAAAATCCAACTTTCGTTTATTAAGGGCCACCCTAATGGTCATCTCACGTGTAGGCAACGTATACTGTCCACTTAGATAGTACTAGTTGACCCCTTTCGACTTTTTCTTTTAGTCAAATTTCAAGTACGTTATAATTTAATACTAAATTTTTAAGAAAATTCACAAAACCTGAGTATATAGAAGATTTAAGCCTTAATTTATCATAAACTAACACCTTGTTATGCTAAAATTTTCCAGGATGCATAAAAACATAAGTTTTCTTAAGAATAAAAGACGAAAGGTATATAGGAATGTAGAATTCTCTCTCATTATTTTGCTGTAATCACATCTACTCTACTACTACAGGATGAGTTTTGATAAATAATTATTTTAACCATCCTCGTATGAATATTTAATAACTTAAACAAATAAAATACCAAGCATACAAGACGTAAATTAATCCAAGAGATCTCAGCAACAGTTTCCAAACAATTTAAAGAATTAACAAAAACGTTTGCAGATCAACTTTGAGCAAATACCTTATACTCATACATTATTACATAAACAATATTATTATTTACTTACAAAATTGCACAAATATATGTTGGAATTTATTTGGTTTATTTTATTATGTTTATCTTTAATCAAACGGAAGAGTTTTACAACGCTAAAATACAGTAAAGGTATAATTTAAAGATACCAAGTGCAGCATTGATTTTAAATGCAAAAGAACTACATTTCCTTTTTCACAAAAAGGTAATAATGATTCTTGATACAAATGACAAGTGCTAAAATCTCATTTATACCATATCTAAATAGCTAAACATAAAAAATAATTTCATGAACTGCTTTAACATATTTATACTATCTGAAATGTTTGTTAACATTGGCGTAAAAAAAAATATAAGGAGTGAGATCGAAAAAATCTTAACATATGGGCAATTCCACGAGAATGACTACCACGCCTAAAAAACAAAATCCCTTGAACCTTCTTTTCAATATGATTTCAATAGGAGAAAACATTAAACTGTTACTATGTGAAAGTCTTTAGAGCTTATTACAACATTTTAAGTACAAAAATAAAAGTTTAAAGTGACTATATTTATTTTTTTAATTTAATTGGTATATTTTAGAATAAAATTGCGGAGAAAACTAAGCTCCCAATTAGCATGTAGTATGAAATGAATTTGACTCTGATTGAATTTTTTATCAAATTCTTTATTGAAACCGAATATATATTTTCTATTATTTTTTTTAGTTTTTGCATACATATATTTACAGAATATATATTGTTTTACTATGAGAGAAAAATCTGTCACGTACGGTATGTCACGTACGATATTACATTTTATTTATTATAAAATCATCCAAATATTATTTTTATTAAAATATGACGGATTGTAAAAAAATATTTGGTTTATTGTGAGAAATAATAAACCAAAGTTTATCGCATATTTCTACATGTACCTCCAAATTACTTCCGTTTTATGTCACGTACGGTATGCCCTTATTTCGCTGGATACTTTGGACAGCAATGTTTCGAAATGACTTATTATTTCCTTAAAATGTAGTACCCTCTGAATGGAACATAAATACCAAATTATTTTTCAGATACTCTTATTTGTGCAAAATCTATTCCACTCTATAAGCGTACAAATGTCACGTACGATGACATGGAATTGCCAATATATAAATGTTAATAAAAAAGAAACCACTGAACTACAGTTTTTTTTTTTGAATTATTATTACAACTTACCAAAAATATAATTTTTATAGTTCTAATTAATAGTGATGAATATATAAATCTTTTCCTTTTAAGGTTTCTATAGGACTTTCTGTAACTTGGTTCGAACCAGTAGTACATCTCCGTTTAAAGTCTACAACACTTTTGGCGCCATTTTGTGCCCTCCAATTCCCTTTTAACAAGAGCCCGATTTCTCTCTACTGGCCTTAGCTCCAGACAGCTTGGAGGATTTAAATCTCTTGGCACAAATACTGACCCGGAAGCTGGGAAAATTTTTCCAGAATATCGTCATTCCTTATGCAGCGTGTATATTTTTTTATAAGACTTGACTTCAATTTCCGTGCTCTGTCTTTGGCCTCTAAAGTTCCTATCAGGAACTTTTTGAGCCTTGTATGTTTTTAAACCTGCATTGGCTTTAACTTTTCGTACCAAACAGTCCGAGTACTGAGCTAACCGCACTGCTTTCTTTATTGGCTTTAGAAGCATCATGTGGATTATTCCTTCTACACGAACCAGGTTTTCTATCAATGGACAAGTTCTCCTGATACTGTTTAATAACATTGGAATTTTTTTGAACTCACTCCTTAGTTTCTGTTCAAAGTGTTATGCTTTAGTTGGCACAATATTTGTGCGGGAAAACTCTTTCAAAGATATATTTCATTAAGTGTGGCAAACAAACATGTAAATGTAAAAAGTAGTTACGAACAGGAAACATGACATGCTAAAATACATTTTTGTTTAATGTACATTAAGAATCGGAATTGTAGTAGTTTGTTGGTACAAAAGTATATAAAGGGTGTTTTTTTTTTAAACCCAAAGAACTTGAAGTTAACAAAATAACACAAAATAGTGGTTATGCTGGTTGTTGTTGGCTTGTTAGCATAAACCATTGATTTCACGTGAACCACACAGGACATAATAGAAATCTGTGAAATCACACGACCTTGGAGGCCAATTGACACCTCGAAATCAATTTAACACCAAATTTTCATTTAAAAAATCGCATGTTGCGGTCACCATATGACACGTAAAGCCTTCTTGTTAAAACCACATTTTTCCCGGATAAATATCATCCATTAAGTCATGGATTATGATGCGGTAATGATCTGCATTTACCATAACGCAATCTATGTCTTAATTCTTGAAGAAATAAGTATCGTCGAAGACACCAGCGTACATTTTTCTAGATGAAATGGAGTCTGTAAGCATGTTGGGGATTGGTATCACTCGATATGCGGCAATTTTTTTAACCAGTTAAAATTGGCGTCTATAAGTTGCGCGAATCATTTTAGAGTAAACTTTAATAATTTGGAAGCCTTTTTCAAGCATGAATATATTTACTTATGATGATATCACAGAGTATACAAATGTCATAAAGTGAGCCCAGTGTAACAGTTCGTTTGGCAGTTAAACCTGTCTCAAGTTCTATCGGGCTTAAAAAAACACCCTTTATATTTAGTTGGCCAGATAAACGTTTATACATTAAGAGGTTTAGTAATTGTGGATGTACTGAAGGACAAAAAATGTTTAAAAAACCTAAAAATAAAACTTGATATTCAGGCATATAAAATTTTCTAAACTAATTTTTTGTTCGAAATATGTAAACAATCCCTTAAAGAATTAGTTTTAAAACTCCCAAACATTAAATACTTTATTTCTGTTAAATTAATACTGTTCCACAATCTGTTTGCACTCCCAATAAAGATGAAAAAGTTTTGCTGTAAGCATTTTATTGCATAGGCGCCATTTTCGACAATTGGCATGAACAGCTCAGAAACAAATAAAAGAGAATAAATTCAAATTTATTTTTGTTACCAAAACTATGAACATTTGTGTAAAAAGTCTCAACACAACTAAAAAATATCTTTTTGTTATTCATTGCATTATTGGTATTGAAAAACATTTATTGGGGTAGATAGAAAAACTGTAAAGTTTAGTTTGTTAGAATAAAAATTGTTTACCTAAGAGTATGTACATTAGTGTGGCGCTTTCAAAACCATATCTATATTATAGTTCAAGACTAGCAATATTTGAAGTGTGGATATTTTTGGCAAATAAGTATTACAAAAGTCGAATATTTATGGACTTAGACGATCAATTCTGATGCGGCATTGAAATCGCCTTTCACAAGATACTAATATCTCATATGTGTCCTTTGCGAGAAATATGAAAATTATCATAAAATCGTTCCAAATGGACCTTTTTGTCCTTGTATTCAGTTCACTGAATATTGACGTCCGGACAAAAATGGTATATTAAAATGTAAACCACTGTACGATATCAGAAAATACTTGTATTTTACGATTAACAATTTTAGACCTTGGGAAGTCCAATATAAGGATAAAATTAATGTACATATGTGTTGAAAAATACAAACAAGAACTATAAATTTTATATATCTTCCCTGAGATATGGTAAAAATTTGTTAACATCAGCACAGCTTTAACTGGTACAAAGATTTTGTTAAGGTAATAAATACAAAAAATGGAGTATGATTTATATATATTAAACGCCACTGTCCACATAGCTCTATATTTGATTGCTTTAGTAGCAGATTAATAAATAAAATAAAAATAATACAAATTTTTCCAAGAATGTAAAATAGAACAAATGCCAGAAAACTAAAAATTGTGTTTGCTTACAAAACAAACAATTGCAAATTCTGCAGACTGAGTGAAACGAAAACTTTCTAAACAAAAAGTTATTTGCTTTCAAGACTAACGCTGTGCAAAAATACATTCCTATTTATGAATATAGAAAAAAATTTTTGGGTATTGTTGACATTTGCCAATTGGGTCAAGTGGCAACGACAATAATATATGCCAACAAAGGAGAATGAAAAGTGAAAACTTTTCTGGGAGTAATATTTGCACTTTGCAATGATAGAGTGCAAGGCGTATTCCTTTGTCAAAACTCTAAATAGAAGTGGATGTTGTTGAACGCATTATGTCCACACTTTTACAGTATGCATATAAAAGTTTATATAAAGACTTCGTATCGTCCTTATTTCAATAATGAGAATGAATTTTTTAACTTTTAGTCATCTGAATTCGATAATATTTGGTATAAGGACTGAGGTCGAAAAATTCTTAACACACGTTTTTCATTAAAACTTTTAACCCAAGTACTTATTATTAGATCTTTTTTGATCAAGTTTCTTTGTAAAGCATTTGTTGTTAATCTTATTAAAATGAGTGACCAGAAAAAAGTGCATATTAAAATTATTAAATATTTTCAACAAAACCCAACTTGGCCCTACAAAAAGGTGGCTTAACAATCAAAGGTCTGCCGTCGAACGGTTTCCAATGTTATTAAACAGAACCGGGAGAACTAGAACCAGATTATCTATCAACAGACAGTTGATAGATAATCTGGTTCAGGTAGAAGGAATGGTCCACATAATGTGTCTAAAGCCAAATGAAGAAAAAGCATTTTCAAACAAGCCCCCAACACATGCGGTAGGAAAGCAGCCCGGATAGCTCAGTGCTCGGACTATTTGGTACGAAAAGTTCAAGCTAATCCAGGTTTAAAAACATAAAAAGAAAAATTTAGAGGCCAAAGACAGAGCAAGAAAATTTAAGTCAAATTTTATAAAAAAAATATACCTGCTGCATAACGTATGTTCTGGAAAATTTTTCGCAGCTTCCGGGTCAATATTTTTATGTTGCTGACGCTCATATGAATGTTGTAGAAAAGTTTAGAACTCAAAAGCAAAACATTTTCACAAAAAGTTCTTGGTATGGCAAGCAATATGCCGTTGCGGCAAAAGAAGCCATACATTTGCTAGAAAGGGCTCTATAAATACCGAAATTTACATCAAGGAATGTTTGCAAAAAATTATGCTTCATTCATAAGACTTTTAATGTGTCCATTTATTTTTGGCCTGACTTGGCATCCTGTCACTATGGTAAGCAAAGTCTGGAGTGCGGTATTTGTACCAAGAGAGACAAATCCTCCAAAGTGCCTGGAGCTAAGGCCAGTGGAGATATATTGGGCTCTTGTTAAAAGACAATTGAAAAATTAAAAAAAGGTGTCCAAAAGTATGGTTAACTTTAAACGGACATGAACAACATGTTCGAACAAAGTGATAGAAAGCACTACAAAAACCATAATGGAAAGGTTTTCGAAAAAGGTTCAAAATTTCATTACTAGTGATTAGAACTATAAAAATATTTTTTTTTTGTAAATTGTAATGATAATTTCAATCAAATAAAAAATCAAAACTGTTAGTTTAGTGCTTTAATTTTTATTAACACATGTATATGTGTGTTAAGAATTTTTCGATCTCAGTCTTTAGCTACATGCAGAGAATATTTTTTGAAAATTCCAGAAATCGTGTTTTCAACAGACAGACGGACACTGCTAGATCATCTTTTGAGGACCCAGAACAGATTTACTTTTTTGGGTCTGCTACGAATATTTCAATGTGTTATAAACGGAATGACAAAATCAATATAATCCATCGAAGTATATTTCCATTTTGTTAAAAAATATAAGTAAAAATCCTTATAGACATTAAAAATCATACGATATTTTTATGGAACATTTTTTGGTATATAATAGAAATCATAATGTATTATTATCTCAAGTGACACACTGAATTTTGCAAATGTTGCTAATTCAATGAACTAAGTGTATATCAAAAAGTTATTACGGGAATACGAAATTAATACTTTGGTAAGAATATAGTGTGCTGAATTCCGAATTATTGATAAAAAAAAAAACTACAGTTCGAGTCGGAAAGAAACCAACTCATTATAGTAGGGGATGTAAGAAAAGTTAAACTAACTGTTAATTGTTGGTATTTTGTTTAAGCTTTGATATTTTTATGAATAAAGCTTGAATGTTTGTTATTCACTCTATGGCTTTATTTGTATAATATTTTTAGTTTTTCTAAAGACTTTTGGGAAAAGGTTTCCTGACGATCTTGCCTAAACAACCAGTGAAATGCGTATAGCTAGCTTATACCCCAATAAATTTATCAATGAACTATAATTCAGGAAAATCTTTAGAAAATGGAGGATGTATTTTTTTACATATCCTTTGTGCAAGTAAAATTTTTTGTTTCAAAAAATAAAAAGAAAAATATATTGAAACTAGGATATGGTATAAATATTGTGGCTTTTTGAAAAAAAAAACACAGGTTTTTGGATAAAAAATTATTTTATTTTTCAACATTGTCTCCTTTGATCTCTATGTACTTTGTCCGACGTTTCTCTAATGTTGTTATAACTTCCTAAAAATAAGATTTGTCGAAGTCATTTTTTAGATAATTTAATTTTTGTAATCGAATGTCTTTCCGGAGAGACATTGCTTCAGGTTTGGAAAAACGAAATAGTCACTCGGTTGAAATCCGGTGAACGGAGCGGAAGAGGGAGCATTTCGTAGCCTAATTTATGGATTTTTTCCATGCAAACTGCACATGTGTGTACCCTTTTTTGCAGGCGATTATAACCAAATGCGGCAGCCATCTTTCTAAAGCTTTCTCATAGCCATGCAAGATTGAAACAGTCTCTGAAACTTTCAATCTCCGAGCAGCAAACACCATATCGTGATTTTTTAAATTGTTTCTGGTATAGAGACCTCAACTGGGTGTCCAGAACGTTGGGTTTGTACGGCCACAACGAAATTCAGTAAACCACTATTTTACCATTGAAATTGATGGTTCAGAGTTACTATTGTATTAATCCAGCTTAGCCTTTATATGAGTGAACGTTTTTTTCCGCAAAAAATAATGCTTAATGAGCAGATGAAATTCACTTGCTATCAATGGCTGTTAAACACAAACTAAATAATGCAGCATGTTCAAATGCTGAGAGTAGTCAACTGAGAGATGCTAGTTGACAGGTGCAGTGTAGCCCTTTCAGTTAAGAGCCGCGAAATTCAAAGTCAACCTAGTATTAAAACATTATGTTAATCAATATTGGATTTTCTGCATAATCCTGAAACAATTATTTAACTCTGAGAAATTGTTTCTCTTTCTTAACTATAAAAATTGTACTACAGTAAGCTAAAAATAAAGCTGTCTGAAAATTGCGTGAAAATCCCACTTTAAATTTTCATAAAACACCATTTTCAACTACATATAAAATAAGCAGTAAATGCTGACAATAATTTCGTTTTATTTAAGCAAAAATATTTAAATTACCAACTTGTACATTTTTATTTAAATGGTTTTTGCCGCCTTTGCCACACAATTGTGTTAAATTTATCACTATAAATATATATGTATGAGTGTATATTAGACATGCCCTTGAAAAATTATTTGCTTTGGATCTTATATAAATCTTTACGACAACAATTATTATGAGACAATTATCAATGTTCAAGTCATTTTCTTAATTTAAGACTTAAAAACAGAGTTCAGCCAGGTAGCTCCTTTCGTTTGGGCTCTATAGCGTTTTCAATCGCATTAGAATCTTATGAGGACCAACATTTCGATATGACAAAATCAAAATACCTCCATATTTGTTGATGTTGGGTATGAAAGGGAGACCCATCCACAGTAGGGCAGGTCTAGTGTGAATAAATGTATGCATGTGCTATTTTTTATTTCTTCTACTTTTTTTAAACACCATCAGCATTCTATTGCATAATAAAGAAATCAAAATATGCCTGTACGAGAAAGGAAATACAAAATGACAAACAAACACACTGAAAATAAAATTGTGATTATATTTGTACACATATGAGGATTGTTTGAAAAATGATTTCAAATGTATAGAAAACTTTTCTGAGTTATTTTCAGAGATCGCTTTGTATTATCTATCAATATAAATTGATATGTGACTATGTGAGCAAAAGTCCTCTATCAATCTTGTCTAAATAGTCCACTTGGAGTCGTCCTACTGCAAAGGCAAAACGTTTGTCACTTAAAGTAACTCCGAAATACCTCTATTTCTGCCGCTTTACTTAATCTTAAAAATACCTAAAAATAGGTATTTTGAAATGTAAATTAGAATGTGTGTGTATTAATTTTAAAATTTTCTTATTGTAGTTTTTTTTAGTAACTTTTCAAGTGACATTTACAAAAACAAATTCAATTCAATTTAAGATTTTTGTTAAATAATCATTGTATTCCGTATCATAAAGCGGCACCAAACTTCTTTATTGAAAGTTAGGGTGTTATTGAATAACATGTATGTTTATTTTAAAATATTTGCTAAGAGAATTTGTATACCCTACACCACCATAGTGGGGAGGGTATATTGGATTTGTGCAGATGTTTGTAACGACCAAAGTATACCGATCTTAAAGTATACCGATCGACTCAGAATCACTTTCTGAGTCGATTAAACGATGTCCGTCCGTCCGTCTGGCTGGCTGTCCATGTAAACCTTGTGCGCAGAGTACAGGTCGCAATTTTAAAGATATTTCGATAAAATTTGGTACATATAACTTTTTCGGCCGCAGAACCCAGCCTATTGAAACTGGCTGAAATCGGTTCATTATTTCATCTAGCCCCCATACAAATGTCCTCCCGAAATTGGACTTTATCGGTCATAAATGTTTAATTTATATAGCTATCTGCACAATTTTTTCTCACTAAATTTTATTATGATCGGTTCATAATTAGTCATAGCTCCCATATAAGACCTGCTTCCGATAATCACTTTAACGAGCATAAATCTCCTCAAAATGTTGGTATACACATAAAATTCAACATAAATAACTTTAATATAGACATTGATCACATGACTAAATTTCATGGTGATCGGTCCATAATCTGTCATAGCTCCCATATAAGGCCCACTTCCAAAAATCACTCACGAATATAAATTTTTGAAATTTTTAAAGAAAAATGTTTTTGTTCATTTATTATATGGTCAGGCTTGATCCACCATACTTTCTTACTTGTTAAAACTCGTGTTGTATATGTGTGTAAAAAGCCGATTAGTCTTCGGGCCTTGTAGCCGTGTTTGGGAATGAATGGTACACGCTAATGAATATTTTTTGAGGACAAAAGTACATGGTATTGTTGACAAACAAAAAATTGCAATACAAATTTTAAGGACTTCTCAGATTGCTCACACACACAGTGTGAATTTCTGTTTTGTTTTATATGACACGCTATTTGTGTTATTTTAGAGACGCCTCTCTTTTTCCGCTATTTCCGTTTTTGTTGAATTGCGAAAAGAAAACAAACAGACAAGCCTTAACGCGGAAGTTTTAGATTTTCAAAATCAGTTTGTTTGAGTACGTTTTTTTTTTTGCGTCTGTGTGTGCAGTTAGAAAATAAATAGTTTTTTTTTATGTTAAGAGGAAAATTGTTTTCATTTAGGAAACTCATGTATGAATATTAAACCTGCACAGAGATAAGTGAACAAAATTACTTAATTTCTAGAATTATAAAAAAATTCTGCTTTAGTAGCTATATGCCAGATATCTTTTAAAAATAGTTAAATTGGGTAAAAATTGCATGTCATGAAAGGTAAGAATTAAAGTTTTTTAATTCTTTTATTACCTTTTAATGGAGAAACATATTTGATATCAGTTGTGGGTATGGAATATTTTAATAAGTATTAAAACTGTTCTGAACTTGCCTAACAAATTAATGATTTATTAAATTTTTTGGCGTGAGAGTCGAGATATTTAAGTCCTTCCGTAGTTCTTGACTGTTTGAAAATGATTTAAAGAAATTTCATAATGTCTGAACTGAGGTGTTTGTTAGTTAGTTCACACGCTGAAAATTCGTTAAAACCTGTGAAGGCCTAAAACTGTGGAGGCCACATACAGGTATTGCTCTCTTCATCACATCATCGTACCTTAAAGTATCCACAGTGTGGTTTAAGTGCTTGAACGGCTACCTTCCACAGACCTACTAATATATAAAAAAGAGAAAATATATATCCAAACCAGACATATAATTCGGGACAATACTAGTCGTGCAGAGCCAACGATAAAAATCTCAAAAATTAGGAAAAACGCCAGGGATAATAAGCAAATGGACCGATCGAGATAATATTTTAAGTTTAAGTTATTAATATGGACCCTACAAATCTTTCAAATCGGTGACTGTATCATTTACAGCATCCATTTTTAAAAACATAAACTCGAATACTCCTTGGCTACGACCACGTTAAATTTTATCCCGGATTCAACACTGGCTGCGAAAATCAACAACAGAGAGTGCAGTGAACTCAATAGCGATGATGTCAGCAGAGGGGAGTCAACAGAGTGTAAGCAGAGAAGAGTCAACAGAGTGTATCAGAAGAGGGTAGTCAAGAGATGGAGTCACGATAGATGATATTCAGCCGTATTGAAGAGGACACAAGCTAAAGAAGGAAGTAGCCAAGAATACAACAAACACAATATCAACAAGCAAAATAACACACACATTACCACACACACAGCTCAACAACAAACAAACAGTTGATGACGATCAAACAATTGAGATGATTTTAGCAACAACCGCTATCGGTTCTAATATTTTGTACTGCATTAGCTACAAAGCTACAGTAGTTGTAGAAAACAATAATATATAAGCTAGTGTAACAGAGCAATCGATATTTTTTTTGTGTTGTGCAAGTGAGCGTGTAAGACGTGTGACAAGCCGGTAAGATACAAAATATATAAATTAAACAAGTTACAGAGTAGTGCTAGGGAGTAATTAAATTGGCACTGGCTCAGGGCAAGAGTGGTAGATATTTTTCTTGGCAGTAACACTCGGAAAGAGTAGATTCTACGATTACATCCTAGAATATTATAAGAGCAGGAACTAGTGGGCAGGAGTGGTAGGGTACCGGTACGTGTCACCCGATAGTTCACGGAGCAACAGCAAGTTGTTCACAATTCAATTTGCATTTGTGGCTCAATAAATATGGTTAAGCTATTTATAAAAGAAATAGTAAACTGTGAAATTTTAGGTTAAGGGCCCTGGACTAGACTGAGCGCTACCCAGCTTCAAACCCGGAGTAACCTGAGGTTCCTTACAATATTCAAAATGAAGGTATAGAGGCTGGAACAGTGATAAATTCTACAAAATAACCTCAGTGTAATATTAACATCCGAAAATACTGTGAACATAATGCTGAATTTGTGAAGAATTTGTTAACAAAATAATGAAAGACAGGTGCTTTGCAGTTCCGAGCCTCCTTTTCCTAGAAAGTAAAGAGGACGTATAAATTATACTGAAAAATACTATCCACCCTAATTAAATGCTCAAGTGGTCCCAGGGTGGTGCTTTTGTAGCGGTTGTATGGCCACTAGTTGATAGCGTGCCATCACTACGTGCAATAGAAAATAAAGTTAATTATCCACGACTTATTTATTTTTTAAAGGGCATACCTAATATATTGTCAAGTACTTGTGTATCCATTTGGTTTTGAAAACGTTCATGACAATGGAAATAGTTGTTAATTGTCTTTATTCTCATACATAAGTATTTAGAGACCTTGAAAAAGTTTTACAAAAGTCAAGTCATGTTGTTGAAAAAACAAAGATTCATTTGACAACATCAGCTTGTTATGAAATAATAATCAAATGTATGAAGCAAGCGTATTTAAGTGATTGAAGTTGTTAAATGGTAAACATATAAAAGAAAGAACCACTTTCGTTTAAGTGAGGAAATGTTTTATATAATTAGTTTCATCTATTTTACAATATGATTGAAACAAATAGAGAATAAAATGACAATCTAGATTTGGTTCTTAAAAAATACAATTTAGAGAAAGGAGTATTATAGTTTAAGATTTAGTTATGGATGCCATCCAAAACCTTTATGCAAAATTATATTTTTTTCATATATTCACTTCAGTTCTACATGGTTGTTTGTAAAATTAAAAATATTCATTTAATCCACCCAATGTAAGCGAAATAACTCTTTGTATAGTTATACCACTCAACTTTTATTAAATTACTTTAGAGTGAAATACAAAATCATTCCACAAAGTATAATAAATTTTTATGTTTTACTGCAAAAACTAAATATTTAAAGAAAGTTTACATATATATTTTTGTGTATAGTGATTTGCTTGTTGATTTTAGAGTTATTTCATTTTGTATTTGTTTATGTTGTTTGTATTTGTTTTGTTGTATTTCTATTTGCTCAAGGATAAAAGCATTTAGGGAATGTTTTAAATTTTAAGACGGCATAATAAATGAACCTTTTTAAGCCGAATAAATTGTCTTTCATTTAAATATACAAAGTACAATCTCAGGCTCTTCATCTAGGAATAGAATGATGTTACAACACAAACTTCATGTAGTAAAGTATTACGTATGTATATATTCGTATATATTTTCGTATGTATGCACATTACTACAATACTTACGTATTATACACGTATGTAGATAAGTTTATGTGTAAAGTAACCAGCGGGAAAATTGCCAGGACTTAACTTTGTAAGCCTTAGAGGAGACATATTTGCACACTATAAAAGATGCAATAATCATTTAATTTTGCATTCTCGCAAAATATGTCCTAGAATGACTTTGCTTCACCTTCTTAAAAATGTCATACACTTACAAATTTGTGTTGCAAAATAAGGTCTAACTAACTTTTACTTAAAATTAAAACATACTTGCTTTTGTAATTATTCCTATATGTTGTCCCACTATAAAAACCAATATTTTGCTCTGTTATATGAATTCATAAAAAGGTACAAAATCTTTTAAAATATCATGTTGTGAAGTTCTAAAACTACACACATGATTTCTGTAGGTTCATTCGTTAGGCTTTATGCTGAATTCATTAAGAATATTTACCCGAATAACGCTCTTTAAAGGTCCGCATTTGCAGACTTTTGATTAGGCCTTTAATTTTAGGCATTTTAATAGAAGTTCAGCAGAAGTATGCAAAACGTAGCTTGACAATGGCATGCCGTGTAAAATTAAAAATACTTTACAATACGGCTGGGTTCCCTTGTATCTGCAATACAAGGAACTTAGGAAGGCCTCTGTAATGCACCTTTTTCCCACTGGTTATATAAACATGATGAATGTATTTATTTGTATGTGTATTGTAATAAATGTTTACTTACACAAACATACTTATAATTCCATATAACTGTTAATATTACTGTGTTGCACAGTGATATTTACTGGATATGATATTTGTAAAAATACGCACCCTATTAATTCAACACTTATAGTATCAATAGATGATGCAACATAATGGATTAGCGAAATATTGGAAAAAAAAAATACATAAATTATTTTATAAATCTGACCTCAAGCTCAATTAAATATAATTCAAACAAGTAAGAAAGTATGCCCAGTAAAGCCCGACCATGTAATACTTTACACTAAGTAAATAAACACAAACATATATCTTTTAAAATTTCAATAATTTATATTCGTGAGAGACACCTATATAAAATAAACACTTATGAGCGATAAAGTCCAATTTCGGGAGGACATTTGAATGAGGACTAAGTGAAATAATGGACCGATTTCAGCCAGTCTCAATAGGCATCGTTTTTGGGTAAATAAAATTATATGTACCAAATTTTGTCGAAATATCTTCAAAATAGAGATCTGTACTTTGCGCTCAATTATTACATGGCCTGCAAGACGGATGGACATCGTCTGTGATGATTCCATCGCTTTACTTTAAGGTGTATGTTAGACTAATATTTTTAGACGTTGCAAACATCAGCACAAACGATATATACCCTACCCACTATGGTGATGTAGGGTATATTTAATAGAATAGGATGTGTTAATATTTTTAAGTATTTGTTAAACACTTTTAGATTTTTTAAATTAAATATAAATTTGAATTCAATTATTTGTTTTAAATAATTGCGGACACTAAATATTAGAATAATGTTTAAAATCTGTTCACTTTCACACCCAAAATTATCATATATAACATATTGTGTCTGACATGACTTCATTTCCGTAGCAATTGGTATTATTTAATTTTCATTACTATTCAGCCCAACCATCCATATTTTATGAATACTACCAATGATCACAGCAATAACAAAACTTTTTGACATTGGTCATTTAATTTTGACCATATTCAATAAACATATACTGCTTGGAGTCCTTTGAACATTTCTATTTTTACTCTTTTAAATCTCGAAAAACTCGCAATTTTATTCACGATTTAAATTTTTGTAAAAATCAAGAAAATGTACTTGTACTGTAACATGTAAAGGGTTTTCCAACAAGAGGTGTTATTTTGGTATCCAAGGAAAAATTTCATATTTTGATATAAATGATCGGATGCTTATTTCATAGTAAAGAGGAAGGAATGCCGTTAATAGTGAAAAACAACATCAGCCACATGGCCACCACGACCACGCTTACAGGACCGTATCCTTTTCATGAAATTTTCCATAACCAAATCTCAAAGTGGCTGACATATGTCCTTGATAGCCTCTCGAATTCTATCTTTGAGGTCTTGAATCGACGCTGGACTGTTGGCGTAGACCTTATCTTACAAGTGGCCCCAAAGGAAGAAGTCGCAAGGTGTTAAATCACAAGATCCCGGTGGCCAATCACTTCGAGAGATATCACGGTCCGGAAACTTTTCCCGTAAAAGACCAATGGTTTCGTTGCTTGTGTGGCACGTAGCGTCGTCTGGTTGAAAGTAGTCGATGTCCAGATCAATATCATCCAACTCCGACCAAAATACGGTATAATAACGCTTGTGGAATGCCCAATTCCTAAGAACGACGAGGAATGGACAAACCTGGGTTTTCATCAACACTTTGGGCTACAGAAGCAATGTTCTCTGTTGTTCTTGAGCGACGTGCACGGGATTAACAGCTCGAATTTTTCCACCAATTTCTGTATTGCGGTCCGACAAAGTGCTTTACGACGACCCAAAAATGCTTTAGTTTTGTGAACTGTGACTGCAAGATTTTCACCATTTTTGTAGTGAATTTTAATAATTTCGATGCGTTGTTGTATCGTTCCATTTTTGGTAATGGCGTAGTTTCTACTTGTCAAATGTCAAAGAATAAAAGCTTCAAAACTGACAGCTACCGAAATACCGGTTGATTCAAAATAACATCTCTTCTTTTATTAATTTTTTCATATTTTTCAGATTTTATACATTTTTTGGTTTAAAAATAAAAACAATGGCACATAATCATAGTCTTAAATAAAGTGGACTTTAAAGCGCCCTAGAGACGATCAAATAAACACATCAATCACATAGTTGTGTGCGTGCAGTCGTTCTTTTTCGGCTACACGTACGCGTTGACAACAATGATTGATGAAAATCAAAAAGTTTTAATCTTTTTATTTCACAACTGAGTATTTGATCGTCTCCTCTAGTGATTGACAATCAAATTTCATTTGCTTTGTGTTTCTCGTAATGTGAAGTGCACGTATGAAAAGAAAAAATTAAAAAAAATTATAAATATTTAAAAAAAGCGTCAAAATACAAATGGTGATTGACGTGTTTATTTGTACACGCCCTTTAAAGCTACAAGCATTCGACACTTAGACATATGAACTGATTGACAGGTTTGTTTGATCGGGCGCTTGAGGGTATTAAAGTCGACTTTACTTAAGAGTGGACTTTAGGTCTATCATAGACAAGTTAAAGTTCATATGTTTTTAACACATTTAACAACAGCATCAGCTGTTCCACGCCACGTAAAAAAGTTTGTATGAAAGTCAAAATATTTAACTTACAATATATTGGCAGAGATTTTGCATTTATTGATGACTTTGAAGAGTTCCATTTAATTTTTTTCCCGGTTACTTTTATTGTTTGCCGCTTTTTTTTAATTTTCAATGTCGGCTGTTCAGCAGCGCCACTTGTTTATATTTTGTTGTATGTTGTATGAAGCATTTTCTACATTTGAGGTTGCATCCAGTTAAAGTCGGTTTAATTTAAAACATATTGTAATTTTGACTATAGTTGCAAAATAACTAAAATTTGGTTTTTATTTTAAAGTTGTTTTTAGAAATAACCTACTTAAGTGTTTGACTATGATTATGGGACATTATGTTTGCTGAATAAATACACACAGATTTTTGAAAGTTACGTAAACACATTGCTGCCAAAATTTAAATATGAAAAATATTTTTTTAATGTGGGTATGACTTAAAATTATTTTTTTTTTAAGTTTTTAACGTATTTTTCGGCAAATGCTAACTTCAAACGATTTTAGCAACTCATATTATAGGACCATTTTGCTCCCACCAAATACAGAGAATTAGCTTAGCGCCAAGGATATTTGGTTTGGAGTCAATTCGGGTGGTTGGCCGGGTTTCACATACGATCTCTTAAGCTTCTGGTTATCGTAACGAATCCATTTTTCATCGCAAGTAATGATTCGGTGCAAAAATTATTTTCTATTGTGTGGTAGACAATTTCCATGCTTTTGAATCCTGCTGCGTTTGAAAATTACTGCTTGAGTAGCCCCCAATGATTTTGCCACCTCTTGTTGAGTTTTACAACAATCTTCATGAAGTAATACCTCCAATTATTGGTGTTCAAACTTTTTTTGGGTGGGATGGGCTTCCGTATGAAAACATCATTTCTGAACCGCACAAACCATCTCTAGCATGTTGAAACCGATGGAACACATTCACCATAAGCTTTGGTGAGGAATCGTTGTGCGTCAGCGGTACTTTTTTTCAAATGAAAGGAGTAAAGCCAAACTTCACGCATATGTCTTTTGGAATTCATGATTTGTAATATTTTTGTGTATTTGAAGAGAACTTTTTATTTTTCTACGTACCCACTGTATGACGTTTTACTCGTCTGTATTTAAGTACGCGTGTGAGTATGTGATTATTTTGATGTTATTGTTGCTCATCTTATGCACGAGTAAGCCTGCAAAAGTATACCATAAATATATGCATCTTGCCATGGAATATTTCTATGGCATCACAAAATAGTATTAAAGTGAAAAGCATAATAACAACAAGAACAACATATTATATTCCTACATCAATGACAACATAACTACAAATGCTAGCACCAGCAAATATAAGTGACACATTACCAGATCGAGTACAAAACAGGAAGTACCACATAGACGGATGTTTATATTAGAAAAATACATTAGACAAGTGTTAAATATCAAGTTGATTGTGAAATACTTCTTATAGTAGCCTGAGGATAAAGACCAATGCACACAATTAAAATTAATTTTATAGTAAACATTAGGGTTCTATAGTTGGAACAAAAAGTAGAGTTTTCAAAAATCAAAGTGGTGAGAATGTATTAGTAAAAAAAACTATGTGAAAACAAAAACAACACTCGTATGTGAAACGTTTTTGAGTAATTTTTCTGTTTCAGTTTTTTTCTAGTTTCCGCTCTACGGATAATTTCTCTATGGATTTTTCTATTGAAAATGAAAAAATATACAAATTTTGAAATTTGTAATCAGAAATCTATAATAAAATTAGAACATTGTAATCAGAAATCCCACAATTCCCAAAAAGTTGTCGAAAAATCCCAAAAATGTGATTTTTTAGTTTTTTGGTTATTAAATCCTTACCAGGGGCGGAGTTATTGGAACCCTTAACAAAATTATCAAGAACATATTTGGCCATCTAAAATGGGTTATAATATATTGATGTCGACTATGCGATTTGAGAATTTTTATTTGAATTTTACATAAAAAGATTCTTGAAAAACTTGTTTTCAAGACCTTTTTAAGAAGTACATATTCCTAATATATAATTTTAGACATTTTTTAGATAAATTCAAAAGATAAAATTATTTTTCGCCCAAAAGCTAGCGAAAATCGCTTTTTTAAATTTTTATGTTCAAATGCATATAAATTTGGAGTCAGTCACGCTTTTTAAACAATTATTTTCATTGTTGTTAATCGAATAAAATAAAAATGGAGAAAATCAGAAAAAGTGGAATAGGCTGGCAAAAATTTTGAAAATTTAATTTTCAAATGTGAATATCTCCTATATTATATGAGATAACTGATGAAATAGTGTCCTTAATTGAGTACCTTTTTTGGTTGCCCTACTTTGTGTACCTCTGGCGGCACTCCTGGGCCCATGCGGTCCAAATTCAAAACCTAAACTCGACAACAATTCTTATTTGCGCATTTAAAAGTTAAAGATTTATTTCCCTCTTTTTTTTACTGTGTCAATTTTGTTCTAAAAAATATTTTATACAATTATTTGCTTTTTTAATATGAAAGACAATTGGTCAATTCACAAGGTCTCTTATCATGTCATATTGTCATAATTTCCTAATATTTCACAATGGTTTTTATTGCTTTTCAAGCAAAACATGTCCCAAAATATGAAAATTATGTTTTTTATTCCTCAAACTCCATATTTTCAATATGTTCTTGCTGCATCCAATATATATTTGTCTACTACGATGCAAACATCAAACAAAAGCTAAATATTAAACAAAATTTAAAAAAAAAATTAATTTTCTTTGAATTTGTTAGCGAAAAATTGTTTTCTTTAATTTATTTAAATTTTCTTTTTTTAATTTTTTAAAAAAAAAGTTTTTTAATTTATTTGTGAGTAAAATTGTATAAAAATAAATTTTTTGGAAAAAAAAAAAATCTGATTTTTGCCGATTTTGACCAATTGTAGGTCCGACTTAATTTGGCCTTATATAAACCGTTGCAAAGCTCTTTGAAATATGTATTATTAAATATCCATATTGTCTTTATTAATGAGTTAGTAATCCAGATATAGATCAAAAATAGGTAAAAAATCTAAGTTTTTTTGCTTATAACTCAGCCATTTGTGGGGCGATTATGTCGGAAGAATTCCCGAGCTAGAAGAATTCCCGATATATTGATGCATGAATCATGTATGTTAGTTATTTGGGAGCTACGGAAAGTTGATTTCAACATACAGACGGACATGGCTATATCGACTTCGCTATCTATAACGTTCGAGAATATATGTATGTATATACTTTAGTAGGGTCGCAAATGAAAAATGTAGAAATTACAAACGGAATGACAAACTTAAGTATACCCTTGCCATTCATGTTGAAGGGTATAAATATAGCCCTTGTTGTAATAATTACACAGTGCAACAGTGAAAAAAACACAAGACCGTTACAGCATAGGTTCGACTCTACTACCCAAGGGTAGTAAAACCCTATACTCAGTTTGTCCATTTTGGTGACCAATTTTTTTTTATGGGCCCCCAAAGTTTCTGAAAATCAGTGGGGTCTCTAAAAATTCTGTCATCAGTTTTTGGCTAACAGCTAATTCAGACTTTGTGATACGGCTTAACTTTATATGGCAATAATTTAGCTAAGAGTCCGCCAAATAAATTTTGTTAAAATTTTTTCCCAAAAAACAGCTTTTTCGTGCACTTTTGTTGAAAAAATATAGGAAGAAATTATTTTTTTTTACTTTTTTCAGAATAACTTCCAGGGACTTTTAATTTTTTACTAACAATATTTAGCAAAGTTGTAGCTACGGTAAATTTGAACAACTCTTGTGAACATATGAATGCAATCTGAACGTGTCTAGGTAATCTAAATAGCGCATCAAAATCACTTTGCCCCTTAAATATTTTACTATTTTTTACGCTAAAAAAATTTCTCAGTGAATGTATTTACAGATAGATGACAACTGCTTTTGGAAGCACATTTTTTAAATAATTTTTACTAATGCAATACAGAAATGTCAAACGAACAAAAAGAAAAAAAGAACATTGTTCAATTGACTGAATTGTTCAATTGAACTTGTTCGTTCATGAATAACCCAACTCTAGAATAGTTATTTCTCTCAAAAATATTTATTTTACATTTTATTCACTAGCATCTAAATATTATTAAAAATTTGCCAAAATATTACAAGTTTTAAAAACTACATTTCATTACCTTTCCATTGATATATAAAACATTATATCTAATTCTTTATTATACTTTAAAATAATGCATGCAATTCACACACCTTGCAAAAAATTCTCTACTATTTTGTTCAAATCAAAGACTGCTTACTATGCACTTCTCATTTTTTCATGTACCCTGTATTATATATGTTTCACTTTTGCTTATTGTTGATTGGTCAGTTGCATGTGTGAATATTTAAAGTGAGCTTAAGTAAACTTGTATTAACCTAAGATTCACCTAATTTTCTGACCTTATGCGCGTTCATAAATTGCAAATGTTATGTTCATAGAATCAATGGCATAGAATTTTTATTCAAAAAAAAATATAATTTTTCACAAAAATATAATTTTTCACAAAAATTTTTTTTAACAAACATTTTTTTTTAACAAAATGTAATTTTTTACTAAAAATGTAATTTTTTACTAAAAAAGTAATTTTTTACTAAAAAAGTAATTTTTTACTAAAAAAGTAATTTTTTACTAAAAAAGTAATTTTTTACTAAAAAAGTAATTTTTTACTAAAAAAGTAATTTTTTACTAAAAAAGTAATTTTTTACTAAAAAAGTAATTTATTACTGAAAAAGTAATTTTTTACTAAAAAAGTAATTTTTTTACTGAAAAAGTAATTTTTTACTAAAAAGTAATGTTTTACTAAAAAAGACATTTTTTACTTTTTTAGTATTAATTTTAGTAAAATTACTTTTTAGTAAAAAAATTACTCTTTTAGTAAAAAATTACTTTTTAAGTAAAAAATTACTTTTTTATTAAAAAATTACTTTTTAGTAGAAAATTACTTTTTTTTTTTAGTAAAAAATATCTTTTGTAGTAAAAATTACATTTTTAGTAAAAAGTAACTTTTTTAGTAAAAAAATTACTTTTTTATTAAAAAATTACTTTTGAGTAAAAAATTACTTTTGAGTAAAAAATTACTTTTTTATTAAAAAATTACTTTTAGTAAACAATTACTTTTTTAGTAAAAAATTACATTTTTAGTAAAAAAATAACTTTTTTAGTAAAAATTTACTTTTTCAGTAATAAATTACTTTTTTAGTAAAAAATTACTTTTTTAGTAAAAAATTACTTTTTTAGTAAAAAATTACTTTTTTAGTAAAAAATTACTTTTTTAGTAAAAAATTACATTTTTAGTAAAAAATAACTTTTTTAGTAAAAATTTACTTTTTTAGTAAAAGAAAATTTTTTTTAGTAACAAAATTATTTTTTTAGTAAGAAAATTTTTTTTAGTAAAAAAAATTTTTGGTGAAAAATTATTTTTTTTTATATGAAAATTCTCTGCTATTGAGTCTATGAACCTAACAATTACATAATGAACCCGCATATCGTCATCAAATTAGGTGAATGTTAGGTTAATACAAGTTTACTTAAGCTCACTATAAATACTCGCACATGCAACTGACCAATCAACAATAAGCAAAAGTGAAACATATATAATACAGGGTACATGAAAAAATGAGAAGTGCATAGTAAGCAGTCTTTGATTTGAACAAAATAGTAGAGAATTTTTTGCAAGGTGTGTGAATTGCATGCATTATTTTAAAGTATAATAAAGAATTAAATATAACGTTTTATATATCAATGGAAAGGTAATGAAATGTAGTTTTTAAAACTTGTAATATTTTAGCAACTTCTTAATAATTTTTAGATGCTAATGAATAAAATGTAAAATAAATATTTTTGAGAGAAATAACTATTCTAGAGTTGGGTTGTTCATGAACGAACAAGTTCAATTGAACAATTCAGTCAATTGAACAATGTGAAGGGTTTCAGTCTTATTGTTCTTTTAATTTTTTGTTCGTTTGAAATTTCTGTATTGCATTATTAAAAATGTTTTCATCATTATTAAAAAAAATTTGTTTCCAAAAGCAGTTGTCATCTAGCTGTAAATACATTCACTGAGAAATTATTCAATAACTTAGTTAAGGCAAACACCGCAGACTAAAAATTTACAACTAAACAAACTTATTCATTTATTTGTTGTGAACAAAAATGTACAATCAGTAAAAAGAATGATTATGCCCAACTCTAGCTAAAATATTCTAACTGATAATGCAAGTAATGGATTTTTAACGACATATGTACACCAATTGTTTCGAATGCTGTCAACATGTTTTTATAGATTGCTCATAGTTTTGTAAGCGTTGTTTTCCCAAGAAGCCGGCTATTACTTATTTTATTGAACTCCAGACAAATTTTTCCGCGTCGAGTAAAATGTTATCGAACTGTTCATATTTCATTAATTTGCGAATATCCTGACCACGCCTGTAAAAATCATTGAATGCAAATAGCCTATATATTTACGAACATCTTCAATGAAATGTCTTTCAATTTGTCAAAAGTGATTTTTTCTTTAAAGATTTGTTCTCGCAAAAAGTTAAAAACTGCAACCTTATGTTCAGGATCGTCCTTATTACATACGATAGCTTTTATAAAATTTTAAACAATTTCGAGTTTGATGTGAAGAAACGGCATTAAAACGCGCTCAATTGGCGCTAGTGCTTTTTGCACAACATTCATTTCTCCCTACTTGGAATCTCCTCTATTTTCCCATGTATGATTCTGGTACTGGTTTCCTTTATATCGGGAATTCCAATTGCATAGGAAGCATATATATCTTGTGTATCCACCCTGTAGTCCGCATAACATTGCCACTACGTTAAGATCGCAACAAATACGCCACTTATGGCCGTCGTATTTTATTACTTTCAAAATGTGCTCCATTTTTTCATATGTTTCCTGTAGGCTATTGGAACACAAGGTTTTTTATTTGTTCGATGTAAAAGCACAGCTTTTAGACTATAAACAATCGCCAGTCATCGGGATCATATGCAATTTTCATTTGTTCCATAGACATTTTTGTGTCCTTACAGAATGCAAACGGTTTGGTGTCGTTAATAGTGAAACATCTTTGGAGATCTGACTGTCGTTTTCTATATCTGGTGACTTTAAATTCAGGCACCAACATATTTTGTTTTTTTTTTTTAAATACGGCAAGCTCTTCAGATTTGCGTTGCGATAGTTCCAATTTCGAAACGATGAAATCAAGCCGCTCTTGCATGATCAATATTGAGCAACCAGATGGTCCCGGATCATAATGAGATTGATACTCCCATTCTTCGTTATTGCCTCTAAAACCTGACGTAAATTCTTTACTAGTCTCAAGGCGTTTGGGTGGAACGTCAGTTGAACTAAGTTTTGCTAGTTGGACGCTAGGAACGGAGTGGTATTGGAAAGTTTTTGTTATTTTCCAATTCATCCCCTGTAATGTATTTTTACATGCGTAACAATTCTCTGAATTATGTTTCCTACCCGGATTTGTCTAAATCAAAGGGGCGTCAAAGCGGAGAAACGCTCGCTTACCTTTTTGCCAATTGAGAAGATCAGAATAACATAATATGCATACTGAATTGGGTGCAAGTTTCTTACTTCCAATTACTTTTTTTTGTAACATTTTATGTATACATTTTTAAATTCTTTAGCAAAGCTACGTCTTCTTCTCTTTGGTGTAAAAGTACCACAACAATAACAAAAATTATTTATATTACATTTGCACTTACTCATTTTCACCCTTTAAGAACCACAATGTTTTTCGTTTTAATAGATTTTTATTAAATTTATCTTTATTGTTTTATATTGTTCAAACTATTGAAATTACACAACACGATGTATTTTTATAAAAGTACTTTTAATAAATTTCGCATTTTCGCAAACATATCAAAACAATGCCTCATTGATTAAAGTTATTAAATTAAAACAAGTAGAATTTAAGCAAGTACAAAACTAAGTACGATAATAAAATATATATTTTTAAATTTATTCATTTGCATTTAATTTTAATGAAATAACAGTAACCAAAACCAGGCAAAACAACAATAAAGCCTTAAAATATTAAATATTAAAAAAAAGTATAGTCTATCTAGTTAAAAACGAAAATATATAAGGGACAAAGTCATTTTAATACGCTATTTAGAGTACCTAGACACGTTCAGATTTACCCTAGCTACTGCTTTGCTAAATTTTGGTAGTGAAAACTTAGGAGTCCCTGGAAGTTATTCTGAAAAAAGTAAAAAAAAAAATTTTCTTCCTAAATTTTTTCAACAAAAGTGCACGAAAAAGCTGTTTTTTGGGAAAAAATTTTAACAACATTTTTTTGGCGGACTCTTAGCTAAATTATTGCCATATAAAGTTAAGCCGTATCACAAATTCTGAATTAGCTGTTAGCCAAAAACTGATGACACCTTTTTTAGAGGCCCCACTGATTTTCAGAAACTTTGGGGGCCCATAAAAAAGAATGGATCACCAAAATGGACAAACTGAGTACAGGGTTTTACTACCCTTTGGTAGTAAAGTCGAACCTATACTGTCATGATCTTGTGTTTTTCCAATAGTCTTCATTTGTTCCATAGTGTTATAAATGGTATTCGAGCAAAAAAAAAAAAATAAAAAATTTATAAAAAAATCGACATTAAAATTTCTGATATTTGAATGTATACTCGTTAATATCTTGAGTTAATACAAAATAACTCATACGACACGTTGCTCTTATATGGTATAAGTAATTTTAATAGCATTTTTTTAAATGTATGAATTGTTTGAAATTTCAGAAAATGTTTAACAATGTTATATTTTAATAAGTAAGAGTGTTCCGAATGTTGTATACCAACTATCAATATGTGACAATAAAATATTTTTCTGGTGAAGGGGTAGGGTCAATTATGGACCGATCCTCACAAAAGTTGGTAGAAAGAATTAAGTTCATATAAAATTTGTTTATGAATAATTTCATCACAATATTCATTATTATTAGACAATTATGAATGTTCAAGTCATTTTCTAAGAGGAACTTTGTATGGAGACTAGCGACAAATTTTGTCAGCTTTTCGCCATACTTTACAGTATAATTTCAAGGTACCTTGAACTAATTTGTATCAAATTCTATCAGTATTGCCGCATACTCATCATATTTATGACTGCTCAAACAGTATTCCGGGTGAACAATTGTCAACAGAGAGTTTTTGTGAAAAATTTCAGCCAGCTAGAGCCTATCATTTGGGCCCTATCGTGTTTTCAACAGACAGGCAGATCGACGGGCATATCTATATCGTATAAATGTATTTTGAAATGAAAACCCTACTGCTTTAAAAATTAACTTGCAATGATTTTGTTGTTTATAAAGTGTTTGATATATCCGTGAGCAAATGTTGAGCATGACAAGGGAAATCCTATTTTCTTTGACATTATTTTTGCAACAACATTGAATATTTCCAAAATAATAAGTTTATAGTTTTAAAGGAATATTAATTTTATGAATTAAATAATTTTAACAAATTAGATAATTAGAAAATTCGCATTAAATTTGCATAAATACATTACATTAGATTCACTTCAAATACATTCGCAATTATTATACACTTCAGCTTACACTGTATATGTAAACACATTGCTCTTAAAACCTTACTTGTTAATGATTTCTTAAGAGTTCATAACTTTGACCAAATAGCAAATAATTTTGTATCAATGACACTACTAGCAACAAATCTGCCAAATTTCAGAATCCAAGGTCTACATCTTCATAAGTTAAAGTTTCCTAAATTTTAAAAGTTTTTCTTCGAAATCTCGCTTTTTTGCTAACCGGTTAATTTAAAATGTTGATTTTCGGTTAACCCGTTTATCCGGTATATATCACTCGGTTAACCCATGTTTAAAAATTAGGACTAAAATTAATAAATCTCATGTTTTGGTGCATTTTTTGTATTTATTTTATATACATTATATCAAATATTAGGTCAGATTTGAAATAAAAACCTCCTTCTATACAAATTTTAAAGAATTACAATTCTATATAGTAGAGGACGAAGAATTTACTTAAAAACGTTTTTAGAATCAATTGCACATAATAAAGCTATTAAAAATTAAATTTCGCTGATAGTTTTACCAATCGTCAAATTGAGTTTGATTAATTTAAATTATTAATCATTTCGTTAGCTTAGTGTACAATTGTGCTAAGTTCTTTTTCAGAAATATTACAGGAGAGGAAAAAGAGGTTCTAAAGTCTTTGATTTTAAATATTTTTGAAATATGTTAATGCAGTCTTCTTACTTATTTGATATGATGTATAATGACAAATAATCACAGTAAAGAAGTGAGGTCGAAGTGATAATAGATTTCTTAATGGCCAAATATTTAATACAAACATATATGATTTTAATTTTTTGGTTGAAATTTAATGAACAAACTAATAATTTAATAATTGAATAATTGCCCCTGCTGCGGGTAGTCACCTTGAGTATTCGAGCACGGTGCAGGGGCTTAAGCATCAAAAGGATGTGAACTAAGAATTACCCTCCCCCATACCTCACAGCGTCTGTCCTCTATGTTAAGAGCGGCTGTGGGGTAAATGACCACTGTCGGTCACCTAGCGACCAGGACCTCAATTTGATAGAGTCTGTTCCCTTAGATAGGGTGGCTACCAAACCCATCTTTCTTCATTGTTCTGATGTCGTTGTGGGACTGTAGTTTTGGGTTACCTAAGCAACATAACCGTACCTTCTAGCGTCTGTTCCCTATGTTAAGGGCGGCTAGATAGTACAATCTGGTTCTGTCAGTCCGAATGTTTTCGGTAAAAATGAAAATCCAGGATGCGTCTGTCTCACATTGAGCGGCATTTTGGTCATCTGGCATCCCCCCATTAAATGTCGTAAAAAGAAGACGACCCTAGGTCAAGGGTGCTAAAATCTCCAAGTGTAACGTGAGTACTCAGGCGGAGGCCACAGCTGTGAGTGCCACTGGAGTTACTGTGACTGCGATAAATCAGACGAATATCCCCTCCATAATAAGTTTTTGACAAGACGGGAAAGATTGACTTTGGACTATATTGACGACAAACTCTCATTTATTTATGAATGATTGCTTTTTCAGGTCTAAAAGGGTTAAACTTTTACAAGACTGATGAGGAGGACTTACTCATGGTGTCCAAAATCCGGAGGCTCATGACCCTGCAAAGGAGACCCAGTACAGAGAAACTAGAAACCACATACAGAAGTACGTTGTGGAGGTGAGGCCAGCCAAGACTACGACCGAATCAAACCAGAGCAGGCATGTGATCACATCTAAACATGTGCCCCATGCCAGCACTGGACCGAACACGGTCACCGCCTCGGAGAATCTTGACGTACGCACATCTACATCAAAGAGGGGCCAGGTCGGAACCAAAGATGAGTGATGATCAATGCGGCACGACGAAGTCTGCTAGCAGAACACCCAAGGTGCTGTCCGCAATCTGCTCTACTCGAGAAAACACGACGGTTGCCAAAGGTCCAGCAAGCAGGCCAAGTATTAAGCGGCAAACGTCAGGTGAAATGCAGGTGTGAAATAAGTGGATGTTTTAAGAAAAATAGTTGACAATCCATTACCGAATTTATTTGCGAAAAAAATAAAGTCATGTTAAAAATTAAAATGTTAAATTTTAAACTTTAATCTGTTATAGGTAATTTGTTGAAATAAACTGGAATATCTTAACCTGTTTATATTTCTTATTTGTACAAGTTACCAGCTTTACAATATTTTCCTAACTTGAGTTGGTCAGCTTTGACAGACTATATCTCATCTTATGGACCAAATTGTATGTTCTCCTCTACGATTCGTTCATATATCATTTTGTGATTGTATCACTAGTTAAGAAGATTCAGATTTATTACCATTTTTTTTTGCGATTGACCTCACTATGAGTTGATTGCTGTTCTGTGTTTTCTTAAATAGAGCTATTATTTCCTTGTCAGTTCTATGTAAACATGTTTTTTTAAACCTATTTATGCAGTTTCCTTACAAAATCAAACAAAAAATTCACACCACGTTTAGTGTTTTGAGAGCGCATCAATGTTTGTGACGCATGTGAAAAGAAATCTATTTTGTTGAAATTTTAAAGAAAAACTACATTTTTCTACAAAAAAAACAAATACAACGAAAACATGCATTTAAACTGACATACTTGCTCATGTTGCAAATACATATTCTGAAATAACTGATGCGTATGGAAAGAATATAGATTTGGAAAAGTATTGCAATATTTGCCAGTATGAGCGACTACATAATGTATGTCTGTATGTATGTAATATTAAATCAACACGTATATTTTCCAATGAATAAACAAAAAATAGATACAATTTCGAATAGAAAATTAAATAACTTTCCAATATACATCTATTTTTGTTAACATAGTTAGATCATCCAATGATTTTAAATAAATGGAAAACATAGCTTTTTTCATAATGTTGCTTTTGATTAAATAATAAATTACACAGAATAGAGTTATCTATGGAAATGGACATTGGGAGAAAGGACTTCACGGCTTTGCTGGCACTTTCGTAATATTGCAGCGCCGGATTTCCTTCTATTTGTTGTCATATACCTCTGACCTATATAAAGAAAACCAATGGTGGTTAATCACACAATCTAGGTAGCCAACTTTTTTTCTTTGAACATGACATAGAAATATCTCATGCAGCATTTGAATTGGTTCACGGGATGTATTTCGTGTGATACATCTTTTTGAGAACAAAACTCCAATTTAGACAGAGAGAACTATGTTACCATGGTATCCAGTACGAGTAAATACCACTACTTGACATCCTCTTTTTCGAAGAAATGATGCCCCTCTCAACAACCGCACCACACAGTGATACATTGTGGATATATTTGTTTTTCGCAAATCATATATATGGGTTCTCTGAACTCGAAATGTGTCAATTTTGGAGATTTACATAGCAATCAAGTTAAAAATGTGCTTCATCGCTTAGAAAGATTTTCTTCCAGCTGTGACCGCCAAATTTTCATAAAATATATAAATACAAGTTTTAAAACCAAAAAATATTCATACTTTTCGGGATCATTAATAAAATTCTAAAACGATCTAGCTATGTCAGTCCGTCTTTCTGTCGGTTGTTGGCATGATAGACCATCGAGGAATGAACGAACGGGGATGAAATTTCCTCCAAATATTTTTTGTTGATCAGAAATATTTCATACTCTAGGTCATTAAACAATGAGGCAGTCTAATGTGTCAGAAATGTTTAGTTTTGAACTAGGAAAAATCGGTATAGCAGAACTAGAGTTACTGATAAACACGTGGGTCAACATATTTTTATATTTTGATCACTGTGGGCTAGACATTAGTCTTCCATGTTTCAAAAATCGAAAGATTTTTATGGTAATGTATGAGTTATGCAAAAATTTCAGGAATATCGACACATTTGTAACAAAAATGCAGTCCTCTTGTCTGCATTTATATACAGGTGTTTCTGCAATAAGTATAGTAAAATCCCTCTTCTCTTTATTGCTTATTTATGAATGATTGCTTGTTCACAGGATTATAACTATGTTCATGCATACTTGAATGTGTTAGCTGTTCTCTCTACATGTGTAATTTTATCGTATGCTGCAGATTTAAGTTACAGCTTAAACGATATTGTATCATGTGTATTATGAAACAGTACAGAGAGAAAGATAACATTGAAACATAGTGTTCATTGCAATTCATGCCAAACAAACTAAGTTTATATTAAATGCATTCTGCACAGTGAAAACAGTTTTGGTTGTGATGACCAAATTTGTTGCCAATCAAATTATTCAATTATATTGATAGACTTTTTGTAGTTCTAGCTAAAGAAAGTCAGTTGAGAAAGAAAAACTATAATTGAAATATCAGAATTTTTGTCACTACAACTTATGTTTGTCAGCCACCATAGACAAATTCGGTCATTAAGACTAGACGCGCCGATTAGCTACAAATTCGGTTATCACAACCAAAACTGTTTTCTTTTTGTGTAGATATACAAATGGCTTAACGAGTGTTAAATAATACAACTCAATTTCATGAACTCAAATTAAGAATACCATTCTTCGGGCCGAATTTTCGTGTATTGTAAGGGATGCAAAAAGGATGAGGTTTTAGATAACATTGAATGGGATCATACTAATCTTTATCAACTGTTGAGTTTCAGTATCATAGGTACAATGGAAAATAAACCAAGTCTCATCTGCACTAGTGGAAGAACTCTTTAAGTAATCGGGAAATTTGAACGAATTCACGGATGACTTTTAGAGGAGAGAAGGTATCAGTGCTGGTATATACATTTAGGAATTCGAGATCAAGATGACTTTCGGCAATTATAATTATTGTAGTATTCTTCAGCCGAACTCTCTGGTATTAATAGGGCGGTAAACTGCACGGAAAACAGATTCGAAGTAGCAGCCGAATTTGTTGCCACTCGAATTATTCGGTTGCATACATAGAATTTTTCGGTTCTATCAACAGAAAGTCAGTTGGTAAAGAAGAATTTCGGTTGAACAATCAAAGTTTTGTTACCCCATCTAAAATTTTTAAGCCACGTCTATAAAATTCAGTCACTTAGGCAGAATTATTTGATTGGCAACAAATTTGGTTGCTACTACAAATCTCTTTTCTCTATGTGTATAAAGTATTAAATGACTTCGACAATAGTACGTAGAATTTACAAAGATCACTAATGCCGCAGGTTAGCTAAAATAGTAGGTGTAGTTACATGTCACTGATATTTTGGTACTCATGCATAGGCTGCTATCAAATCACTTCTGCTTTTTTAAAGAAAAAGAGAAAACCTATATTACACAGGAATATATTTTGCACTGGGAAGACGATTATTCGTAAATTGGTCCGAAATGGCAGAAATTGGATACGTGGTAGCATCTAAACTGGAATGTTGTGATCTACTCAAATTTGTAATATTTCCAACATACATTCTGATGATATGTTTCACACTGTATGCACAAACGAATAATCTTCATGTTCACATGTGTTGCATTGATTTGGTTGCTACCATGTTGCAAATCAGGTTCATAAGAATGTAAGTATGTATTAGCATGAGCTACTAATAAACCATGCAGGTTTTACTACTGTACAATTCATAACTATCTTGTTGGTGTATCAAAAAAATCAGTAGTTTTTTTGTATTTTTAAGGAACATAAACACAAATTGAGTTCTATTAGTAACTTAGTATCTTATAAGGTTAAATACAGCCTAAATACTGTTAAGTATTGAATTATATTGTAATTTGTAATTCATATACGTAGATATAATATGACATTAAATAAAATATATCGAGGTACTATATTTCATACCCACATAGATATTCATGCAAATAGGTTTTTGATGCCAAAATATTCAGCAAACAAGCCCAAATATATTTTGCATCTTATTTTGACATTTGAATAAAAAGCTTTCATGATATCGCTCATTTAAAATTTTCACATTTATTATTTTTTGATGAAGATTATGTTGTCTTTTCTATCCTAATTACTAGTCATATTGAACAGAAACCCTTATATTATGAGCCAATCGCAATACTTTACTGAGTGCCTGGACCGATTTGGCTAATTTTTTTTAAATGTGTGCAATAGTCCACAAAAGTTTTTTACAGAAAGAAAATTTGTCCATGACCACTTATTCGCCCACCTATCATATACATCTGCAAATATGTAACCAAAGGCAGAGACATGGCTGAGTTAGTGCGGAGAATTCCAACTATGAAGTTACTCAATTTCAAATGGGCCGCAATGTTAGCAGTAAAGAAGCAATTGGGCGCATTTTTTAATTTGCCATTCAAGAAAGACATCAAACTGATGTTCATTTAGCCGTACATCTGGAAAATGGTCAAAGAGTGTACTTTGCTGAGGAGAATGTATTACAACGTGTTAATCGACCGCCATCTACAACATTATCCAAATTTTTTGTAATGTGCCGGAATGATGAATATATATACTTGGAATCAATCGTCAAAGAAATTTCAGCGGCAGATGCAAGGAAATCCAGTTCCAGGTTTCAGCTATATATTTTCCACCGAAGCATTAGGTCACACTTACACAGTCCATACAACAAACTTTGAGTGTTTCTATTTGCGTTTGCTATTAATCAACGTTCGTGGACCAACATCAAGATTTCCAAACTATAAATGGTGAATTATGTGACACGTATGTAGAATCGTGTCACCGCTTGCGATTTTTAGAGAATCACACTCATTGGGAATACACCCTTGGATAAGCTGTGCTTTCGTCAAATGCTCATCAAATACGAACATTGTTTTCGATAATTATCTCAATATGGTTCCCATCCAAACCGACTGTTATGTTCAGCAAATTCAGTAGAACATTAAATTCAAATTTGAAACTAAGCGCGGAAATTTGTAGCGAGGCTTTGATATTAATTGAAAATAAGTGCTTGATGATGTCGAACAAGTTAATAACCGATGCACAATGCAACTAATCAAGAGTTGCGACGCTAAAAACGTTCCACTGTTGAATCGACATCAAAAATATGCGTACGACACTTTTATGAAAGTTGTGAAAGATAGAACTGCAGGTCTTCAGTTTGACGCTCCCGGTGGAACCTGAAGAAATTTTTTAATCGCTTTGATTTTGGCAACGATACGCTCGTAGAGTGATATTGCATATGCTTCATCAGGAATTGCAGCTACGTTGTTAGAAGGCGGTCAAACTGCTCATTCAGCACTCAAATTGCCATTGAATATTCAAATCAATTAAAATCCAACATGCAACATTTGCAAGAATAGTGCGATGGCCCAAGTTCTGCAGCAAAGCAAACTAATCGCATGGGAGAGTGGCGCATAAAAAGTTTTGGAGGCATTAGAAAAAACGTTGCAAGATTCACGAAACAATCAAAGCCGGTTTGGTTGGCAGGTAAATTTCGATGGATTCTGTTACTTCCCAAGATGATCCAACCGAGTGTTTAAACTGGCTTGAAATACCGAGATTATCTCCTCACAACCTATAACCACTTCTTTGTAATGGCACCAGACTTGCGGCAAAAAAACTGATTGAAGCAACAATATTTAAAGGAAGCAAAAAATGAGAAGACGTTTTGATACCACGGATCCCAATGGTTCCGACTGACATGTCATTCTATTTTAAACACTTTCAGTTTCCGGTACAGCTTGCAATGACAATTAAAAAATCTCAAGGGCAGTCATTGCGTATTTGCGTCATTAACATTGAAAATCCATGCTTCTCGCATGGCCAATTGTATGTCGCCTATTCCCGTGTACGAACACCATCAGCATTGTGTTTATGCTCCAGACAACAAAACAAAAAATGTCGTGTATAATAGAGCATTGAAATGCACGAAATTATGATATCACTACAAAGCAATCGAAAAAAGTATTTCTATATTTTAATTGGATACATGAACATTGATTTTTAAATCAAAATGTAAAAAGAACACCATTGTGTATAATTTTAAATCTAATGCAATGTATATGAATAAAAATTATCATTTAATATTTTTACATAATTCAAACAGCTAATGTTGCTAATTTCGAAAGGAGAACGTCTGTCGGATCAGCTAGTAATACATACAAATGAAAAAAAAAACAGCTAGGATTGACAGCAAACCCGTCTATCTTTAATAAGTTTGCCAATATTGATACATTTGAATAATAAATTATTTATAGAATTTAGTAGCGGCCTAAAAAATGCATTATTAAAGAAAGAAATCAATATTCCTTATAAATAAACGAAATAAACTCTTTTTGCTATTCTGATAACATGTGTTTACTAAGCCAGAAGTATTTGATTATAGTCCTTCGATACCATACATTTCCGTAAGAAGGAATAGCTGTATAATTTCATAATTCCCACAACTTTGTTGAACTGTAATTTCTGTTGTTCTTTTATGTTAATCAATTTGTTAGGGGAATGTGACACTCATAATACTACTATAACAAATATGAATTCAAAACACACCAACATTATTATATAGAGGTCAATTATAATTATCAATTATTTTCATTATTGTGAAAATAATCTAAACGAAGTTTTCGTTAAACTTCTTATTTTCGTAAGTTAACTTAAACATTTGCCACAAGTTTTTTCTTAGAATGGCATCATAGCTGTAGGTAATTGTAGCAAATAAGTTTGTGTGAAATATGAGAAAAGTTTTGAAAAATCACAAAATCTTATTAATATATTTTACAAAAGTTCAAAGCCAAAACTGAAAAGCTCTTGTACATTTTAAAAGAAAAATCCTACCCACGATGTTAAATTAAATTCAGCAGAAAAACGAAAAAACATACATAACATTTCTTAATAAGAAGAATTTTTAAATAAATATTGTTTTGCTTTGGTTTTCAATTTGGGATTCAAGTTTAAAATTCATTATAAGAATGGTGTTAAATCGTTCTGTGGGCCATGAGGGGATCTCGAGAAATAAGCATTTAGTAAAAATTTCCTAATATTCCGAAGAATAAGTAATTAAAACAACATCAAACATATATTCGGGCGGATAATTGTAATTAATAGTCCGATCTTCAAAAACGGAGCATTATATAAATCACTGGAACTTCAAGTAAAATATTTATTTATTTATAAAGAATTAGATTATAATTAAAATTATAATCTAATTAAAAAAAGAGCAATAGCGACTGAGGCCTTTAGCTCACAGGTTTAATATAGTTATTTTGAGAATAAATTTTATTACAATGATCAGTATGTTAGAAATTGTATAATATAATTTGTATAAATTATATAGAATGGTAAAGGTTGGTAGAATTTAAAAAATATATTATCGTCGATATGTTATCATCTGTTAGGTTAGCTAGAAGTTGTAGTGGATCTGTGTTTCCAAAGGTGTTGATCCTTTGAGTGTTGTAAATAGAGCATACTGATAGAAGATGAAACGGATTTGTTGGATATGATACGCCGCAATTACATGGTGGTAAGATTTGCATATTGATGATACAGCCGTGGGTAATTTTTGTATGGTCTGGTGATTTTGATGGGATCCATTCTATTTGTGTTTTTATATCTGTTTGAGAAATTAATTATGCCAGAACTGTTGTTGTTAAATTTTCTATACCATTCAGATGTTTGATGTGTTGTGTTATATTTAGCTGTATAATAAGTTCTTATATATCTCATTATGTCTCTTGGATTATAATTATATGTTGTGATCAGGGGAGATTTCAAAACGGCATATTCGTGTCCAGTGATGTTGCAGTGACTCGGAACTCATATTAAATTTAGATAAGAGTTTCTTTTTATGATGCTGTTACAAATTTTTGGGGCATAAATGTTGTTATTGGAGGTATTTTATATGGATTTGAGTGATGAGAGGGAATCGGTACAGATGCCAAATTTTCCACTTTTGTTGGCAATGTGTTCGAGTGCTTTGGTGATTGCTATTATTTCTGCGGAAAGTATAGAACTGTAGAGAGGCAAGTTTCCAATTTTGATAATTTGATTTTCTGTTGTTACGCTGTAACCAATATTATTTTCGTTTTTGGAAACATCGGTGAATATGAAACTGTGGTTTTGCAATTTGTATTTTATTTCTTTAAAGTGAGCACAGAAAATAATTGATGATTATTGATTGTGCATTGGTGTAAAGATAAGTCGAAATTGTTTATATCCAATGTTCATGGTTCATAATCTTTCTCTGTGGTACATGGTATTATAATTCGTATATTTAGTATGTCGCAATTGTATTTTATTCTATTGTTTGTAGATGGTATTATTGCTATCTTTTTTTTCTTATTTTTTTTTTTTCATAATTGCGTTTAGGGGAGTTGAAGTGTCCATAAAAGATCGATATAGTTTTGTTGTAAGAATATCTCTTTGAGTTTCCAACGGTAGTATATTGGCATCTGCGTATAGGGACTTTGTGCGTGAAATAGGAAATGCCCCCAATCAGTACCTTATAAATTGATACCGTAAAACCTTTCTTAAGAATATCATATTATTTTGAATGTCTATATACATACATTCTGTAAAAATTGAAATGTTCTTCAGCTAAACCGTCATTTCTCTCAAGCGAATTTTTATCTTAAAACTAAAAGCTAATTTTCTCTGTTTCCTCGTTATGAAGACAATATTTTTTATCGAAATTTTAAGTTTCGTCCCATTACTTAAAAATAATAAAATAAATAAAACTACAGACAACATCAATATAAACAAAAGTCAAGTTTGTATGTGATCTAACACCTTGCTCTAATTTTACAAATACTTAAGAAATCAATACTCAAGTAAAACAAATTTAAATAAATTTGTATGTATGACCTTATATGACCAAATGCCATCGATTGTGTTTTTGTGTCTGACAGCATTTTCTATGGAAATTGATGTCAAGTTTACCAAATAAAATAATTTTTAGTAAATTAAATTAGTTTTTAAAGAATTGTTTAATTTTATTTTTATTTTATTTAAATTCATATGTATGTATGTACATGCAAATGAACATAATAAATTGCACATATACTTAGAAAACTTCTTAATATAAAATATACATAATTTCAAATCGTTTGTTTAGACAAAAAGTGACCAGATGGTTTTTACCAAAAAGATGGGTGTAAGTGTTGAATTGAATATTATGAGAGAGAGATTTTAAAAATATTGGTGTGCAAAATCATGATGTCTAAAAAATTCTAATATTTTATATTCAATTCATTTATACCAGGCTAAAAACCACCGCCAAGTGATGGCTATATATGGAAAAAAAACAATATATCAACAATTTAATTTTTTTTCTAACCTTTTATCAAGAAGTGCAGCAACCACTTTTACTACCGTTGGAACCGAATATATTTTTGGCTAGTATTCTGGTTTATAGTACTCTGGTTTCTAGATTAATTTCAAAGAAGATTAACAATTTAAACAACAGCAACGTATATGAGTTCTGGAACTGAACAAATTTAGAAATTCAATAATTCTGGAACCATAACAGGAAATTTTAAGTCGCAAATGTTATTCAAATCTATTAAAAATAAAAAAAAAAAAACTTATATTCTAGTGATTAAAGAAGAAGTCAATTATCAAATATTCGAGTTTTGTATTTTATTCAATATATGAATACTCATCAGTAGGGTAGGTAGTTAAAGACTTGCTTATCATTGCTTTAATTACGGGATGCCATCCTGAAAACTCCACATATACCTAGAGTTTGTCCATTGTTAGTTTCTTGGTTAGCCTTTTTGACAACTTGTTTTCACTTTATACGAACTAGCATTAGATATGTTCATTATATTTTTGCTGTTGTTTAGTGTAATTGATATATTGTATATATGTACGAGTATTGTATCCCAGCAGTTAAGAAGTAGTCGATGTTACCCTTATTGTCACAAATGTCTTATCACTTGACTGACACCAATTTATATATTTTGGTAATTTGACACGTATGTGTTCTTTGTAGTGCAGAGAGAAGACAATTGGTTACTTTACACACCCCAAGTAATCTTGCATGACGACAGTTGTCACTTAAGTGTCTCTAAGTAATCTGGAATGTAGTCACCTACACGTTTTGTGAGTAATTCGTTCAAACTGGTTTTAAACAAATTGTTTTGATATAATTCTCATACAGTTTATTTTTGTTTTTGCTTAAGTATACTGATATTTTATGTAACATAGCATGAAGTCAATAGACACTTTAGTGTCTCTTAGTAACTTATATACATTTATCGTTTATTTTGTACTGCACTTTAGAAAGCAATCCATCCAATAGTTGTCGGAGGAGCAACTAGTTCCCACCCTAATTGATGGGTAAAATCACTAGTTTGGGACTGCCTCCAAGAACTGCACGGATGTTTGTTGGATACATACTCTTTTACATAGTAGCCAAAAATTTCTTGAATATAAAAATTTTACTTAAAATTATTTTTGTATTATTTGCAAATGCTTTTATTATTTATACTATACTTACAGACTGACAAAATGTGAAACACAACTGAACCCAATTGCCTCAAGTAGAACGCTATTGCTTTGTTGTCTTCAGCTTTTGTGTAGATAAAGAATTATATTGAAGTTAAATGATAGTTTATTTCATAATTTAAGCCCAGAATCAGTTACTGGAAGTCACAGATTAAAGATTACAGAGGCCGAACAAATTTTGAATTTAAATCTTACCTCAGAGTTTCTCCATCATATCATGTTTTCGAGGTATCATAACATATATGAAGAAACCCCGTTTTTCGTGTAAAAGCCCCACTCATTGGCTTTAAAATAAACGTTTAACATATTTGATATATCTTCACCTAAAGTGTGAAAAGACCCGGTTTTTCGCTCAGTTAATAGTATTTTCGCTATGTATGCTGCATTTTTAATTTATTTTACACCGAATTTATCAGAATCTAGTAGTCATACATTTTCACATAAAAATGCTTTTTAAATTTTTTTGATATCTCTTCTATTCTCTGAAATATCGACTGGTGTTTACAAAGAAAATATAACTCTAGTATTCACAAACATAAGGTTCGGATTTATATACTCTGGTCTCATGGTCTATGTTATTATAATACCCACCATCAAAAAAGATGGGGTGTATATTGTTTTTGTCATTCCGAAATATTCATCGCATACCCGCTAAACTATATATACTCTGGGTTATTACGAAATTCTAAGACCATCTCGCTAGAAAATCTTTTGAATTAAAGAAATATTGTTCTGCTGTATTTTTAGACGTTGTTCAGGCTTTTGACAAGGTATGGCATAAAATCAAATATTTACTGCAACAATGTATTCATAAGTTACTGGAGTCTAATCTATCGGATCGATTTTTCGAGTTAAGTACAATGATTATGTGTCCAGAGAATACAATATTTGAGCTGGCATTCCATAAGAAAGTGTACTAGGACCTACGTTATATTTGATTTACACCTCTGACTTGTCAGTATCATCATTTGCTGATGATACTGCCATTATTAGCTCAAACGAAACACACTTACATGAAGGCTGTCCTATTTGAGAGCAACTAGTTTTAATTTTAGTTATAAGATTTAAATACTTTTTGTAAGGCCTATAAAAGGCAGAATCAATAAATAAATAAAGCGAAAATTTAATTATTTATTAATATTTTTGTTCATGATTTTGCAACATTTTACTAATAAATTTTTAGTTTGTGTAACAAAAAATTTATATTAAAGTTAAAAAATTAAAAAAATAATTTATTATTACATTTTTCTATGTAGAAAGTTTGTATGTTTTTTAAATTTTGGTTTCAGAGTTTTTAAATTAATCCATGTAAATACCTACACATGTGGTTTACTTTAGGTATTTTTAGTTGCACTACAATTTTTGTTTTTTCCTTTTTATAAATTTTACCAGTTTCCCCATGAAAAAATGTATGATTTATGACTTAAATCTACTTTTTTAAGTCGTAGCAGTATCCAGTAGTAGTTTTTATTCTAGAGCCGCTTTTTTGTTTATTAGCCGAATACGATAATAATAAAACACTTGTTGTAAATCGCTTTTTATATTCGTATATCTTTGGTTTATTTTCGTAAAAAAAGTGCCTTGTTATTTTCGGTTTTGCATTGTTTATTATTGTTTGAACAGTCGAGGCAAATTATTTAGCAAGATATTAAAAAGTTTCTAATTAGCAGTAATATATAAATGTAAGGCAGATACTACCAGTAAGTCTTAAATTATATAGCATAAAGATATGAATGAAAATGCAATTTAAATTTTTATAGTCCTACAATCCATATTAACTCATTTTTAAAGCATATTAAAAAAGTGTTACTACTATTGGAGAATACTAACTTGTCGAACTATACTTTGTTACTTCTTTTGTTGTTCAGTGTTATAAAAAAACAAAGTTGTTTTTATTTGAAATTCAGTTACAATTTAATATTGTATTTGACTGCGTTTAGAAAAACTATATGAAAACTATTTCACAAAAATATAGTAAAATGTAATAAATTTTATTTAAACTCACAAAAAAGATTAATCCTACAATTCAATAAGATACAAAAAGTATTTGTATAATCATGCATAAAACGGTATTAATTTAAAATAGGATTTTGAAAATAACAAATCAGCAGGAGTATTTCTAAAGAGCTTTGTTCCCTTAAAAAAGTAAACAAAACTAGAGGAAAATATAATAGATAAATTCGACAAAATGTCTATATAAATGAATTTCACAATAGATGACCATATTTGTTGAAGTTACACAAAAAAATGATTAGTAAAATATTTTCAAACAAACATTTATTTGAAATCAGATTATTTTTTATTAGGTTTCACAAAAAATTTGTTTGACTTTAATATTCACTTTAAATACAAAAATAAATATTTCATAAGGGAGTTGACACAATCCCTGTCCCGATCCATCACATTTTTTGTTAAGCTGATAAGAAATTGATTCGTATAAAGTTTGAAGATTTTCGCAATTTAGTTTGTATGGGAGTTACCACGCCCATTAATACAATACCATCAAACTATGTAAAATTAAAAGGGTAATATTTGGTCAACATTTGCAGACTTCTATAGTAAAAGTTCGCAGGATATGTAGCAACAACTATTTAGTTTGTATGGGTGGTGCCAAGCCAATTTATCTGATCATAACCATATTCAACCAAGCTGCACACAATGGTACATAATTAAATCCCACGAAGTTTTGACAATTACAGGCCTATTTACTGTGTATGCATTTCCCATGCCCACTTTAAACTTAAAAAAATGCTAATATAGAGGAACATACAGTAACAATTTTAAGAGCACCATATAGGTTTTATGATTATGTTATATATATAAAAGTGAATGTGTGTCTGTATGTATGTTTATTATTATTAGTTTGGGATCTATAGACGGCTAAACAGCTGAACCGATTTGCAGTATATTTATGTATGTCTGGAAGGAGCTATAGGCTGCTTTTTGTTTTGAAATTTTAAGTGGGCGTGGTACCTCCCATACAAAGTTAATTTTAAAAATAAAATATTTAGGAAACTATAACAGCTACAGTCCTCAAATTTTGCATGAGCAATTTCACTGTTTGTTTAAATATTTGCGGCAAAAATGGGAGTAGTAGCCACAGAGGGCATGTCACCTCCCATATGATGATAATTAAAAAAAATTACGTACGGTACGGTTATTCTACCATCAATATTAATATTTAGGACAAGAATGGGCGGACAATCAATAATGGGCGTGGCACCTCCCATACATATGATGACAAATTATAAATAGGGAAAGCTATATCATCTATCAATATTAATATTTAGGACAGAAATGCGCTGACTACCAACAATATTAAGTAAATGTTAAAATTTGTATACATTTGAAATCCTTATCTATATATAAAAGTGAATGTGTGTTTGTTTGTATGATTGTTTGCTTATTTGTATTTTATACGTGGAGAAAAATCATGATCAATCAATAATGTTAAGTTAAATTAGTATACCTGTGAAAGTATATATAAATACTAATCTTCGAAATTATATTATATAATTATATCAATTTTATATAGGTAAACTTTGCATCTATATGACTTTTCCATGCAAGGCGACCATCAAGATGTATTCCGAGGTATTTAACTTCCGATTGCTGAATTATTGTTTGGTGGTATTGATGTGAAAAGTGTCGATGAAGAGAGCGGAACAATATTTTTTTTCTAAACGCTTTTCTTACAATATTTACAATAGCACTATGTTGCCTTCTAAATCCAAATTGATGATTCGTAGTACAATTGTTTTCAACTAACGTCGGGTAGAACTTGTTCATGAGTATCTTCTCAAATAGCTTTGATATATTAGACAATATGCTGATGGATCTGTATGATTCTACTTTTGTGTGATCTGTTCCCGGCTTAGGTGAAGCTATTAAATAACTGTGGCACTTAGGCCATACTCTGACAGCAACTTCAAGTTTGGACCACTTGCTCCTTGATATAATTCGCAGTTTACTAAATATCCTTGTACCGTAGCTGCAGGCCAAATTATATGCCGAACTCGTAATGGTTTCCCATGAATATGATTCCATTTTTTTAATTTCCTTTTATACAATCTTTAAGGATCGATTTGAGTTGGGGGGATCTGTGCAATTGCCACTACTCTTCTTTTTTTATTTAAGAGCCGTTCGACATATGCAGAATAAATTCTATTATATATGATTTGTCGGGGGTTTTGGTAGCATGTTGAGCTGCCAGTTTGAGATATATACCTTTATGAATCAGCATTTATGTAAAAATAAGTCCTATTTGCGGAGGATATTTGTAACGTGCTAATGAACCGATTGTATGTGCAAATTTGATCGAAATATCTTAAAAATTCCACAAGCTTTACATAGACCGTTGATACTAATGATGACTCTAGACCTAAAAAAACACTAAGTAAACTTAAGGTTTATATGTATTAAACAAATTATTTTTGGAAGTGTGCTATGGCCAATTATGACCTGAATACATATAAATGTACAATTTCCTCAAAATTTGCTGGTACACTATTAGATTACGTGAAACAAAATTTTGGATCATTACTAGATATCGTAAGGGATTTATTTGCAATTTAATTACGCACCAATCATCATAAAATTGGTTAGAATGACTTTTGTAGAGTTTGTGTTCATTAAAGTAATTTTCGGAAGTGGGCTTTATATTGGGGCTACAACTAATATATACTGATCGTCATAATTTAAGTTGCATGATTTGAGAATGTATTAAACATACGAGGATGGGTCAAAAAGTTCATCCACTTGTGCACAAAAATAGTCTTCTTTGTGCTATATGCACGTTTCTCCATTTTTTTATCTCTTCTAAAAAAATGATATGTCGAGGTTATCGAAGTATGTATTTTTGAGATCATTTCATAGTTGGAGTCAAATCTCTTTCCACCTATACATTTTTCAGGCTAAATCCGGTGAATAAGGCGGAAGAGGGAGCAGTTTGTAGCCTAATACATGGATTTTGTCCATGCAAGCTGCACACGTGTGACGTTTGTTAGCAAAAGCGACAGCCATCTAGCAGTATAGAGTTGGGTGTATTAGCTTAGTGAAGTGACCGCTCTTTTAAGCACAGCACACTCAAATGAACTAGGTTGCTCTTTTAGCTCAGTTCATTATGCTGTATAATTACCAACTCGTTTTGTGAGTAGCATACGATCATACACCTAACAAACTCATATTCGTTTTATTTTTGTTTCGCCAACACTCACTTTACAATGTGTGAATTGAAGCATGTGGTTTAGTGAAGACGACAAAATGAATATAATTGTGTAGCTCTTTAATGAATACTGAAAGAAATATATGTATACTACAAAACCGCTCAGTGCTGAGCTAGAAACGCTCAGTACGATGAACGATTCACTTCGGTTAGTTGTGTGAATAGTTCAATTAAACTAGGTCATTCATGAACTATACAACTCTTTTGCAGAAAGCTTTCTCATTCCCAAGTGATAATTCAAAATTTAAACCAGTGAGCCATGTGTGATGCCTATCGCTTCCACAATCTCTCAAACTTTCAATTTCCGATCGGCCAGCACAATATCGTGAGTTTTTTTAATTGTTTCGGGTGTAGAGACCTTGTGACCTTGTACGGCCACAGCGAAACTCAGTAACCCACTTTTTTAGCATTGAAATTTATGATGCAATGTTCTTATGGTATGTATCAAGATTGGCCTTTATTTGAGTGATGTTTTTTTCCGCAAAAACAAATGCTTAATGAACAGACTTTTTTCTAATTTCTCTACAAGTTACGAGGTAGTCTGCTATCAACGGCTGTCAAACGCAAACTAAATGATGCATCTTGTTTGAATTTTGACAGGAATCAACTGACAGATGCCTGTTGTCAGGAGAACTTATTTTTGCTGAAATTTATGTACATACTTATGAGAGCTTAACTATATACAATTTTTGCTTATTGATTTATTTAAATACACTTTGTTATATATATTGTTAATTGTTAATTTTTCCCTGCAAATGCTACACAATGGAGTAGCTATAATAACAAATTACAAACTTTGTAAATCTGACCTCAAGCTCAATAAATTAGAATTGTATATACTATCTAATTTTGTCCAGTTAGGTTTGAATTGGCAACTATAGTGCTAACGTGAGTTAGTTTGAGATTTTACTGTGGTTGTTACATCTCACCAACGAAATATTACAAATAAAGATGTGTAAGTAAATAAGGTAGTTGGTCTGGTAGAAATATATGATACCATTCACGAACTAAGAGCTGAGGTAAAAGGTGAACCAACTATCACCATATTATACAGTCTAATTTTTGAGTATATACTTAATACTAACAAATAGAGAATTTCATTACAATACTTGGAATCTTATTTAAAATGCGTTAACTTGAAAAAAAATAACCAGAATTTTAATCACACGCTCAGCATTGAGACACAAATGAACGGATATGGTTAACTAGACTAAGTAAGTGATTCTGATACGCTTAGTAAGCCTTATAATCGTGATACTAATACTGACAATGACAGAGAAAAAAACAGAACACAATACAAAAACTTGCTTAATTAATTAGTTGTAAGTCTAAGTAAACAAATTCCAACATCAGTATTAAACAAACACTAAATTTGCTAAATTTGTATACAGTACGACTATGATGTATACCAGTAAATTATTGGCATACAAATTCTAAGACTATCGAAAATTATATGCGTTTTTATTGATTTAACCCCATAAATTGGTATTAGATATTTTATGTTTGGTATTGGTTCTTATGGGGGTGTGACACACAATATAAATAAATTACTTAAACAACTACAACCACCACCGATACTGTTTTAATATAAAAAAATTGGTTTATTTTTGCTATCCTTAAACAGTAGAAAGTATGAGTGTTTAATTCTCTTTAGGTTTAATTAGTTATTTACTACAGTGTTTAATTGGTACAGTTTCCTGTTTCAATGTCAAAGTTGATTATGTGTAATCTACTCATGTATCAGTCATACAATTCGCATGTTGGAATGACACATGGGTTGGATAAATTTACAGGGTTTTTATTGTATGTAATAGGAATTATTACTACTAATAAGTAGTAAGTAAAGATATATATATATATATATTTTTTTTTTTGAAAAATAACAATAACGCCATTGCTTATGCAAAAAATATATGAATTTTTAATTGGATGTTTTATACTCGCTCCCTGTATTAATTCTTAACTTTATTCGATTAACCGAAATATTTATTTATTGAATAATTTATTTTAAAATTTAAAAATTCTGAACATTATTGTAAAAGGTATACTCGTCTAGGTACGACCACTTGCCTGGGCTAGGTTTAATTTTATATCGGGGGTATTTAACAACCCACTTCGGCATAAAAGGGTTGTAAGTTACATAAATACGACATTTTTTGTAGAAAATCGAAGGAAAACCGATTTTATTATAATTATATTGATGAACACGTAGGCTATAAATGATATGTGTGCATTCGCGATATCTTTATCATCTTTGCTCAATTCCATAACTTTCTGATGTTATCTAAACAAACCTTATCAATAGATAGTATTTGTGTACAATTTCAGGCAACTAGCTCCTTACGTGTGAACCCAATTATGCTTTCAACAGACAGACAGACAGACGGCTGGACATAGCCAGATCGTCTTGGAATCTTACGATGACTCAGAATATATATATACTATGAATACTTCGATGTGTTACAAAATCAATATAGCGCCCTTTCTGTTTTGATGGTGGCTATAAAAACATTAGCGTTATTTTATCTAAGTACCCAGTACTCAAAATTTTAAAAGATATTTAGTAGGTTAATTATAAATGGTTCTTCATTGTTCATAAGAAAACCATAAACACACAATAACACACAATCCCATTGTGATAAGATGAAAGTAACTTCTCCTTCAATGGAAGGCAGAAAGTAAATGTCTTATAGCAAACGGAAACTCTTCGATGTTGCGTTGTAATAATACAAAAACGGAACAAAATATATTAAAATATAAGGGAAGGTTTTTCTTCTTAGAACTAAAATGATGGAAGAGATCTTCACTTATACTTCCTTTACATGTTTGTGTATGTCCCTTAATTGTTTTTAAGACTACAACATGATATGGAATCTATGTGTATTAAGAAGTAAAAATATATGTTTATGTTTTGTTAATGTTAATGTAATGTCCTTTTTTCAATTTAACATATTGCTTAAATATTTTTCAACAAAGAAACATCATTTTTTTTTTAATTTCTAGGATACCTTGTTCCCACGTTCTGGGATACCTTTCCTGTATTCTTGTTTAGTTCTTGTTTACGAAAGTCCAATACCTTTTCACAGGTCGAGATCTAGACAGTTGTTTGGATTTGCCTTCCGTGGTACAGAAGTGACATTATTGTTTGAATACCTTACTAATATCTGTTAGACCTGTTTTTCTTCGCGATCCAGGTTGTCTTTCAATGCTCAAGTCTTCCTTACACTGTTTAATGGCTTTTTAGATAGTGTGACGATTAACCTTTAGATATTTTGCCCAAACTTTGGGTTTTGAAGATCCGCCCCCCTTAGTGCTTAAATTCTAAAATTAGTAAATTAAATTCACTGTACAAGAGGTGTAGTATAGCAATTTTATTAAAATCGGACTATCCGTTTAGAAGTTACTAGCTGAACCCGGCCCGCATTGCTGAACCTCTGTTTTATATTGCATCTCGATCTCGATATACAGTGTCGGACAAAGTCGGTGATCCAAACTTCAATGTTTATACATGTGGTGGCAGTCCGGCTGGTTCCAATGAATTCAAAAATTTAGTAGGACAATCGACTGTATTTTATTGTTTCGCAAGGCAGTTTCAATTTTATTTGCTTATTGAGCTTGTTAACATCATAATTTGTTGGTGCCAAATTTTAATGTTCCCACAGCCAATCCGAATTTTTGTAGTTGGTTGTAAGACTTGGGAATACCTTGTCTACAACGGCTTGAATATTAATTTGCATTTGGCGGAAGTTCGGGAACGAAATCTAATTTGCATTTCCGATGTCCAACTATTGTTTTGTGAATGTTTTGGCAGAAGGGTATTGCATCAAATGCACATGCACTGTGACGCATTTCCTGAAGCCATGCATCTCGTTCTCTTCCCGCTTCTGTGGCTCTAGATGTAGATGCCCTTGCGATATCAAATTTTATTTGAGTGAAACCGTTATTTTTTTTTAAGTGGAATGCGATTTCATATGGAAATTTTCTTTTTATGCACCTAATATGCAAGAGTAGACAAAATTGTTTATCATCGATTGATAATATAAAATAACTTTAATAGTACTGGACATGTGTTGGAATGTATTCTTTTCTTCGCTTACATCAAATCATTCGCTTCAGATATTAAGCAACGAAATAAAAATTGCCATTTTTTGAACGCTGGGAATGAAAAAAAGTATTTTTTTCTCTAATTGAAAAAAATAAAAAATTTTGTACAAACATATTTTTTGTATAGAAAAAGTTTTTTGGAAAAAAATTTATTTGTTTTTAAAATTTATTTTTTTTGACAACAATCGCTGACCTTGTAAGCCTGTATATAGCAAAATAAATAAACTATATATAAGAATTGAAGAAAAGTTCGATCAACAATTATACAATTATATTCTTTTTTTTTTTTGATATAGTATAAAAATTTGATTTTGCCACGCCATTCCATCCACATACCGAAAATCGAAAATCTGACTTTACGGTGTTACCCGCTAGGCTTTTGTGAAGATTCCGTGAAAATTTAATCAAAATCGGTCCAGCGGTTTTAGATTCCATTTAGAACATATATACACACATCTGATTTTATATACATATTTATACACACCCCTCCGCCCATAGACCGAATATTAAAAATTTTACTTTACAATGTTACCCGCTGGGCTATTCTGAAGATTCACTGAAAATTTCACCAAAATCGGTCTAGCCTTTTATTATATATTTAGATGGCATTAGCGGTACAATGTAAAAATTCTATTTTTCCACACCACTTCACCCACAGGCCTAAAATCAAAAATCTGACTTTACAGTGTTACCCGCTAGGCTATTCTGCAGATTCCCTGAAAATTTCATCAAAATCGTTCCAACTGTTTTTGAGTTCATTCGGAACATACATACAAACATCCGTTTTTATACATACAGATAGATTTATTTCCCCCACTGTGTGTTTATAGGTATACATTACGTATGAGTGATAATCAATAGTTTTAATAATTAAATATTACGCATACTCAGTAATGTCAATGAAATTTCATACTAAAAGCAAAAATTTTCGTTAGGCATAATTTTCAATATTGATTATAATTTATTAAAAAATACACATATCCCTCGATTTACACCATACTTTTTTTTACAAGATTTCACTTTTACACGATTTTTTTTTGGTTTTCGTTTACATCGAGGGATGTGGAAATTACCTGAATTTACACGATTTTTTTTTTTTTAACATTTTAGCAAAAATTAATTTTTTCAGTATGTATATCCTGCACATTTCTCAAAGTAAATTATATAAACAAATTAAAACATAATACGGAAATGTGTAGCAGCCAAAATGAGCCTGAGTACAACTTCATGCGTTCGGGACATTTCAATTGAAAATATGGATAAACCACTATTGATCTGGATAAAAAATCATACTCAAAAGCGAATCCCAATTGATATCATTGCTATTACAAATAAAGCTTTGAAAAACTTAATGATCAGCTACCAGCCCGGTCATCAACTGCAAACAAATATCGTTTTCTTCAAGTCATGGTTGGTTTGAAATATTTAAGCAATGACATTCCTTACATAATCTATAACTAAAAGTTAAAAAAGCTTCTGCTGATACAGATGTGTCTAAAGAATATCCCGAAAAAGTTACTGAAATTGTTGCTGCCAATTCATGCACTCCTGATAAAGTCTTTAATACAGACGAATCGGGACAGTTTTGGAAAATAATGCCAAATTGGACTTTTCTATCAAAGGCTAATACAATTTTTAATGGAAATTTTGCTTTAAAACATTGTTTAAATTTAAATTTTTTATAAATATGGGGGAATGTATTTACTTTACTTTAAAATACATGTATTTTCTATACAAAATTTTAAATTTATTTGTATTTGGGTCTTTTTTCGATTTACACGATTTCTCATACAACAATTTACCATTAATATTAGTGGGTATTTTGTGGAACTTTTTTTATGTTGATTATTATATTATTAATTATTCAGGCTCAAGTTCATTAAATTGATTTCCTTAGAAATACAATTTTATTTTATTAAATTTTCATAATTTCATTTTGATGTACTCGATTTCTTCAGGAATGCATATATCGTGTAAATCGAAGGATAGGTGTAATATTTTTACTGCAGTTACTAAATTGAATTTTTATAATTCTTAATTTTTGTATTTCGTATTCAGTTGTGCATTTCTTCCATGTTTAAGTATTGAGTTGATAAAATTCTTTGGTTTGTTGACATCTTTTCCATGTGTACCATAAATAATTAAAATACGACGACAGTTACAATGTTATATTAAAATTATTTACTTTATCAAGATATTTTTTGCATATCAAAGCCTTTTTTGCATTTTAGAATAAAGAAAGGACAATGAAAGTCTATAATTTAAATTATTTAACAGAGTCTCAACTATGTGATTATTTAACTTAAATGTTTGAAATATTTTGTTATTGTATGCATATATGGGACATTTCATGTCTAGTGAACCAACTCTTGAAACCGATGTCTTCGATAGGAATGAAATTTGCACCATGGTTAGTTCAATTGGATAGTAATATTTCAATAAGATCGGTTGATAACTTTCTGAGTTAGAGAGGTCCAAAATTTGACATTTTGGTCAAGCAGGTGTATTTTTTTTCATCAATGTAACTTATTACTTATTGTTCTTAGGAAAATGTGTCCCAAATAGTCTAGACAGCAATTTATTTAAAAAAAAAAAAAAAAACTTTAAATTTTTTTTCGAAATTAAAAATATTTTCCTTGAAGACCTATTTGGTCGATCAATGGGATGCGAGTTGAATATCCATAAAAATAAATGTTTTGTAGCAAATTTCATCTCATTCAGAAGACACCGATTTCAAATGTTGGATCACTTGACACTAAATGCCCCATATGTATATGTTTTATTTGAACGTTTATTTAATTCCTAACTTTTCATTTATACATATTGTTTATTTTTGGTTATAAAATATATTTTATACAATATAATTAATCATATTTTCAGCAGACAAACAGTGCAGTTAACATAAAATGTCCATTAAATAAAAATATATTTATTTCATAAACTATATAAGTACAATATTTTGAGCACAAATTCTACGTATTCCCTTGTGTTTATTTATGCAAACTTCAAAAAAAAAGTTTTTGAACATAAAAATGTATAAACTTTACCCTCGTCATATTGTCACGGGATAAGTGTGACTGCAACTTGGAATGGAATGGCAAAATATTCATTATTAAAATGTTAAAACAATATTTTTTTCGAACTCCCAAAAGACTATGAGAGACAAGTTGATATAAAAACACAAATTAAGAATTCTATTAAAAAAACAGATATGTGTTAATAAAACTGTATGTATAATATTCATACAAAATTCAAATATTTTATTTCATTAATGTAGAATGAATTTAACACTAATGATTTAAAATACAATATTTCAAATTTTGTTATCACAGTACGGATGTAAGAAAACTCGACAAAACACTGCTAAAAAACCCAGCATACTAAGAAAACTAAATAATAAGTATTCTTTAAAGCAACTTAATTAAATTTTCACTTTTAATGATTTCACAGATTAATAATAATATTCTTAAGAAGGATGGTATTTTTAAAATTAAATGTATGTATATAATAAAACTGTATGTATAATAATCGTACCATATTCAACAAATATTCTATCATAGAGAATTATACATAGAGCCAAAATACAATAAATAACATGTCTCATACAACAACAAAATACACAGAAGCAACATATGTATTCTATATCATTAATATGTCATGACAAACAAATTAATAGCGATATTCATGATGTGCAGCTTTTGGCCTAGTAAAATAACAGAAGAGCCATTTAGTTTGTGCTAATGTTCTCTCTTACTACATAACCAGCACAGGTACTTTACATTGCGAATACCGCTAATGTTTTAAAATATTTGAATATTGTACGTTTGGAAATCTTGCTATCACAATATCGGCATTCAACAAAATTTTGAAAATATTCTCAAAAATTCTCTTGAAAATATTCCATAAAACTTTTTGGTAAAACTTTCTTATTTTTGTATTTTATCTTTCAAAAATGTTTCACACATTTGTATGTACTAGTATTTTAGGAGAATAGAAACAGAAACTTAAAAGCGGCAGGAAACTAACTCAGCGAATTGAGGGCGTAAAGTGCAAATGGTGGTTGGCATTGTGGTAATTGAAAGTTCTAACAAAGTTAAGTAGGAAAAGCAAAAACAATTTTTCTATTCGCACACATTTTTTTCGCAACATAAAAGAAATTCATGAAAGAAAGAAAAGAGAAAAAATTGTTTAACAACAAAAACAAAGTGTAATAAAAAAAGGAATTTATGATGTGTAAATAAAGAATGTGAAAGAAAAACCTCAGGCTAAACATGGTTTAACAATAGAATAAAGACATGGCGTTATATAGAAAGCAAACTAAATAAATAACAACAAATAAAACAAAGTTTTATTTACGGTCATGATTTTATAATTTTGTTGTAGTTCTTTCCAAAAAAAAATGTGATTCAGCAAAAGGAAATATGAATACAACATGATCAATATTGGTAAATTTTGATTCCTTCTACCGAAATTTCTGGTACGTTCAGCCATATAATTCTTAATTTTGATATGCTCTCGTGTTATAAATTAATATAAATATATTTGGGGGAGTCAAACGGCCTGCTAGTAAGACATAATACCCTAATATACAGGGTTTTCGAACCAGAGGTGTTATTTTGGTATTCAAAGAAAAATTGCGTTTTTTGAGATAAATGATCGGATGTTTATTTCATAATAAAGTGGAAGGCATGCCGTTAATAATGAAAGACAACATCAGCCAAATGGCCACCACGACCATGCTTACATGACCATATCCTTTTCATGAAATTTTCCATAACCAAAACGCAAAGTTGCTGCCCTATATCCTTGATAGCCTCACGAATTCTATTTTTGAGGTCTTGAATCGACGCTGGGCTGTTGGCGTAGACCTTATCTTTCACTTTACCCCAAAGGTAGATGTCATAAGGTGTTGAATTACAAGATCTCGGTGGCCAATTGTGATCACCTCTTCGAGAGATAACACGGTCCAGAAACTTTTCCCGCAAAAGAGCAATGGTTTCGTTGCTTGTGTGGCACGTAGCGCCGTCTTGTTGAAGTAAACGTTGTCCAGATCAACCAACTCCGACCATAAGAAATCATTAATCATCTCTCGATAGCGCAATCCATTCACCGTAACTGTTTATCCAACCGGACCATAAACCGCACCAAACAGTCACCCGTGTACAGCGACTTGCACGAGTTTCATTCTTCACACCACTAACTTGCTCCAACAGATCGAATTTTTCCACCAATTTCTGTATTGCGGTCTGCCATGGTGCTTCACGACGACCCAAAAATTGCTTTAGTTTAGCGAACTGTGACTGCAAGATTTTTAACATTTTTGTAGTGAATTTTATTAATTTCAGTCCATTGTTGAAGCATGTATCGCTCCATTTTTGGTAATGGCGTAGTTTCTACTTGTCAAATGCCAAAGAATAAAAACTTCAAAAATTACAGCTACCGAAATACCGGGTAATTCAAATTAACACCTCTTTTTCGAAATTTTGAATGTCCAATTTTTTCGAATACTTATATTATTCTTTATTTTTGGATTAAATTTCAACCACTAACATTACTCACCATGCTTTTTTGGCTAAACCCTGTATTTAAGCATCGAAATTTTTATCGATCGATCGGCTATGTTATTCTTAATAAAAATACCAAATTTCCAAAAATGTTTATGAGAAATAAAGAAGTTATGAATTTTGACCACCGTACAATTCTGATGACTGATGATTGTTTATGGACAGCTCAAAGCTATGTTTGAAATGTTTTTAGTAGATATTGGTAATTAGTATGCACTAAAGGAGGAGTAACAAAAATTCCAGTTTCGGATCACCAATGGGTTATATGCGTCTAATTAAAATTATTTAATTTTAATTGGATGGGGTAACCAAATTTTTTAAGTTTTATATGTTTATGAGACAGCAGAGCAAAACATCACCACTGGATCAAGAAAATTTAGCACCTGAGAGAAAATATGACTGTTGGAAAATCGTCAAGTTTTCCAGAGATAAGATTATTTTCCCTCCATTACATATCAAATTGGAACTTGTGAAGCAGTATGTGAAAACATTAGAAAAAACTGGTCCATGTTTCGTCCTTATTTCAAGAAAGTTTCCATGTTGGAGTACAGAAAATCTAAAGGCTGGTATAAGAGCCTTAAAAATCTTGGCTGTAACATTAGCACAGTCATTAAGACAAATTTCCTGAATATCCTGGATTGTAAAGAATAAGAAAAGCATTTTAATCAAGATTTAGTACTGACGGAAGATGTATACCAAAGTCGCTGGGATGGCAGATTACTATTGAATATTACACTGGAATATTCTGAGAAACTCTATTGCAAAAATAGAAGCAATTTAATAAAATGTTGTAAATTCGTTTTTTTAACACTGCAATTTCTCGAGAACTACACATAACATTGAAAGAATAAGTTTACAGTTAGACTCAGGTTATTTAGTTTTGGTAACACCAAATCATTGCAGACTTAAGTTATTAAACTTGGTCTTTATAAATAATACTTAACATCTTACTTGACATAACCCAGGCTCATTGGCAACAAAGTTCAGAAATTTTACCACTTCCTAAATCAAAAAATCAGATTTAAATAAGGTATTTACATTGGCCATGTAATTTACCTCACTTTCATTTGCCTTAGCTTGAACCTAAAGTAATATATATTGTCTTATTTCGCAATAAATCCAATTTTTTTTTTTTTTTAAAGCATTCACTGCTAAATATGGGCAAACACACTATTCTTTTATAATCCATGAAGTTAAGCAAACAGTTTTTTGTCATTCACACTGCTACCAACAAAACTGAAAAATTTTAGAATCCAAGGTTTATATCTTAATTTGATATAAGGACTGAGATCGAAAAATTCTTAACACACGATTTTCATTAAAACTTTTAACCCATGTATTATTTGATTTTTTTTGATCAAGTTACCTTTGTAAAGCATGTCAGTTATTATGTTTAATGTCAAATATGTTCATTTGTTGTTAATTTGATTAAAATGAGTGACGAGTAAAAAGTGCGTTCGACTGTTAACAAATTCGGTGGCTATTACGAATCCGTTTTCTCTGTTAGGTATATTTTATTGTAAGTTAACAATGGTTTTAACATAAACATATAAATTAATATAACATGTACAAAAAAATTAATGGTTTTGACTGGTGTTGAACCACTATCGTCTCGTTTTTCAGTCAAATACACTAGAAAGCTGTGAAAAATGCTAAAGCTCATTACTAACCTGTATAAAAATAAATAAAATAATGTGCTAGATAACAACCACTCATTACAAAATAATGTATATGGTAACTAGTTGCGTTACCAGAATTCACAAAATTTTTGCTGGGTACGTGTCAGATGAATGTCTGTCTATGATATACATGGAATGACAAACTTATATATACCCTCAGTGATTTAAAATTTTAAGGATTTTTGCCAAGAATTCATCTTATTATTTTCATACTTTCATACATCTCACCTATGTAAATTTTACTTAAATTCCAGAGAATTTATAAAATTTAGATGTAAATTTCTAAATTAGAATGATACATCTGTAATATATGCAAGACATACTCATTGCTACACTCTGGTCAGAACAATGACATACGTATATTCACTGTATTCTTGGCCAGTATAGTAGGTGTATAAGTGGTAGTGATGGCTGGTTGTAGGAGTTTTGTTGCGGATGCTGTTGCTGTTGCTGCTTCTACCGATAATGATGATGATTTTATAAAAGAGGAGGAGGAAAATTGTATTGAAGCAGTGGAAGGTTGTTGTACTAGAATAATATTTGTATTTGGTGAGAATCTTGTGGCCTTGATATAAGCACATTAGTCGGATGCTGTAGAAATGTGTAGAAGTTAACTACATCACCATATATGGTGGTTGATTAACTCATATTGGCATCCCAGCAAAAACTTGTTATTCTACTAGAAAACTGTACTTATTTTGTCCCAAAAGTAATCGATGTCTTGTTAACTAAGACCATAAAAGCTGGTCTAGGAATAAACGTAGGCAAGATTTAGGTAATGCGCTGCATCTTAACAAACACAGGTGGCTCCAGCAAAGATGTAGCGTACCGAATCTTAAAAGCCAACCAAGCATTCGATACCCTTCGGTCAGTATGGAGATCTTCTGCCATACCCAAGAACACCAAGATCGGTCTCTTTAACTCTTGTGTCAAATCTGTGCTCGTCTATGCATTCGAGACGTGGAATACAACAGAAAACTACTTAAACTCCCTACAAGTGTTTGTTAATCGATGTCTCTGAAAAATGTTAAAACTTTTCTGGCCTAACACCATATGTAATACGGAACTCTGGAGACAAGCAAATCAGCAGCCAGTCCATATTGATATATTAAACCGCAAATGGTGCTGGATTGGTCACATGCTACGCAGACCTTCAGATGACACAGCTAAAATTGTCATTAATTGGAACCCACAGGGTAGGACACGAAGAGTAGGCAGACTGTTGCACACATGGCATCGGCAACTGAACATCAAAGTCAGCCGTAGTGGTCTAAGCTGGAGACAAGTAAAACGAATATCATCAAACCGAATCGAATGGAATAGATTTGTTGTGGCTCTTTGTTCCCAAATGGAACCACAGGACAAAATATATATAACCAATAAATTATTTTGTAAGCTACTTGAACTCCACGACCTAGTTATTTTGATAAAATTCTGCCCAACCGTGAGATGAACTCGGACCTCGTGTTTAGATTACTATACTTATGACATGACAAAGATGGCTACAAAATAAATTTTTTCCTAATGCATTGTTTTGTATTTCCATTTAAAATTGTAAGTGAATTTTTTGCTGGGTTGGTTGAAGAGATGCTAGTTGCTAAAAGTGTTGCTGCAGTTATTTCTAATTATTTGTAGTTGTTACAACCACATATCGACTCGATTTATTTGAAATACTATTCCTGGAATTTTGTCTTACTGTATTTGAAATTCTTTGAATATTTTGCTTAGTTACTCTAACACCTTAAAGGTGTTGTAAGTCGTAGGCTCCATATTAAATTTCGTTGAAAATTTACTGTCTATAATAATGCATAGATATTATTATTGTGGATAGTCTTTGTATTTTTGGAATTGAAAGCAAGTTATAAACATATTCATTGGATTATAAGTAGTTGAGAGAGAGGCAAAGTTTAAATATTCAGTGAAACCAGAAGGTTTCATAAAATATTTTGGGTCATTACAAGAAAGTTTATGAGATTTATTCACTTTAAAGTGTTTTACGTAGTGGGCGCTATATAGGAGATTTGTATGACTAATTATGAATCGATGACTTCCATATATATAAAACTGGTGTTCCGACATGTAAACAGACAACATACATGCGAGATCATGCGAGAAGCATGGATTTTCAATGTTAATGTCGCAAACATGCAATGACTGCCCTTGAGATTTTTAAAAGTCATTGCGAATTCAAGCCGTACCGTAAACTGCATGCATTTAAAATCAAATGGCATGTCGGACGGGGCCACTAGGATCCATGGTATCAAAACGTCTTCTCCTTTGTTGTTTCCTTTATGTATTGTTACTTCGATGACGTTATACATCGGTTTTTTAACTCAAGTCGGGTGCCATTACAAATTACAAAGACGTCGTTGGTTTATGTTTCGTAAGATTAAGTACGATTACCTATCCGACTTTCAATTGGAGATTGTGAGGATTTAATCCGGGTAATTCCAGCGAGTTTTAAAACTTGGATTTATTCTTGACGACATTATTTTAAGAAGTAACGAAATCCATCGATTTGTATGTCATCAATCTAATAATTCAATTTGTAGACATCAATGTTTTTTGCAGCCAATATAGCACATTCGCTCAACCAATTGTAATTTTGTGCAATGTTTGGAAACACCTTTCAGATGAGTTCGAATTTTGTTCGGTGAACTGGCAGAAAGCGACATAATGTTGAATGCAGTCGATCGAAATATCAACCGGGATTATGCCGTTGGCAATGTCGAGCAATTGTTTGGAAAATACTTCTCCAGATTGATATTTTTGCAGCTCGACACGCATATTCACAGTCAATTTGAGTTTCGTGTTTTCAGAAAACGGGCGAATTCAAACATGCTTTAAATTCATCGGCTGATGTTGACCATAGAAACATTGGCAATGTTTGCCGAAAATCACATGCCAACAGAATCATCGCACCACCAAACCGGCTTTTATTGTTTCGAAAATCTTGCAACTTTTCAGATAAGTTCGAATTTTGCTTCGGTAAACTGGCAGAAAGCGACAAAATGTTAAATGGAGTCGATCGAAATGTCAACCGGGATTTTGCCGTTGGTAATGTCGAGCAATTGTTTGGAAAATACTTCACCAGATTGATCGTTCTGCAGCTCGACACGCATATTCACAGTCAATTGGAGTGTTTTCAGAAAATGGTCGAATTCAAATAAGCTGCAATTCCGTTGCCGAAATCAACACAGTCAATAATGTTTTTCAAGTTTCACCGCGAGCATCCAAAAAAAAAAATTCCTCCAATTCCATCTCTCAAAACTTTCGTAAGAGCGTCGTACGGATATATTTGTAGTAGATTCAACAGTGGCACGTTTTTTCGAACATATTGTTTTTTTCGTCGCAACTCTTGATTAAATGCGTCGTGTATCAGATAATACCTTGTTCGACGTCATCAAGTACAAGATCCAAATTAATATCAAAGCCTTCTTGTAAGTAAAACGGACCACGTTGTGTTACTATGAGTGGTCTTTATTTCATGTATGGAAAAGTACAAGAACAGCAAGGCTTTGCTCTCTCATTTTCTATATTTATTATTTCTCTAAATATCCCTGTCGAAGTTGATGACTGAAACATTTTCGATTCGAATTTCAAACTTATTTTAAAGCTGTTCGACCGCATATAGGAAAGGGTACAATTCATTTTTGGAAACAGTTGTGTATCGATCTTTTTTTATTCATTTGATATATGGGTTGTGGTCCAGTGTTCTATCGATATTAAAATATACATTTTGATGACATTAGCAAACTTTGACCAGTGAATCGTTCAATAAATTATATAGGAAATTTATATTTGGTCGCAATGCCAGCATGTGGAATGAACTCCCTGCAGTTTTTTTTTTTTTTTTGTTTCACTAAAGGTAGTGAATTTTTGAAAATTTGACGAAAAAGATGAAACCACTAAATAAAATATATTTGAATTCTATTATTTATTTCAAATCGTATCTTATTTAGGATGACTCAACATAGAAATTTAATTTTATTTTATTTGATGCTGTTTGGTATATCAAAATACTCGTAAGAGTAAACAACGTCAAACAAATTTGTGCTAAAAAAGAGCTTACGATTTTGAGTAAATATTTGCGTGTGTCTAAAACTCTAAAACTTTTAGAGTATATTTAGAATTATCTGAGATATAAGATTCTGTATATGTTTTACTTAAAATTCGTAACAGTAAGGAAACTGCTATCATTCGCCAAAATATTACCAAAAAAATATTTTTTTCCCGAAAATAACAAAATTTAAATTTAAAGGTACGGAAAAACTGTAAAAGGTATTGACATAAGTTTTTCATATTTTTATTCTCTATTATGATCTCAATAAATCTCAATGTGATGATCAAAAAATTCTGAAATTTGCTTAAGAAAATTTTTAAAAATTTGAAAATGGAGATTCGAAGCTGCCGTTAAAAAAAATATTTTTTTTTTGGCTACACGTGCAAATAGGTTCCTACAAAGACAAAAACTCATACGAATGTAAATACGGATATATTTTAAGTAAATATTAGCTTTTATTTTAAAATTTCTTTAAATATGTTAATTTTGTTCCTACATTTCTTGTTCAAGTGGCCTGAGACACGTTAATGGTCTGGGGAATTTTTTTGTAACTTTAACATTTTTTAATCAATTTTTGTCTTTTTAATCTTATTAGAACGACAATTACGTACACATTTTGATTTTTTGGCATTTGATTGTAAAAATAATTATTTAGTACCAAAATTTTTACAAAAACTGAAAAATTTGCATTATTTCCGAATTTTAGCGATAATACAGTTTGACCAAAAGGAGATATAGGTTTAATCTCAAAAATATTTTTTTTACTATAATTTTCATAAATATAAATAAATCTACATATTTCTGTAACATAATGCAGAAAGTTAAGGAGTTTCACAAATTTATTTCATATAAATACTAAAATTTTGCATATATCTGACCTTTGACCTTTGGCTCAAATGTTCAACACTTAATTTTTAGACCTACTGTCACAATAGTCCACCCGGCGCCCTTCAAAATTCGAACACTATTTTTTTCCCATACAACTGATTGTCACTCTACCCTACATACATATATAACAATATATATTACGTATACGTAACATTTTACATATTCAAAATTACGTATACGTAAGGTGTCTGTATATATTCTGGCTGTCTATTTTGGAAACATACTCCAATTTTAAGATTTTATTTCCTCCTGACCACCGTAAGTAAGCACCACAAATTATTAGATTTTTTTAAGATAATGAAAATCCTAAAATCTATCCATCGATTAAAATTTAAAGTTTTCGGTTTGCTAGAGATTCGGTTCTGCAAAAAAAAAAAAAAAAATATTTAAGTCACTGGTGTTTACTCACTTTTGAGAATACGTGTTTTCCATATGGTCTATACAACATTCTATATCTACTTTTTCTGTTCTTAATGTTTGATAAAATCAGTTCACATTTAATTGATTGTTAAATCATTTTCTTCACAAACTTTAATCTTAATGCTGAAATATTTCTTGGATTGTAATTACATTACCGCCACCAGTATGTTCCATCACAGTCACCGCAATATACAATTCATTGGCAATTGACATGTCATTATCTTATTTAAAAGACATTTTTCCAATTTCATTTATAATTCTTCTTTTATTCTTTAATTTTACATATTACATTTTTCTGTATGATTTTCTGCTTCTTTTTTTTATATTATCATACTTTACGAGTGTTGCTGTCTGTCATTATTGGCTCATATCCTTTTAATTTCCTATACTTAACTTATACATTGTCGTTATGGGTGTCGTTGCTTGTACTTGTATCTGTAACGTATAAAAGCATGCCACAACAAACCATTTTACAAAACCACAACCTTATTTTTCCTCTTACCCTATCTCTCTTTATTGGTATCCTTCTGTTTCGCATTCTATAGTTATTGGTTTTTCATTCTTTAATGGTCAAACACAAATTTGGTTTTGTTGGTCGTTGGATTGTTCCGGCTCATTGATTGTTGTTTTGTACCTGTCTTGTAAAATGCATTTTACAAAAGCATACTTACGAAGCTTAATTTTAATACACTGGAAGAAATATGTAATAAATTGCATATTATGTAAGAATTTTGGAATATTTATTTAGAAAACAATGCAATTAATGTTAAAAATTCGACTGATAAATGCTGCTGTACTGGATATATTGGGTGTGCGACTTAAAATAGTTGGATTTCCAATAGATGGCGTATTCTTTAAACGCTATTTTTGTTTTTAATAACATATATGTCAGTTTTAATCGCACATATATATCATTTATTTTCACCTAGTTACTGATCTTTATAGTGTAGACAACATCGTTTTTTTCTGCTTCGAAAATATCAAGTTTTGTGCCACCAAAACGTCGTATGCGGGAAGTTTTGCTTTACTTCTTTAATTTGAAAAAAACTTGCCGCTGAAGCAAACCGATTGCTCACCAAAGCTTATAGTGAATGGATTCCATCGGTTTCAGCTCGTGTGGTTCAAAAATGGTTATTTAGATACGTAAGACAAAGATCGTCCAGGTCAGCCAGAATTTTGAAGACCAAGAATTGGAGGCATTGCTCCATGAATATTGTTGTGAAACATAACAAAAGCTTGCAAAATTATTAGGAGCTACTCAAGCAACAATGTCAAAACGTTTGCGAGCAGCAGGAACCATCCAAAAGCAGAGAAATAGTTTACCATACGAAATTATATTTGAACGCTAAAAAAGAAAGAAATTTTTGCACCGAATAATTACCAAAGCGTAAGATGTCGTATGTGAGCCCAGTTAACCAGTTGAATCGACACCAAAACCAAGTATCCATGGCGCTAAGGTAATTATCTATATTTGGTGGAAGCAAAAAGGCCTTCTTCGTTTTATTACAGGGAACCTGTACCGAGTGCAACTGCTTCGCCAGAGAAGAAACCGTAATATTTCATCATGACTACAGTCTGCCACATGTTTCAATACCTGTTAAGAAATATTTAGAATGATGTGGTTGGGAATAGTCCAGACCGTGTCTCGTCATTTGTTTCGATCTATGTAGAACGCTCTCTCTGGGATACGCTTCACTGTGAAACAGAGTATCTGATATTGCCTTGATTCGTTCTTGGCCTTAAAAGATAAGCAGTTCTTTGGCATCCACGTGTTGTCAGAAAGATGGGAAAAGCTCATAGCTAACAATGGCTAATACATTAAATAAATTTGTATTGTACAGATGTATCAGAATTAAAAATCGCGCATTTTTAAATCATACACTCAATAATAACAAAGTTTTTGTAAAGGTATTTTACAATGTTCTCATATAATGAGTTTTATTAAAAATATTAGGAAAAAGGTTTAAATTTTCGAAAAATTCTTAAATAGTGTATTTTGAAACAGTTTAACGTCCATGCGACTTGGAACTGTCAAAGAAATTGTGTTTACGCAATGTGATGCCCATGTTCAATGATACCAGTGAATGGCGCAGGTGAGCAGGATCAACCGGAGTTTGTTAAGCTCGTACTTGATGACGCCTTGCGAGGAACGTAGGAGTCGGAGGGGTTCTGAACCAATTTTGATCCAGAGATCCTTACCTTCTCCTTTATCCCTTGCGATTCCTCGTCAATCGTCCAGTCCTCTATGCCAAGTTCTTTATTCTGACGCTTTATAAGTGTTAGTGTGGTTTCGTCCTCCAAGATAGGAGGAGGATCCCATACTCTCACCGTCGTACGAAAAGGTACTTGATTCAGGAGGACGATTTCGATTCTTGCTTTAGGGCAGAGTTCGCCAACACCTCGGATGCACTGCAGTTTTTGAGAAAGCCTAGGGCTTTTTCGTTGCCACACCCGATGATATTGACACCCTTTAGCCATTTGGCGCCATCGAATGCAGTAAAGGAATCATCCTCACTGCATGCGAGTTCGTCAATCAGCGCCTGCAAGATCCTCTCCTCCAGAAGCAGCCATCTGTCCGTAGTCATTTTCCCATCAGGTTGACTACAATCTATGATGCCTACTTGTAGCTCAGGAGCTGATGTTAAGCTAGTTGATGGTTTCAGCCGCTTACCCTCAGACACCTGCGTTTTACCTGAAATTTTCCGCTTAAAACTTGGCCTGCTTGCTGGACCTTTGGCAAACGTCGCGGTTTCTCGAGTAGAGGAAATTGCGGACTTCGTCGTGCCGCATTGGTCATCACCTGTCTTTGGTTCCGACGTGGCCCTATTTGATGTAGATGTTTGTACGTCAAGATTCTCCGAGGCGGTAATCGTGTTCGGTCTAGTGCTGGCATGGGGTACATGTTTAGATGTGATCACATGCCTGCTCTGGTTTGATTCGGTCGTAGTCTTGGCTGGCCTGACCTCCACAACAGTAGTATTTAGCATAGCCTCATACTTCCGTATGTGGTAGGTATATTTACGCCGCAAACGCTTTCCCTGGTGGTCAAAGATGCAGGATCTTGTGAGTACAACGTCCTGATATACCAGAGTGAGCGTTTGTAGCCTGCAACCTTTTCCGTTCGTCTTGTTCTGTGTCCTGTTTCTCTGTCCTGTGTCTCCCTTTGCAGGGTTATGGGCTTCCGGATTTTGTACGTCTTCCGCCGCTTTAAGCGGCTCAGACAACACCATGAGTAAGTCCTCCTCATCAGTGTCGTAGAGGTTTAACCCTTTCAGATCTGAGAGGTTGTCGTCAATGTCGTCCAAAGTTTCTTGTTTCTCTGTCCTGTGTCTCCCTTTGCAGGGTTATGTGCTTCCGGATTTTGTACGTCTTCCGCCGCTTTAAGCGGCTCAGACAACACCATGAGTAAGTCCTCCTCATCAGTCTCGTAGAGGTTTAACCCTTTCAGATCTGAGAGGTTGTCGTCAATGTCGTCCAAAGTCAATCTTTCCTGTCTCGTCAAAAACCTATTAGGTGTCCAAAAGTGTTGTAGATTCTAAATTGTGATGGACTACCTCTTCAAACAAAGTGACAGAATGCTCAGTAAAGGTTCATTAATTCATCCCTATTGATCTGAACTATAAAAATAATATTTTTTGTAAATTGTAACAATAATTTCAATCAAATAAAAAAACAGTAAGTTTAGTAGTTTAATTTTTATTAACATATATGTATGTTAAAATTTTTTCGAAAAATTTACGAGAATTCTTTAAAATTATACCTTAGACTTTTACAAATTTTTATATCATTGATATGGTATTTTCAAAATTTTATTTAACTAATACGGTCAGACTATCTATTAAAAAACTGAAACATTTGAAATTTTGGTTTTACTTGTTACTACTATATAATTTTCCGCCAAGAAGCATTACCATAATTATTTATAGGCTTTACTCTTAAAATGTTTGTTAGAAGCTGTTAATGCATATATCAAATTAATCAAACAACTCATATAAGATTCAAAGCATACATATTTTTAAATTTTCCACTTTATAATAACCATAACTTTAAAAGGTAAAAGGTTGGTAACCTAAGCCTAAGAATTCACAGTTTTCTTTTCTATTGCCTGCAGGTATATGTCACTGACTTTTATTTTGAAACCCAATAGAAATACCAGCCATCTGCATTTGATTTCAAATGATTGTAATTTTTTTTATTTCTTTCATACTTATTAAGCTTAACATCCATTTATTCATTCTTCTATAAAAGGTTGCTGAACACTAATTCGCAACTTTCAAAACACCGCTAAATGACCAATTATCTTTATGTTTACAAATGTAAAATTTAAATTTATTTTTTGTCTCTAAATGTATAAACAATAAAATCCCTGAAAATGTTATGTACAAAGCCATTGGGCCTCTTAGCGTATGAGTAATATTTGTCTTCCATTAAATTAAAAGCAAACACTGTCCAATTTGCCCAAAGGCTAAAAATAAAAAAATAAAATATGTTATGCTATATTTAACCTGTACCTGCAAACACATACATACTTAAATACATTTATTATTTATAAACAATTCACGCATCCACCTGTTTATATTTACGACTACAAGAGCAAATAATTTAACAAATTTTATTTTATTTGTTTTCTTCACCATTTAGTGCCACGTTTATCAAATAATCATAATAAGTCCCCTGAGGTGTTTTAGCTGTACAAAATCAAGGTTGAAAATTAACGAGAAAAAAAAAACCAAAGCACGACCAACAACAAATCCCCCAAAAACAAATAACGGTGATATAATACTTAAGAGAAAAAAGTATATGCCACATTTACTATGTATATTTGTACATGCTAGTGTAGAAGAGTATCTATGAGTGAGGAACAAACGTGTGTTGCTCGAATGTTTATGTATGAAAGTTTATTTATGTATGTTAACAAATCATAACAATATCCACAGCATGATATTTATTCTTTTTTTTTTTAATTTTTTACACACGAATACATTCACGTAAACACTCATATATACCTACATATACAAGGTGGCGCAAAAGTAATTCTCCTATCTGAAAATGCTATAAATTTTGCGATTGGCCCCTAATGTCAGTTCTGTTTTGACATTTGTGTAGTAAACACATACACTGCTCCAGAACGCGGAATATTGCTGACTATTTATTTTATTTATTTTTTTAATTACAGCCAAAAAAAATCGGAAGTTTACTTTTGCGCCACCTTGTATATAAATACGCATATACCCTGCCAGAAATTGGAAGATAGTTTTTCGACACATACACTAAAATGTTGCGACTTCGTTACGAAAATATGCTATTCAACATATCAGAAACTTCTTCTACAACATATTTCATTATCACTTTTTTTTTATCAATATCGATATTTATGCACAATAATGTATTTATCGTATATGGAGCTAATATGCGCTACAACCTATTAAGAGTAGCTGGTATATATATATATATAAGAAAAGAGACACCCCCATATCATGATGAATCCACCGCCGTGTTTTTCGGTCTACTTGGGCTGTGGTCAGACGGAACAAAGATAAATAATGCTTCCATTTGCTGAGGAAGAGATGCCCTTGATATGGGAGTTTCAGCAAAACAATGATCCAAAGCACTCCCCAAAATTGGCAAATGACTGGTTTGCTGTCAACAAAGTACCTCTTATGGAAAGGCCTTTGCAGGCAGTTGGAGGGTTTCAGTCCGAAAAATAGGGACGAATTTTGGAACAAAATCCAGGAAGAGTAGCTTCATGAAATTTGGTAAGTTGGTTTCTGTATATATATATCGAATTTCAATTTGATATCGATATTTGAGATAAGAGCACTTAGGGGTTTTTTGGAAGTGGGAGCTATGACCAATTATGGATCTATCTTCATAAAATCATAGTACAGCGATTTCTAGGTTAGGTTAGATTACGTGGGATGCTCGCAAGTTACCGAGTTCACTCGGAGGCCTTGTGGCCCATTGTGATATCCTTAGAATTACCATTCCCTTATGTTGAAATTTCATACATAAAGGTAGAATACTTGCCCTGATCATATTTACTAGTGGCACATCTCTGAGGCAGCCCAGATCATGGATAAGAACTCTATCAAGATATAGTAGTCTATGCTCTTGTAAGGCTGGGCAATCACATAAAAGGTGTTGTACCGATTCTTCCTCCTCCTCATCCAAACAACTTCTGCAATAGCTATAACGTGGGTAACCCATACGTTCCGACATGCGCCCAATCATACAGTGCCCAGTGATTATACCCGTAAGATATCCAGAGCAATCTGGATATTCTACAAGTGATGGTATTTGCCCACCCAAGTTCCGTCTCACTCAAACCGCATTCATTTATCAGTTTCGATACGGTCACCAAGGGAGTGTGAATATCCCATTGCGCAAGAGATACGTCTAGGGACCACCCGTTCGTTCCGCATTCGTTAGGTACTTCCCGGATGCCCTCATGTGCTGGAACCCATATCAACTCGACGTGATGTTGTGTCAGTTGTGCCAGTGATTGGATGCAGTTGAGAAGACATCTCGACTTAATATAGTTGGAGTTAAGAACATTGATTTATGGAAGGCTGTCCAAGTATATATGTATAGTCGAATTTTCGAGATTCAGTTTCCGGATTCTTCTCGTGGCTGTATCGATGGCATATATCTCAGGCTGGAAAACCGCGCAGGTATCGGATAATCGAAGATATCTGTCTTTGAACTATCAGTGTAGACTGAAGTCATGTCGTCACTTAGTACAGTGTTCTCGACCCAGTCATCCGTTATCGGTATCTTGATCCTAAACATCCTATCTAAATTCGGTGTAGGTACTAAGCGATTTCTAAGTATGTTGAAATTATTTATGTCGAATTTCAATCTGTAAAAGATTTATGCATATTTAAGTGATATTAGTAAGAGGACTATATAAATGGGGTATGGTCGAATATGGACCGTTGCAAGCAAAATTTCGTTTTGCAATTTGTTTTTACATAGAACTTATATTTCCGCGAAGACATTATAATGTAGACTGGGAGAAATCTTGGACCGATTCTTGTCATTTAAAACAGAGCTTGTCTTTTTATGAAAATAACAATCTGCTCAAAAGAACATAAATACAGAATATAGTAAATATTTTTGAAATATATCAGGTTGTCTCACATTTTGATACATAACTCTGTTTCTACCGATTTTGTCCATTTTTAAAATTTCTGATCAGCAAATAATATGTGGTTTATATTTTATTCCTTTATGCTTTAAATTCTTTTTTTTAGAAAGATTTATGAAATAGCTATCTAAACTATTTGGGGACACATTTTTCAAAAACAATAGGTAATAAATTACATGGATGAGAAAAAAAACTGTTTGGCCAACATGTCAAGTTTTGACCTCCTCTAACTCAGAGAGTTCGAGACCTATCTTATTGAAAAATTGTGTCTGAATTACTATTTAATAGGACTAACCTTGCTGCAAATTTCATCCCGATCAGAAAACATCGATTTCAAAAGTTGGTTCACTTGACATAAAATCCCCCATATATAAATTGCCGTACTAAATGTTGTGAAAATCGGTCCTTAAATGGTCATAGCTCCCATATAAGCTCCTTCGTCGTAAGTAGGCCTTCTATCAGACCTCTTACAGTATGCAATTAGGCATAGACGTGGACTTAATGACAAGCCGTGTAAAATTTAATCGATTTTGGAATATGGTGGCGTGTCCTTGTATCTCAAAAATAAGGCTATTAGGAAAGCGTTTTTGCTATATATTTTTGTTGCGGGGAATGGGCAAAAATACATTGAAAGAAATATATTTGAGTAAAACTATCAAGAGAAATTTTACATTACATCAGATCTCTAAAACTGAATTTACAAATATATTTTTTTACATTTTGAAGAAATTTTTAGAAATAATGATTAGAGCATTGGATAAAATATACATAGCAGCGTTACTGAGAGACCAAAAACCTAAGTCTTGCAACAACAAAATACATGTAACTAAATGTATTTTGTTGTTGTGTCAGCCATAAAATTTGGGAATTAGTAATTATTTTTACTCTCAGCTTACTCTCCTTGCGCTTCTAGTTTAGAGTCTTGCTAGGTAAATAGTGGAATTTAATTTGTGTACATGTATGGGTAAAAATAAAATGTCCGCAACAAAATCAAGCAACTGAATGAGATATTTGTATTTTTACCCTCTATTGTTTACATTCGAGTTGTGTACGTATAAATTGACGAAAATCTTCGTAACCTGAATAATATGAACGCCTACCAAGCGTTTAAAGTACTTTGCTGTTTGGTTTATAATACGATGTTACGATTACTAAACTTTTAAAATAAATATCAATAATTAAATTGTTTTTCAATGTTAAATTTAAGCCATTTTGTTTAGTGTTTATATTTGGCCAGATTTGATTATTTTAAAGTTGTTGAGTTTCTTAAGCTAGTAGGGCCTGAACTTCTTCAATGTAAATAAAAAATCATATTTTTATTACAATTTTCCCGATGTTTCGTAGGTGTTATGTCTACTTTTTTGAAAAGCTCAAAACAAATGTAGCAGTAAAAATAAAAAATGCAAAAATATAATTTCAAATTTTAATTTCTTATGTGCTGTTTTTCTATTGAGTGGATATTTTACATGTATTTTGTTTTTTTTTTACAATAACAAAACAGATGTTAAATTTCCACTCAAAGTACTCGTTTGGATTAGAAAAACAGCACATTAACATAACAGATTGACTATTACTGTTGCAACAAAAAACTTAAATTTAAAATTGTCTTTTTGCTTTTATATTTTTACTGCCACTTTCAATTTTAAGCAGCAACAAGGAAAACAAAATGAAAGCGTATTGTATATTTTTTTATTTTGAGTAAGAACAAAAAATTTCGGATCAGTAGAGTTAGATAAATTTAAAAATTTATTAGTTATTTTAACATTTTAAAAATGGAAATTTACTACAATGTTCGGTGCAAAACATTTGTTTTAGAATAAATGTAATTCTTTGTGACATTTTTGTAAGTGTATGTACTAAATCGTCTGCATGCTCCTGCATGAATTACGAGCATTTATTCAAATAAATGCTATGATTTGAATTTCGTTTTGTTTTTCTATTTACTTATATTAATGTTTGTTAGAATAAAGTTATGAATTGTTGGATTTTATATGAAGGGTCAACAATAAATACAATTTAACAAATCGTTACAATATGAAAAAAAAAAATTATATAAATTAAGAGTCGTAAACTTACATTAGTACTTAGTTATAAATATAATTATAACCATTTAGTTTATTGTGAACAGATGTAGATTAGTAATAACAAAAATCAATAATGTCTGCAGTTTACCTATATAATCGCAATTTCTTAGCTTAATTTTGTAGCAGCAAATAAGTTAAAGTATATTTTACGCGTGAATATTAAAATCATTTAGATTTGAAACCCCAACAATATGGCAAGAATAAAAATATCATCTTAATTAACTGCAAAATACCAAAATGTCTATTAATTTTTCTTATTTTAAATTTATCGTTTTGTAGCAAATTTTTTTAAATAAACTTCAATTAATTATGCAATTTAAAAGTTTTTGAGTGTTTGGTCGAGCATGTTTCAATAACATTATTTAATTATTCATAGAAACTGATATATTTTATTTTTTAAATTTTCTAGTTTTAAATGAATAACTATCAAAACTAATTTAAATCGAGCTTAGTATTAACTTCAAACCTAATGTGCATTTTAGTTCAAATATTCTAATAACAAGGTTTTGGTAGAATAAACTTTAAACTTTTGGCAGAAAGAACTTTGATAGTTGATTTGCATAATTAACATGTGAGTGTGATATATTCGGCTGTACCGAATCGCATATACTCACCGCCAATATAATACGGATACCGCTGAATGGTCTGCTGTGGATTGGTCTCAATCCATATGTGGCAATTTTTTTTTTATTAACAACCACGTTAAGTCAAAAATGAGTCTTGTCGCAGAACATAATTTTGCGATAAAACAGTCTTCCATAAGTTGATGGAATCGATGACTACACACAGAAAAAGGATTGGTTGGAAAACGGTTGCAACTATGAAAATTTAGTAGAATAAATCAATATTGTGTTGTAGTCATTCAAAGTATATAAATTCAACCGATTATCTTTATTTATAAGTGAAAAATCATAATTATAATAGAATTGAGGTTCCTATAATTGTATTATTAGTTATCATAATCAATTTGCTTACCAGACGCAAATTGATTAAGGAATTCGGAAGAGAGGACTGAAGTTTTCAGTTACACTAACCAATAAATTCGGTCATAAATAAAAAAAAACTAATTCGGTGATTCCAACCGACAAATGATGATTATAAAAGTTATAAAATTTGTTTGTCAGTTTTCGAAAAATAAATAATAAATTAATTAAAAATTAAACAAAAATTGTGTACAAACACTTAAAAGTATGTAAAATATTAATAAAAATAAATAAAAGTTATCACAACAGAGCGTAGTAACACTCGATCTTAGGAATGTAAGTAAGCCATTCGTGGGTAATTTATGAAAAATGAATTTCAGTTTTTTCGCTCTATTTTTTTACAGACGATTTTATAGACTAACACAAAATTGGCCAATTTTTGACCAGGGGTAAGTTAGTCTTAATCATACTCCTTCTTGTAAACAATAAACAAAATTTACCTAATCCAAACAACTCTCCTTTTCCAAGCTTACCAATGAATTCTGGTGATGCGATAATCAAAATCTTCCAGTTGGAGAATTCTTTATTAATGCAGGTGGTTATACATACTTCCAAGAGCATCCTATGTTTAAATGTCTGGTAGTTAAATGTCTGACTGGTTCTCAAGAGATGAAAGGACGAATAACGGTAAGGAGTTATGACTTTGCTATATTACAACCGTTTTGTTACAGTCATACACTTATTTAAGGATTTAATTATCTTATAAATTCTCTTCATCAAGTTTTACTCATCAAGTTTTTCGCTATGGTACGTCGCCATTCGTCATCAAGCCTCAATATTGATACGTGGTATAAAATGAATTATTTGGTAATATGTGTACCGATGTTAAACTTGTTTTCATCTCTTAGTAATAGTAAATTATTGTACATATATATCTAACTATATTAATGTATGTTACTTAAATTGCAATAAATAAAAACACATATTTAGTAATAATAAAAAATATATATTTTTTTCATTGGGCCAGTCTAATTTAAGTATATATAAATTACTGGTTATTCCAACCGAATTATTTTTTAATTAACAGTTGTGATTACCATATAAACAATAGTCTGAATCGAATTATGTGATAGTACATGCAACCGACAAAATTCGATTGGCGCCAAATTCGGTTGTGATTACGAATATGTTTTCTCTGTGTGATTTTGAAAGTAAATTTAGATAATTTGATAGCATTGTTCAAGGGTAAATCCATTCATGATACCGGAGTATACTAATCATAAATGTCAAAAAGAGAGCGCAGTGTGACAGTTAACCCTATATTGAAGCTAAAGGGAATTAAGGACAGACCATCACAAAATCTAGTAGTATGATTTTTGGATACATTTACACACAGAAAACAGATCGATCGGAATTCAGTTCTAATTATAAATATTTAATAAGTAACACAGAAATAATATTGTAATTATTGAAATTCTATATACCTAACAGATTTCTTTTAGTTAGGCTTATAAAACCACAATAACAATCGAATTGCGGTGCCAACAGACATAAAATTGGTTATTTGAATTGGTTTGTGTCTTTACTAAATTTTATTTAAAGTTTTCGGTTATAATAATTTCCATTCGGTGTTCTTAATCAATAAAAATTTTAGATTATTTGACATTTTCCTTTAAAAAAAATTAATTAAATAAAATAAAACCTATTTTAAAGAACATACGGTTTATACAGAAAATATTTTGGATAATGGCTATAAAATTGTAATTTAAGCTATTCTGTGGACTATAAATATTTGTGTATGTATATATAGTACGTATTAATTTGCATTCATAAAGATTTGTTGATGCCTTAACGAAAGCTTTTTATTACAATTATAGGTATCCTTACAAAAATTAATTAATTGTGTCTGGTTCAGCATCCACTATTAGATATAACATGCTTATGGCCAACTGAATGTTTAAGGCAAATCAAAAACAATGAAGCAAACCTCCAAAATGCAGATGCAAGAGTTACATCATTCAAAATAAATACAAATTCTACTTAAGAAAAATATTATTGTCTTCATTTAACAGTAATACTTTCTTTTAGTTTTGATTATGTATGTTTATTTAAATAAAATTTAAAGAATAATAAATTATTTTTAATATAATAAGAGAAAAACCACCAAACTGTTATTTAATTGCTCCAACTAATAGTATCGGCGCTTTTCACCGAATTCATTATTAAAACAGTTGTGTGTATCGTAAATTCAGTCTTTACAATCGAATTCAATCGATAGTACATGCAACCGACAAAATTCGATTGGCGCCAAATTCGGTTGTGACTACGAATCTGTTTTCTCTGTGTATCAGTGTAAAAGTTTGATTCGATCTCGTTATTTATAAAACATTCAGTAGTGCGATTCACTAAATTTTAACGATCCGACAATCGCAATATTAGTCGACAATTTTTGTTGTTTGCAGTAAAGATTACGTGATTCTCTAACTTATTTTAAACAATAGTAGACAACTTCATATCATATTGATATCAAGTGAGGGACTTTATTACTTATATTGCTCATTAATGTGACTATAATATTGTTGCAAAGAAGTCGCATCTCAGTTGAACAGCTAACAAGTGTCAATTTTGAAAACAACACAAAAATAGTTGTCGTTTGGTTTTCTCGATAATCGTTTAGCTGACAACAATAGCTTACTTTAAACGACAGCGAATATCTATTTATTTTAAAGATACGATTATAAAAGTTAGTGAATCACACGACAAGTATGGGATCTATACAATTATGTGCGGCGATTTGTCTGTATTTGAGGATTATCTATGTCGAATTTCAAACTGATTACGATAGCTACAAGTGATTTATAGATATTAAGTTGATTTCGGAATATGATCAAAAGTGGACCGATGTTCACAAAATGCTGCTATTTAGTTTTTGTAAAATTTTGGTTCTAATTCAATATTTTTGAAGGTTAATATGTTCTTCGAAAGTGGTCCTTTTGATCAATTATCGTCTGATGTTCATATCTCAAGTGCCAGATTTCATGGTATAAATTGCAATATATTTAAAGCATATAAATATTTTAGAATAAATTTACTTTTTTGGAGGTTGTCTCACATTTTGGTCCATAATTCTGGTTCTCCTTGATTCCCCTTAGTCCCTATGATAAGTCGTTATCCTGCCAACAACAGACAGACGGAGGGACATAGCTAAATCGTGTTAGAATATCATAAAGACCCAGAATGTATTACGATCTACGACAAAAACACTATAATTTCTATATTTTTGGTCGTGGGTATAAAAGCTATACAAAATAATCTAAATGAGATTATTTAGTTGAACTAGAAAAGTAAGTTGATGCTTAAAACTTTTTTAAAATACTATAATATACAGCTGTGCTAAGTAAATAATTTTGAAGTATTATTCACTTATGTTATATCCACTACAACTTGTGTAATACTAATGACTACCATTACTATAATTACTCATATTGTATACATAAGTTTGTCTCAATTTTTTAATGTATGTACATATCTTCAGTCTTTCTGAAAAATAAAATACAACAATTAAATTAATTCACATGTTAATATGTACAATTTTAGTTCACTACTCCCACCATCATTATCTTTATTTAAAGTATAAAATATATAAGGAGAATGTTATACACAGTGTTGCAAAAGAGGAAATAAATATTATCATCGTACTGCAGCCATTAGTTATATTTATTTTTAACACACACACATCCATTTGTTCTCTGAGTGTACACAGATACATAAAAGTTCTTATAAATCTTATGCTCATTCGAACAAAAATAAACACAAATAAAACATAAAAAGATACATCCATTGCTTTTTTTCTCAGTCATTAAACGTTTAAGTTTCCACAAAAACTATTGTTTCTCATTGTGTTTTTGATTCATTTATGTGGGACTATTTGCTGGTTTATTTGTTGTTGTGCTTGTTTTGTTTCATTATATGAGAAGGGAAACGGAAGTTATAATAAATTTTTATTACGACATTTATGACTGCATGAATTAAACATAGTTCTGGTATTGCACTCTGGGATAAGATCCTTAAATGTTGGTCATAATAAATGTGAATAGATTCATATATGTAAATAAAAATCATGATAATTATAAATTTTGTAACACACAAACTTAAAATTTAATTAGTCTAAAATTCATGTCTTTTTAAATTCATAAAACCACTTTTATTGTTCATTATTTCTTAAGTGTTGATTTTGACAAAATTGCTAATAATCTTATTTCAATGAAGGATATTGTAACAACACTGTAAAATTTCCTACAGTTGAATTATAAAAATAATATGATTGAAATGAACTACAGTTTTATTCGTTCTTCTAACTTGTTTACAACAATTTTGATTTTTGATTTAAAATTCCATGAACGAACTGCTTAGCAGTGGGACCCTTAACAAAGTTAAACTCGAATCTAACTGTTAAAAATTTATATTCGAAGGCACATCCAGGTGCCCTTGGAAAAATGTTCTGGAATAAAAGTATTTGGTTTTTCACTTAGAAATAAAAATAAGCTGCCACAATTCACCATTTTGGTTCCAGCAAAGCAGTTTGGGTTGATAAGTCACTTACAGAAAAGTATTAGCCAAATTCTGTAATATTTTAACATCATATTTTAACTGGAGCCCGAGCACCACCATCGAAGGTATACCTTCGAACAAAATGGCCCATAATCATAGTAAAAAAAAAAGTATATTTTAAGAGAAATAAAGTCGTCACTACTTAAGTGTGGACTTTAGGTCTACCATAGACAAGTTAGAGTATACTTCTGACGTTAAAGTCGACTATAAATATAAAACCAGCTGAAGTTGTTTTTAACTCATTTAACAACAGCATCAGCTGTTCTGCACCATGTAAAAAAGTTCGATAAAAAGTCAAAAATTTTTAAGTTACATGACATTGGCAGAGATTTTGCAATTATTGAATATTGAATCAATAAAATTATACCAAAATAGAATAAATTTCATTCCCTTTCTATTTTTCCACCACAAACCGTTTTTTTTTTTAGTTTCCCTGTTACATTTATTGTTTGTCACTTTTTGTTATTTTTTTAATTTTCTAAGTCAGCTGTTCAGCGATGCCACTTGTCTATATTTTGTTGTATATTGTATGAAAACATTTTCTATATTTTAGGTGACACCCAGTTAAAGTCAGTTCAATTTAAAACATACTTTAATTTTGACCATAGTTAGAGAACAATAAAAAGCGGGTTTTTATTTTAAAGTTGTTTTTAAAAAGAACCGACTTTATTGTTTGACTATGATTATGGGCCAATATCTTTAATTTAATGTTCATTGAGTACACGCGGCATTCTAAAAAAGTAACGTAATCTTATGTAGAGAAACACTCTATATAAAACCTATTTCAGTCGCAGTGGTTAGCAATCTAACCACTCTAGTACCTACGTTATTTATGAAAGAGTATAGTATAAAATCTTACTTTGTTAGCAAAAGCCAACCAACTAAACACTAAATAACAAAGCAACACTGAATTTGATGAACAATAAACACTCCGACCTTTTTTCATTGATTGCTGGAAAACTGTTTAGAAAAACTGCGGTTTATAACATTATATATATCAAATTAATACAGGGATTTCCAACAAGAGGTGGTATTTTGTTATTCAAAGAAAAATGGAATATCTTGAGGTAAATGATCGGATGTTTATTTCATAATAAATTCACTTATTTATTGATGAGATTTATGTACCAACAAAGCGTCATATGCGGCATGCTTTCTTTACTTCTTTAATTACAAAAAACTGCCGTTGAAACCAACCGATTGCTCACCAAATCTAATGGTGCAAACGTTCCATCAGTTTCAACATATGTTGTTGAGTTCAGATGTGGTTATTTTAGCATGGCAGATAAAGATCACCAAGGCCAAGAATTGGAGGCAAATACAACAAGTACTTGCGCAATCATTGGGAGGTACCCAAACTGTAATTACAAAATGTTTGCGAGCAGCAAAATTCATCCAAAAGCAAGGAAATTGGGTACCATACGAATTGAAGCCGAGATACCATGAAAGACGATTTTTAAAGATATCGTATCGACACAAAAGATAAATATCCATGGCGCTATGGTAATTGGTATGACCAAAAGGGTATTATCAATCATTAGCTGCTTTGATCTGGCCAGACCATCACAGGGAACCTGTAAGGAACACAACTGATGTATTAGGCGAAAAACGCTCAGAATATGTAGCCTATTTAGAATGAAACGAGTTTTGCCTCACCCGCTGTATTTTCCAGACTTATTCCGTTCGACTACTATTTGTTTCGATCTTGGCTTCATTCGTTCTTGACCTTAAAACATGAGCATTTCTTTTGACTCGAAATACATATGTTAACAGAAAGATGAGAAGAGGCCATAGCAAACACTGGCCACTACTATGAATAATTTATATTGTACAAAAGTTTCAAAATAATAGCTAAAAATTTTAAGAAATCTCGCAATCTCCAATATGTGGTCGGGCTTGATAGAAAATACTTTATTGTTTTTGTATTGATTTTTGTTTACTTACATGTTTTATAAAAACACTTTAATATGCTTTTGCACTACAATAAGAAAAAGGTATTTAATTGCCTCATGTTAGGCCGTGAAGAATATTAGAATTTGTTGAAAGAAGTGCGTTTTTGTTTAACTTAAATGACAATAGCACAGACAATACAATTTTGGAAGCAATAGAAAACAACATTGGTATATCGATATTTCACTACATTTTCTAATAAGAAATAATAAACGAAATGATTTCTTCTCTGCTGTTTTATGACTTATACATTGTCTTATAAATAGTATATTTCTAAATGAATATATCAGTATTACTTTTAGGTCTAGAAGTTTCCAAACTTTACATACAATGTCTAATATAATATTACAAATATACCGGGGTCTAATCCAATCATTCAATTAAGATACCTTATTAAATTAGGATATACACAAACCAATATCGTTTTTTTAATAATATACATATAAATACAGTTTCTTTTAGTCTTCTATATTAGCGGTCAGTTCTTCAGGGAAAAATCTAATTCAATTCAATTCAATTTATTTATTCATAATCTGTAAGCCAAAAATGGCCAAATTGATTACAATGTGATTATATATGGCACTTATATTTTACATTATTATTTATATAAATGTGTTATTAAATAATTTATATATAATATATTCTTAACTTAAATCTAAATAAAAATGTCAAGGATGTGAATAGCTTTCTCTAAAAAAAATCATAAAAATCAAAGAATTATAAATAATATCACCACCATCACCAAAAAGATTCAAGATATTAAAGAATTGACTTAATTTTACTTTTAAATTCGGAAATAGTGTGACCGAAGTGTCTGTCACTGTATGGTAAAATAGAATTCCAGATTCGACAAACTCTTACTACAAACGAACGTTGCATTATCAGTGAGGAAAAACGAGGACAAATTAAAGTTCGTGATCTGGAAGAATTTCCAAATTCAAAACGTGATAAAATATAATTTGGTGTATCGTTTTTAAAAACCTTATAGAATAACATCATTAATTTTACCTTCAAAAAGTCCTTAAATGTGCAACCTAAAAAGTCTATTACATGAGAGGATACGTGATCCCTTGATCGAAGCCTATATACATATCTTATAATTCTATTAAAATATTTTTTCAGCCTGCATAAGTTATTGTCCGTAGTTCCAGAATATATTTCCAGACCATATAGTAGTATTGGCATTAGTGTAGCATGCGCCACTAGTTTGCGAACATGTAATGGTAGTGAACAATTAATACTGTATAGTTTACGTAATGCAAATGATAATCTCGAAAATACATAGTTCAAATGATAATCAAAACTAAGTTTGTGATCAATATAAATTCCGAGAGTTTTCAAGTAGTGTACATATACCATTTCCTCATTGTTAACATAGATTCGTGGCATATTAATTCCCTCAGCATTGAAAGCAATAGCTCTTGATTTTTTCAAATTAAGGACAATAAAATTAGCATTACACCATTCCTCAATTCGTTGCAAATTACTCTCAATATTAGACATTAATAAATTAAGATTATTTTCCTTAGTTGAGAAAAGCAATTGAAGGTCATCTGCATACAGGTGTCTGACAATATTAGATAAATTATCAAAAATGTCATTGATGTATATTATAAAAAACAATGGTCCTAATATTGATCCCTGTGGGACACCCCGAATTACGTCTTTGGTTATAGAAATACGCCCCTTATGTTGAACAAATTGTGTGCGCCCTAATAAAAACGATTCAATTAATAAGCAAGCTGTCCGAGAAAATGAAAATAACGAAAATAGTTTATTAAGTAAAACTTCATGGCAGATCGACTCAAAAGCTCTACTTAGATCTAAGCTAACTAAAACCGAAATATTCGAACTGTCAATCTTGGATCGAATTTCATCCACCAAATTTGTTACCAGAGTCGTAGTATTGTGATGTTTCCTAAATCCAGATTGAAAATCAGAAATACGAGATCCAAAATTCAGACTTTCTGTGATTTGTTCACTGACTAAAATTTCTAATATCTTTGAGCAAACCGACAAGATACTGATAGGTCTAAAATCTGAAAGATGTTTTGCATTCTTAACCTTTGGTATCGGAACCACTCTTGCTATCTTCCAACAATCTGGATAGCTCGATGACGTTATAATGTTATTGTAAATATGTACTAAAAATCTAGAGACTAAAGGAAAAATTAACTTCAAGAATTTTAAAGATACCCCATCTGGACCAATAGCGCCGGATCGTATCCTCTGCATCGCATTCCATATATCAAGTTCATCTACGGTACGAAAAGAAAATCTTTCTAAATTGTCTCTAAGTGGCTGGGTTCGGTACAATAGTGATGGGACATTATCAATAGTTGGCATTATAAAATAATCATTCAATCCATCCACATTAATTTCATCAGGCGAGCTATTATTATCTCCTATAATGCCAATTTGTCTGATTTCGCCCCACATCTGCTTTTGAGAACATTTTAGAAGCATTTTCTGAAAGTAGTGGTCTCTCCGTTTTCTAATGATTGCTTTAGTCCTATTTCTATACTTGCAGTATATTCGCCATCTCTCATCAGATCTTAGTTCCAAATAAGCCCTATATGCTAGATCCCTGCGCTCTCTAGCCTGAATTATAACCGAAGACTTCATCCAATCAATATTTCTACGCGTCCTAACAGCCTCCAACGGAATATGTTTCTCATACAATTGTGATATAGTCCGACTCAAAAATTCAGCTTGTCCATTTATATCAACATTATTATATATTGTACTCAAATCCATACTATTAATATCTGCCTCAAAAGCCCTGTAATCAAATTTACTGTAATTTCTCACCATCGTCACTTCTGATACCGTTACAGAATTTACCTCTATTGATAAATATATTACAGCATGACGTGAATTTAGTGCAGGGAAATCGAATTGACCACTACTAGCTATTAAGTTATAATCCGAAATTAGGAAATAATCAAGTAGTTTGGTTCTACTAGAGCCCATAGTAAAATGTGTGGGCAGATTATTGTGTGCAATATTTAAACCCATTCCCCCACATAAATTTCTCATCCTTAAACTATCATCAAATAAGTCTATATTATAGTCTCCCATTAAAATAACCTTATCATATCGTGCAGTATAATCGGCAATCAGTTCCTCACAGCTAGAGATAATACCATATGGCAAATAAATTACTCCAACCATGATTTTCTCACCTCCCTCCAATTCTATCTCTATAAAGATACCCTCAGCCACTCCCTCATCCATTACCTTAGTCACTAATCTGGACTTCAACCTCGTATTAACATATATACAAGTACCACCTCCTCTTCGGAACGATCTGTCACTCCTAAATATGCGATATCCGTCCAAAGACACTGAGTTATCAGATATATGACTTGTTAGCCAAGACTCCGAAACTCCAATCAAATCAAAAATTCTATTACTGAAAACGCTCCTGATTTCATCCAACTTTGTGGCATTTTCCCTTGGTGAAATACTTTGTGCATTAAAATGTACAATATTAAGACTATGGCGGTTTAAATTTAAATTCTGAATCTCATTATTGGTGATGATGGGTCCAATATTATTATTCATAATTGATGTATAGAGAAACTATCCAAATCCATGACATAATTAAAAGATAAAATTTTCTAATATTATAAAACTTAAAGTAATAAAAATTTAAAAGTAAGCAAGCTAACATAGTGTTCTTGAAGTTGCTCGATAAAACCATTTCTAAAAACAAGTACTATTGTATTCATTATTATTTTTGCAAATTTACTTAATATAAAATTTTCACAAAAATAAAAGAATAAAAAGCATTTAATTACAAATAAATCTCCTATTTCATAATTATTTATTCTTGAATCAAAGAAATAAGATTAGAATAGAAAACAGCATTCCTATAACATCATTTTGAATTAATATTATTTTAATTATTATATATTAATATAATATTATATAAAAAGAAGAATCCAAAGTCAACAATTTTAATACAATTCTTACTAAAATAACATGAATGAAAAAATAGTAGTAAAATTAATTTCTATAAAAAAAAACATGATACAATATTTGTAGAAGGTAGAATCACTAAGGAAAGTTTTCAATATTTACCCCTATAACGTCAAACTTTGATTTTGATTTTTTTATATTTTTTCATATTTTCTTTTGTTTGACATTACAAGAATTGTATAATTGAGAATTTACTTTCTAATGAGTATACCTTATATTGTTCTGTCATGTAAAAAAACATTAATTCATTGTACTCTTATATACATACATATTTATATGAGGGTATAAGAGTTATGATTTGTATAATTTGTATAATTTACACTCTTTTTGTTTATAGCTTTTATATTCATTTTTCCAGTACATTAAGTGAACCTAGTAAATATCTGCAGAGATGGAAACATCAGTGTTTAAGGAGACTTTTTATTTTTAGAGACTTTATTCAGTTTCTAATTTCTTTAACAAAAAAATAAAAAAAAAAATGTTCAGTCAATTCTTAAAAATTCTAGAAAAAGTAGAGTGCACTTAAATTTCAAGTCAATTAGAAACTGAATTTTATGTTTAATATATATATATTAAATTTTTAATATATATATATAAATGTATAAGATCTATAAATTTTCATTAATAAAGTATATTTTTTTTACGTTACCTGAATTAGTTATTAGGTTTTAATTTCAGTATAACTCAAAGTAGTTATGGTTGTGCTGGTATTTCCATCTCTGTTAGGTACAAATAAAGTGACGAAATTTAATGTAAAGTGAATAAAGAGACACAATTTTTTATTTAAAGTTTACCTCGTAGAAAAATATAATAAAAGATAACAACAATATACTTGGATTATTGGATAAGGAAACATACATATATGTATATATATAAAAAAAAAAAAACATAATAGTTTGTGATTGAAAAAATAAAACATTTTTAATATTGTAAAACTAAAATTGAATTTTTTGAAGTTCTTCACGATTGACTATCTTTTCTGCGCCGTCGGGAAAGAACAGCTTCACCAATGGAACAATCCTATTTTTTATTTGAAATTTGGTTATTTTCTTCTCATACTTTAGTTTTCGGCATATAAATTGTAGACTTGCGGCCATCGGTGTCAAATGGTCATTAATAAATATTCTTGACTCAGTATCTTGGAAATCATCAACGATTTGGTTTAAGGTAAGATTTTGTTTTTCAAAATATTTTTTTGTAAGTTCATCGCGTTTCCTGATAGAGTTAAACTTAACCAGTGCCACCTTCTTGTTCCGTGTCCAAGTGCAGAAATTTATATCATACGGCTGCAAATTTACACCTAGAACATCAGCTATCTTTTCAGTAGTTGAATATAAATCATCATTTGTCAGTTTCTCTGGGAGTCCTCTAATCGTAATATTTCCACGATTCATCTGTTTGTGGAGAAAGTTATTTTCTATCTGGAGCTTTTCTATTTTCAAATTAGTTGTTTCTTCAAAGTGCTCTACTCGGATCATACAGTTTTTAAGATCAGATTTGATAGAGGGTTATTCTGACATAACATTATTTGAAAGAATATTTGTTATTTCTAGTAATTTCGCTTCCAAGTTATCCAGTTTTGTGTTAAATTCCTGTACATTGGGTTGATTAGCAATGGATTGATTACCATTATGATTATCCCCAGCTGGTAATTTAATACACTGAGCACATCTATAGATTAGGTGACCATTACTCTTCTTAATAGAATCAGTCAATGAAACTGTTGTTTTAGGGACACTATCTGCTGCACATTTTGTATGAAATTTGTTTCCACATACAGCACATTGAACAAAACCACGAGTACAACTTTGTCCACACAAAGAGCAATCCATTTTAAAGTTGTATAAATTCTTTCTTCTTTTATTACTAATTCCTTTTTGTCTTTTCACTTTGTATTAATAAATTTGAAGCTGTGTTTAATTAGTATTTAGTGTTTAAAAAGAAATGTCAAAAAAAATTTTTGACAAATCAGTGAATCTGTTAATTTAGATAAGTTCTTATTGAGAAGAGTTTTAGTTAAAGAGAGCGGTTTAATAAAAATTCTCTTTTCATCACGTTTTCGTTTCTTTCTTTTAATTAATTTTTTTTTTTTTTTTTTTTTTTTTGATTTCTTATGTTTTACAAAATCAATTCATTTATTTAATATAATATACTGTTTTGAAGAAATACATTTCAGATTATAATTCACTGCAAGTAAATTTACACTGTGTTTTACATAAGTTCGTAGTGTTGAATTAATTTCAGACAGTTTTATAAATTTTCACTTTCAATATATATTTAATATTTTTTTTTCACTAAATAGTCATTATTTAAATAATATGTTCATTTCAGTTTTTTCCTTTATGATTTTTGATTAAATTAAGTAAAAATTACTATTTAAATTAGATTTTGTTCTTAGAAAAAATGTTTTTTTTACGAGCAACACAAAATATGTCTATTCGCGTGCCATGCTTTTACTAAAATCTTTTACTAATATCTGAATCGCAAACAAAAATAAAAATAACACATTAAAAACTAGGTGAAAGAAAAATTAAACAAATACACTGACAATGGGATGTTTCTTTCTGACAGTTTTATATGAACCTTGCCAGCATTTCGACGTATCTTTGGGATAAATGTGACTACTGCGTTGCTTCTAGAAGTTAGTAAATTTTGCAACAACAACTTCCAGAATACCCTAATTCATTACTTCTTGAAGTCACTGAAATAACTAATCTTAGATGCATGATTGTAGTTGAACACTTCTTCCCAAGTTGTATCATTACCACGATTAGTATACGACTTCATCCGTGTCGAATTTAAACATTATGACGTCACTAGGCAGAAACTTATGCGATATGAAATGCTGGCAAAGAATATTTATGTATGTGCATACGATTTCTACTCAACTTATGCATGCATAAAAATACATATGTTTATTTTGGTTTATGTTTTCTTGTTTTATTTCTTTTACCACTTCCAACATACACTTACCTAATAGTGGTTTTGACAGAAAGGATAAAATATGTTAATTTTACAAACACAGTTGTGGATTTAAGTACGAGTATAAAGCATTTGCTTTGTTTTTTTAATAATTTTAAGTTTTTATGGGTGAATGAATTTTTAATTTAAGAATTTGTTTGTGTTTTTAATTTAAGAATTTGTTTGTGTTTTTAATTTAAACTTTTATATATATTTAATATACTTAATACACATATCGTTACCTTAATATAGGAAGGCCCTAATTTGTGTGTTATTTAGAAGCCCAGATTTTCTGACCTCCAATATCTCACTTGATTAATGCACCTTATTTAGTGTTAAAAAAAATTAAAATTTTTTTAAAGTATTTTAAAAATTAAACAAATCTTTGGTCATATACAAAACACGGAGCGTATACTTTATATTTAATAATAAAATATTACTTATACGTACTCAATGTTTTTTATCTGGTAGAAAAATAAAAACATTTTATGGTTGATATAGAAACTGTATTTAGTTGTTAGATTTGCTATTATAACTTTTTATTAACCCACAAAAAACGGAAATAGTTATGGTTAAGAAAGTTAAAAAAAAAAAAATAAGTTTTGACTTAAATTCGCAAAAATTTTTATTATTAACGTATGTATTAAAAATTTCGGAATATCAAAAATAGAAATTAATGAAATATTAAACACAAAATTAATTGTACATTTTGAATAAAAAAGGAAATAAAAAAATAGTAAATAATCTTCATAGGACCAATTTACAAAGCATGTTGCATTTATCACCAAAACGTGGCCAAATAATATTTTGATGAAATATTTTTCAACAGACATATGCATATTTTATTATCAGCTCCCTGCACGATACAGAAATTTATTTGAATAAAATTTTACAACCAAAATGGGAATAAAACCAGGTACCAAAAAAGGAGTAAAAACGAGAAAAGACATTTTATTTGAAATTATTAAGGCAATTTTGAAAATTTGTTTAACATTATTTTCACGATTCATACAAACTAACTAACAGAGTGTAAAAACATATTTTTACATTGAACTCTTTATTAGTCCTCAAAATTGCCATATTTGTGATTCAGAAAACCCACATATGTCGGAAAATAAACGCATATACAGCATGTTACTATTTGGAAGGAATTCTGGGATGGAGGCCTAGATGAATCATACGTCTATAAAAATTAGTTAGGTGAAGCAGTTACTATTACTGGTACTAGATATCACAAAATGATAACAGTGCAATAATTTTTATAAATAAACAAAATGTTTGCTTATGTCTTTAAAATAAATTTAACACACATTAACTACACCCTAGAGAAATATGATAAAAAAGGACTTATTAAGTCCCGAGCATGTTCATGTTTCAAATATTCTAAAACTCATTGAAACAAAGTGCGCTTCAAAGTATTCTCTCTTAATAATTCATAAAATTCAAATATTTTTTGATGGTGTTGTTTAGCAGCATACATAAATTTCTAAATTCTTTTTTTTTTTGTGTTCCTTTTGGAACTCATGTCAGTAATAAATTTGATTATGATATATGTTGACAGTGTTTTGATATGAATGAAAAGGAAACATTTTTATTTCATGCACACCGTAAAGCACACATCACATAATCGTACACATCATAGATACTAAAAATATATTAATGAACTATATTTGGAAAATGTATAAAACTACATTTTTATAAAATTTTTTTATATATAAAATTAAATTTTGTATTTAAGCAAAATATTTTTTGTGAATTTACTAATTAAACAACAAAATAATATGGGCAATATGGGCTGCGTTTCACTGTTCTACCGATACTACAATGGAATGTGTTCTGATGAAATTAGGGAACTTGTTCCTGATATCCCCAGATTTTAACGTAATACATGTTTTTCATCAAGAACACATCCCTTTGTGGTCGATTGGCCAGTAGACCGCACAACACTCTACAGGGAATATTCGTTCTTTAGCCGTACTGTACGTATGTGAAACAAACAAAGTGTTTCCTGTCATTTTTAATGTAGGAAAGTTCAAATTGAATGTCCACAAACACTACTCCCTCTTTCCTCCCTCCCATAACCTATTTTCCTAGTTCCAACAAAATGCTTTGCATGAGTACGGGTCATCCTCAGAGTGCTGGTCCAAGAAGAAGAAAAAAAAAATCTTTACATTTCACATTGTAGTTTGCAGACTTTGTTGACCAATTTTTTTTATTGGCCACCAAAGATTGTTAAACCAGTGGGCCCTCAAAATAAGTGTCCCTATTTTTTTGCCTGCAGCTAATTCAGACTCAGTGATACCGCTTAACTATATATGGCAATAATATAGATAAGAGTCCATCGAACAAATTTTGTTCACATTTTTTACCAAACAAAATATAGGAATAACATTTTTTTCACTTTTTTTAGAATTTAGTAAAGTTGAAGCTACATTAGGGTTGAAGAAGTCTTGTAAATACATCAATGAAATCCGATCAAATTTTACTGCCAATAATCATTGATGATCAGTAATGTTTGGTGTTGAAAATGTGCAAAATCGGTCCTAACAAACTAAATTTAGAACTAATAGCTAACTTATATATTTACGAATAGATTGAAATCTTTGTACGACTTGCCAGTCATATACAAAGAAATCACGCGAATTAATTCCAAGACTATCGTTCCATAATTGCTCATTGCTCCCATATAAAACCCACTTCAAAAATCACCTTGGGCAGCATAAATCTCTTTAAAATTTTGTTATCCATTTAAAATTCAACACGAATAAGTTTCATATAGAAACAATTCACACTTCCTAAATTAATTACGATGGGGTCATAATTGGTTATAGCTACCGTCTGGGTTTGGTTAAATAGTTATATGAATGATTGCTCATTTTCGAATGCCACATTTTAGATTTTAGAACAATTAAAGTAAAGTCACACATGGCAAATATTCGACGAAAATCCATAACCACTACATAAACTATATTTTAATTATTTTACTTATTTAAAAAACTACTTTTAAGTACTTAGGGCGATTCAAAACAAATATTTAGTTTTATTTTATTTGATGCTGTTTTGTATTACAAAACACTTGTAAGAAGAAACAAAAAAATTGCGGTAAGAAAAGTGATTACGCTTTTCTGAGTAAAAATTTGACATGTGTGACCGTACCTTAAGAAATTTTCTTAAATATCGTGGCTTGTTTTCCATTATTTTTAAATTTTTAGAAGTTCTTTAAATATATTAAAAATCACTATCTATGATACTTATACATATACTCGTAACTCAATCAATTTTGTTTGTAATAGAATTTTCAATCGATCGATTTCAGTACTTTGTATTCATTACAAACCAACTATCATTTACATTATACAAACAACATAAACGTATAGTATTTTAGTGGCTGCAATGTATATCTATTAGGTGGCTCCTTATGTAGTTTACCATACAAATTATATGATATGGATGAAGCTATTGAACAAAAGCATAAAAACGTTCTCTTTACTTATTGTTATATTTGTCTTAAAATATATATGTCCTTTGAGAGCTGCATCCAATAAAAGTAAAAATATTTATTTTCGTATTTTCATATGTTACGCAAATTGGGATCACTAAAACCTTTTTTTGGTGCCCCTAATGTTCATATGTAAGTATAAACAAATAAAAAAGAAAATAGCGAAAAATTGTGGAAATCTGTAAAAAAAAAGTCTTTAAAATAATATTGTGTTGAAATTTGTTAGAAATTTGCTCGCAACTGTATATACTAAAGTGGGTCTGCGACAAATATTTCAATGTGTTATAAACGGAATGACAAACTCAATTGGTCAATTCACAAGATCTCCTATCATGTCATATTATTATAATGTTGTGATATTTCACAATGGTTTGAAAATGTTGTTATTGCCTTTTAAGCTAAAAGTGTCCTAAAATAATACTACCCTGTATGCTATGTTTATTTTGTTATCGTAACCAACCAGCAGAGACCTGCGCCAAATGCCTAAGAGTCGGTTAAGCTGAGCCGCCGAGTCGTGAAATATTAGGACATTATGACAATATGACATGAAAGGAGACCTTGTGAATTGACCAAATATATTTTTGGTGGTGGGTATCAAAATGAGTTATTTTTAAAATTTTGTATGTAATCTAAAATGTCAAATGTCTATAACATTGTGGTATAAACTTTTCTATAGCAGACAGTTTGCTATAAATTACTGACTCAAATATGTCTTGCTAATATTATTCCAAAATCAATGTACATAATTCTCAGAATAGCCATGGGCTGTAACCAAGTAATCTTCATAATAAAATTAATCCCATTAATAAAACATTAATTTGATTTAATTTAAAAGTTTTCGTAAAATTTAGAACAGTGAAGTCATGTAGCAAAAACACTGTCTAAAGAATCTTACAAGTTATTTCATTGTTATTGCTGTTGTTACTGCTGTTGTAATTCTACTCGAGCAACACTAACCAACATCAAATTTCGTATTTAATACTTTGTTGGCACGTAAGAAAACAACTTTTCTTTAAGCTGATTTTTTCTAATTTCAAACGTGTCTTGATTTTTAGACCATTAAAATGCTGTAGTAGGGGAGCATTTGTAAATATTGCTCATTCCACAATATATTATTGTTGTGTTTGTTTGTATAATTGTGTTGTAGTTGTTTATGTTTTCTTTCATTCTGTAATGTAATAGCCAAGAAATGTGCTTAAAAAGTATTGTAGAAGTTTGACAGCTTGTTAGGAAGTGAAATAAGAACACCAATCAAACGAAAATCCTTATGAAATATACTGCTACTAACATTTTTCATTCTGCTGTTCGTGTCTTGAAGCCACTATAGCCGTTATTGTTACTGCTTACCACTTTTATTGTTAACTGAAAGAGAAAACCTGTGGTCTGTCAATCTGTGTGCAATTGCTGTATGCTCTACTATGCCCCAGTGTACTAGGTACCATGAAATTAGTTAATGTACAACTTAGTTTATAATGTCTAAAAATTCGAGGAATACATTGAAATGTATTTTTTATACAACTACTTTATAGTTAAGGAATACAATTCTAAAATTCTTTTCAATTTAAAAATAATACACAATGATTTACAATGTAAATTAATTGAACTTACAATATGTAAAGAAATCAAATCTGTTGGCTGTGCAATTGATCTCGAATTATATTTCTCAACAATTAATTGTTAAATATATAGCATTTACAAGAGATGCAGAAAATACATTCCAGTCTGCTAAGTTTCTACATCACTTCACCAGAATAATAAATTTACTTTGTATTTAAAAATTATAAGTTACTAGCTGAACCCGGTCTGCATTACTGGCCCTTAGAAAACATCTGTTTTCTCGATCTCGATTTTAATATACAGTGTCGGACAAAGTCGGTTATCCAAACTTCAATGTTAATACTTATGGTGGCAGTCCGGCTAGTTCCAATGAATTCAAAATTATTGTTTCGTCAGGCAGTTTCAATTGTATTCGCTTATTGAGCTTGTTAATTACTTGGTGCCAAAATTGCACGTTCCCACAGCCAATCCGAATCTTTGTAGTTGGTTGTAAGACTTGGGAATACCTTGTCGACAACGGCTTGAATATTCATTTGCATGAATGTTTCGGCAGAAGGGTCTGGCAGCAAATGCACACGCATGTTCATTGATAGCGTTTGGCTTCTGTAGCTTCATTTCCAGTGAAATAAATTTGAAGGAACTTCGCATCATCATTGGGAAGAGGGAGCAATGATCTAATTATTTGGCCATGAACTCTAAAGGTGAGCATGAAGTCAAAGTCATTTGAAAGCATGAGTTGCACTTTTGGATATTTTGAAAGGAGTGATTGGATATTTAGGATTGGCGACGGAAATGTTACTTAGGAGCAGCTCAGGTGGCAGAATAATTTTACCGTTCGAGTAGGATTCCTTAGGGAACTTCAAAAAGCTGCAATGTAAGCAATGTTTGTTAATTGCGCCAATTAGTAGGTCCCTGTGATTCCTGGTGTCATCATATTTATCGTAATAAAATGGAAGAAACATTAAATCGACTCTTTACATTTTATTGGAAATAATCCATCCACCTAGTCCTTAATGCCGTATAAATTAACTATATGATGTAGAGCCTCGATTCATGGCTCGTTGTATTAGTAAAAGTAGAAGAATTACAAAAGTTTATTGTATGTTTGTGTGATAACTAATGCTACAAAGCAGTCAACAACTTTGTTACAATTATCATTTTATACTTTCTTTTTTAGCCAATACCAAACTTATGAAGGGTATATTGATTTTGTCATTTAGTTTATAACATGTCAAAATATTGGTCGTACAACCAACAAGTATATGTATGGTTTTCCTTAAAACGCTACTTTTCTTTAAACTTATATACAATAAAGTGTGTTTAAGATATCATCGATATTGTTTATTCTTTTGATAGGGCTATTAGTGCCATTATGTAAGGAATATAATATTGTGATAATGTCCGCCGTAGCTTCCGCCACATAACCTCCATGTGAGCTAACTTGCCCTTAAATCGCTCGTGGAGAATATGCTAAGTGACATGTAGTGCCTTCCTGTTTCAGCCACATACTGGTGGTGTCCATATCAACCAACTCAGACCAAAAGAAGTTAGTAATCATCGACTTATTGTGCTCGCTATTGACGGTGATTGCCTGGCCAATAGGACGAAGTCCATTGAATTTGGCCAAAATAGGTTCATTATTACTACTAGTCCCCATACAAGGTTTCCAGCTGAATATTTAAGTTCTCATAAATAACTTAATTCAACACGAATAAAGTCCATATAAGGACCAGTCTCAAAAATGTTATTAATGACAATAAATCTCTGTTAGTATCAAAATTAAATTCACAGCAACAAGAATTTTAAAAACTTCTATGAAGGACCTTGCATGGGCCACGTTTTCCGCCTACAAAAATATATTTATTTCACTTTAGTAAGTTGCCACAGCTCTTCCATAGTATTTTTTGTCTATCTTAGAATAATTTGCTCAAAAACAGACTGCTGTACCGGACTCTAGTTGATTAAATAAAATGCTTAGATTTTATATCACCTGGTCAGCCCACTTATTGGCCTTCTGATCCTAGAAAAATACCTGATCTAATAGATTTTGCCATACTAAGGAATTTAAATAGATACAATATTAGTGCTGAAATATCATATGTAAAGGGTTTTCAAACAAGAGCTGTTGTTTTGGTATTCAACGAAAAATTTCATTTTTTTAGATAAATGATCGTATGTTTATTTCATAATAAAGAGGAAGGTATGCCGTTAATAATGAAAAACAACATCATTCAAATGGCCACCACGACCACGCTTATAGGACCATATCCTTTTCATGAAATTTTCCATAACCAAATCGCAAAGTGGCTGACCTATGTCCTCGATAGCCTCACAAATTTTATCTTTGAGTTCTTTTATCGAAGCTGGGCTGTTGGCGTAGACCTTATCTTTCACGTAACTCCAAAGGAATAAATTGGAAGGTGTTAAATCATAAGATCTTGTTGGCAAATTGCGATTACCACTTCGAGAGATAACACGCTCTGGAAACTGTTCCCGTAAAAGGGCAATGGTTTCGTTGCTTGTGTGGTACGTGAAGCCGTCTTGTTGAAAGTAAACCTTATGCAGATCAATATCATCCAACTGCTACTAAAATACGGTGTAATGACATTTGTGAAATGCCCAACTCCAAAAAACGATGAGAAATGGATAAACCTGGGATTTCTCAACACTTTGGGCTACAGCAACAATATTCTCAGTTGTTCTTGAGCGACGTGCTCGTGTTTTATTCTTCACATCACTAACATGTCCCAACAGCTCGAATTTTTTCACCAATTTCTGTATTGCGGTCCGACAAGGTGCTTCACGACAACCCAAAAATGCTTTAGTTTTGCGAAATATAACTGTAAGATTTTCACAATTTTTGTAGTGAATTTTAATAATTTCAATCCGTTGTTGAAGCATGTATCGTTCCATTTTTATACCCTACACCACCATAGTGGGGAGGGTATATTGGATTTGTGCAGATGTTTGTAACGCCCAAAAATACTAGTCTAACACCCACCTTAAAGTATACCGATCGACTTAGAATCACTTTCTGAGTCGATTAAACGATGTCCGTCCGTCCGTCCGTCTGGCTGGCTGGCTGGTTGTCCATGTAAACCTTGTGCGCAGAGTACAGGTCGCAATCTTGAAGATATTTCGATAAAATTTGGTATATATCATTTTTTCTGCCCAAAGACCAAGCTTATTGAAACTGGCTGAAATCGGTTCATTATTTCACCTAGCCCCCATACTAATTACCTCCCGAAATTGGACTTTATCGGTCATAAATTTAATTTAATTTATATATGTATCTGCACAAGTTTTTCTCCAAATAAGTTTTATATATACAGAATTCATGTCACCAAATTTTATTACGATCGGTTCATAATTAGTCATAGCTCCCATAGAAGGCCTGCTTCCGAAAATCACTTTAATGAGCATAAATCTCTTAAAAATGTTGGTATACACATAAAATGCAACATAAATAACTTTCATACAGACGTTAATCACACCACTTAATTTCATGGTGATATGTCCATAATAGGTCATAGCTCCCATATAAGGCCCACTTCCGAAAATCGCTCACGAATATAAATTATTGAAATTTTGAAAGAAAAATGGTTTTGCTCATTTACTTAGTGTAGGGTATTATATGGTCGGGCTTGACCGACCATACTTTCTTACTTGTTAGTAATGGCGTAGTTTCTACTTGTCAAATGTCAAAGAATAAAAGCTTCAAAAATGACAGCTACCGAAATTCCGTATGATTCACAATAACACCTCTTGTTGGAAAGCTCTTTACAATCTTCTGATCATTCTCCAGTTATATTAAACTATTACGGCCAATCTCCATGGTCTCATACAGAAGCTTCATCATTCAAGTCTGATTGGTTGAAATATAAAAAATACATCAGCAGTCATATCCTCATTGGATATAACATACAGTGTGAGGAAGATATCCACAATTGTATCAGAGACTTCAAGTCTCTTATCTTTTCAGCCTTGGATCGCTCTAAGCGCACATACCTCCTAAACCTAAAATGTTTATTTCTAATTTTTTTCTAATCGAAAAAGAAAAAAAAAATGTAAAAGAAATTGGCAACACAAGAGATCTCCTGCTGCTAAGTAGAGGCTGTCCAATGCAAGTAAGATAGTAAAAAGATCCCTTCATTCGGAAGAGGATCGCACAAATCGAAACTATATTGAAAGTTTAGCCATTACTAAGCACTCAAACTTCTCCCTTTGGAAGGCAGCTAAGAACATTAAGCCACCGGTAGAGGATTAAAATCTGATAAGAAAAATATGATGGTACCTGGGAACGTAGTGCAAAGAATAAAGCCATAGTTTTCGCTGAACATTTAAGTAATGTGTTTTAACCAAACCCCTAAAAAAATAAGTTTGTATTAGGGGATTTCCCTGCTCGTATAGAAAGAGACTCTTATCTAATGAATATTAGTTTAGAAGATGTTCAGAAAATCATAAAAAAAAATCTTTAACTAAAAAATGCTCCTGGTTATGATTTACTTGCACCTTTCATGATTCGAAATCTACAAGATATGGCAATTATTGTGCTCATAGTATTGTTTAATTCAAACTTGTCTCTAGGAGTTTTTCCGAACGATTGGAAAATCTCCCATATTATAATGATTCCCAAGACAGGAAAGGATTTTACATTGGCATTATCATACAGACCGATTAGCTTATTGCCTTGTTTGTCTAAACTATTTGAGAAAATAATCTAAGGGAAACTTTTTTATCCAATTCTGATTCCGTGAGCATCAAGGTACAGTTGAGCAAGCTAGCAGCCTAACTGGAGACATACGAAAATCTTTCGATCTAAAAAAGTACTGTTCGGTAATATTTCTAGGTTCTGCCCAGGCTTTTGGTAGGGTTTTACATAAAGGTCTAGTACACAGGATTAAATGCCTACTGCTCCCGAATGGCTCGATCAAGAGAAAGAATCGTTTTAATGTTTCCGGCATTTTAATACAATAATTATGATGACACCAGGAATCACAAGGACGTATTGATTGGCGCAATGATTAAACATTGCTTATATTGCAGCGTTTTGTTATTGAGCCGCCTGAGCTGCTTCTTAGTTACATTTCCGGCGCCAAGTCTACTTCCAAGCCCTTCTATCCAAAAGTGCAAATCACGATTTCAAATGACGTCGGCTTCACAGAATTGGAATATTGCTCCCGCTTCCCAATGATAATGCGAAGTTCCTTCAAATTTATTTCCCTGAAAATGAAGCTACAGTAGCGGAACGTTATCAACGAACATGCGTGTGCATTTGCTGCAATACCCTTCTGCCGAAACATTCTCAAAACAATTGTTGGACATCGGATATGGAAAAATTCGAATTGATTCCGCCACAAATTAGATTTCGATCCCGAACTTCTGCCAAATGCAATGAATATTCAAGCCGTTGTCGACAAGATATTCCCAAGACTTACAACCAACTACAAAAATTCGGATTGGCTGTGGGAACATGCAATTTTGGCACTAAAAAATTATGTTGTTAACAAGCTCAATAAGTTAGTACAATTGAAACTGCCTTCCAAAACAATAAAATGCAAATCTGTTGACATAATAATGAACGAAGAACAAGCCGTCGAGTATCCTACTGAATTTTTGAATTCATTGGAACCTACCGGACTGCCACCACATGTATCAACATTGAGAGATGGATCACCGACTTTGTCTGACACTGTATATTAAAATCGAGATCGAAATGCAATATAAAACAGAAGTTTTCTAAGAGCCGGGGTTGAGCTAGTGAATAATAAAAGTCGCTTTCATAGATTTTAAAAGAATAGTGTTTTTGCCCATATACATATGTTTCATTCAATGAACAAAAAAGATTTTGTTTTTCTTCACCTCATTTATTGATAACAAATAATAATCTTTGAACACAAAGTCTTAATGTTAGATAAATGTGTAAATGTAATTCGTATTGTATTATTTCTGATATACTTTGTATCATTATACTATAAGAAGATTAATGTCTTAAGAATGAATGCTTAATTAAGTTTATAGATTGCAATATTTGTTGCAATAGATTGCGAAAGGGAATTGTGGAAAATTGTTTTAATGCAATTAAATAATAAATGGGTCAAAAGTAATTGCTGTAAAATATGAAAAGTTAAATAATTTACAATTGAGTGGATTAAATACATATGTACACAAAAAACTATATATTGTAAATATATTTTACATGAAATTGAGTTTACACATGATGGTAAATGTTTGTTACTAAAAACAAACTGATTCAAAGAATTTCATAACTAAATGTTCTTAACAGTTTTAAATCGATAACTATATAATTGAATGACTTTTTTTGGAATAAATATTAATAACCATTTTGATAATAATAAAGAGGAAGCTTATCCTTTTGCTGTTTCCAAGTAGATTTGTTCTATAAATAAAATCAGCGATCAAAAATAACTCACCCACAAAACTATGTGATTGAAATTTTCACTTATTTTATACAAAATTAGTTAAAAAATGTTAAATGAAAGTTAAACAAATATTTTGCTTAATATCTTTATTTGTTTTAATTTATGGTTTAGCTCTTCATTTAAGTTTGTTAGAATTACTTTTTATCAGAGATGAAGAGTGTTTATGTCATATTTTCGGTTTCTGAAATAAATACAGAAAAAGTTCAGAATTGAAGTAGAAAGTAACGTTAAGCAAAACCGCTATATACCAGACATCTGACAATTTACCCACAACTTGGTTTCTACACAGACAAAATCATCTCAAAAAAAAACATGTTCAAATAATTTTTGCTTTTTTTTATTTATGTATTTTATTTGGTTTTATTAATATTTCAATTGGTTTTAAATTTTGTTATTAACAGTGTTAGCAACTTTGTTAGTAATTAAAAATGCCCATTAGTAATACAAATCTTTTAACACAATGTACTTAAAATTTTGTGTAATGTTTGGAAAAACTTTTCGAATAAGTACGGATTTTGATTCGGTGAACTGGCAGAATGCGACGGGAAATTGAAAGCAGCCGGTCAAAATGTGATCCGGGATTTTTCCGTTGCCAAAGTTAAGCAACTTTTTGGAAAATACTTCTCGAGATTGATCGTTCTGCAGCTCGCCACGCATGTTCACAGTCAATTTGAGTTTCTTGACGTGTTTCTATAAAACTGCCGACTTCAAACATGCATTAATTTCATCGGCTGGCGCTGACCGTGGAATCACTAGAATTGTTTGCCAGGAGAATTAACGCACCGCCAAACTGGCTTTTATTGTTTCGTAAATCTTGCAACGTTTTGTCTAATGCCTCCAAAGACTTTATATACGCCATTGTACAATCACCTCAAACAATCGGTTTGCTTTGCTGATAAACTTTAGCCAACGCACTGTTACTGGAAAAGTTGCATGTTGGATTTTTATGGATTTATTTATTCAATACAACTTGAGTACTGAGTGAGCAGTTCGACCGCCTTCTAACAACGTAGCTACAATTCCCGATGAAGCAAATACAATTGCAATATCATTCTGCGAGCGTATCGTTGCCAAAATCAACGCGGTCAAAAAAGTTTTTCCAGTTCCCACGAGAGCGTCCAAAAAAAATCCCTTCAGTTCAATCTTTCGCAACTTTCATAAGAGTTTCATACGCATATTTTTGTTGTCGATTCAACAGTAGAACGTTTTTTCGAACTGATTCCATTAAGGCATCACAGTCATATTGTTTTTCGCGTCACAACTGTTGATTAAATGCATCAAGCATCGGATAGTACCTTGTTGGACATCATCAAGCACATGTTCTCTATTAATATCAAAGCCTCGTTGTAAATTTTCTCAATTAGTTGAAAATTTGGATTTGATGTGCAAAATATCACTTGTTTCGGAGTATAGCAGCGCTTGGGCAAATCACTTGTTTCGGAGTATAGCAGCGCTTGGGCATTTCAAAAAATCTGTCCAATGTTGTAGATGGCGGTTGATCAACTCGTTGTAATATATTCCTCTCAGTAAAGTACACTTTATGACCATTTTCCAGATGTACGGCTAAATGAACAACAGTTTGATGTCTTTCATGAATGGCAACTGAAAAAAAGTGCCAAACTGCTTCATTTCTGCGTGTTTTATTAATAAGACAACTATTTTTTTTAATAAAATATTTATAAATCGTAATGTTTGATTTTGTGATTTTTTTCAGTTAATATTCAGTTAACTTTATGAATTTAGTATTTTAGTTTTTTCTGTATATTCTCATTACATGTAAAACGTTATTTTAATTTTCAATAACTTTTTATTGAATTTTCTTTTATATAAAATATTGTTTGATTTTAATCGACCATAAAAAACTTAAATTTTTAGATTGGCTTTTTTGTAAAAGAGAATTTTAACTAAGTTTTTATTGCATTAATATTTATTTAGTTTTAACATCAATTGGATTAGTACACTCACTTGCATTTATGCGCTTGTATTTGGAAATTGTTGCAATTTTGTTATATAGAAATAAAAAGTTAGCTTCAAATGCCAAATTGAATTGCACATTTGTGTAGGTTTTTTATTTTATATATATATATAAACTTCATTAAAATCTCTTTATATAACAACAAAATCTCGTTAAGCAAAAATAGTTACTTTAAGAAATTTCGCTCTTTTAGAAATGACCTTAATTCCTAGTTTTACGATTACGTTTAATAATAATACTATACTAAGGACTGAGATCGAAAAATTCTTAACACACGTTTTTCAGTAAAACTTTGAACCCAAGTATTATTTGATATTTTTTGTTATCAAGTTACCTTTGAGAAGTATGTTAGTTACTATGTTTAATGTTAATTATGTTCATTTATTGTTAATCTGATTCAAATGAGTGATAAAAAAAGTGCGTACTAAAATTATTAAATATTTTCAACAAAACCCAACTTGGTCCTCCAAAATGTTGGCCAAACAATCAGAGGTCTACTATCAAATTTTTTCCAATATTATTAAACAGTACCGGGTGAACTTATCCGTTGATATAAACCTGGTTCAGGTAGAAGGAATGGTCCACAGGATGTTTCTAAAGCCAACAAAATAGAAAGCATTTTCAAAAGAGTTCTCAACACATCCTTTAGAAAAGCAGTCCGTTAAGCTCAGTGCTCGGACTATTTAGTACGAAAAGTTAAAGCTAATGCAGGTCTAAAAGCATACAAGGCTCAAAATTTAGACGCCAAAGACAGAACACGGAAATTGAACTCAAATGTTATACAAAAATATACCTGGTGCATAATGGATGACGAAATATTCGTACGGAAAATTTTTCGCAGCTTCTGGGTAAATTTTTTTATGTTGCAGATGCTCGAGGGAATGTTGAAGAAAAGTTTAGGATCCAAAGGCAGAAAAATTTCGCAAAAATTTCTTGGCATGTCAAGCAATATGCAGTTGCGGCAAAAGAAGCCAAACATTTGTTACTACGGGCTATATAAATACCGAAATTCACAACAAGGAATATTTACAAAAGAGGATGCTTGCACTCATAAGACTTCTTAATGTGTCCACTTATTTTTGCCTGATTTGGCATCATGTCACTATGGTAAGCAAGGTCTTGAGTGGTACAAGAACAATAATGTGGTATTTATATCAAGAGAGTCAAATTCTCTAAAGTGCCTGGAGCTAAGGCCAGTGGAGAGGTATTGGGCTCTTGTTTAAAGAGAATTGAAGAGCACAAAAAGGTGTCCAAAAGTGTAGTAGATTTTAAACTGTTCGAACAAAGTGACAGAAAGCACCATAAAAATCTTAGTGGGTTTCCGGAAAAGGTTCATAAATTCATCACTACTGATTACAACTAAAAAAATATTATTTTTTTGTAAATTATAATAATAATTTCAATCAAATAGAAAAAAATCAAAACTGTAAGTTTAGTGGTTTAATTTTTATTAACATATATGTATGTTAAGAATTTTTCGATCTCCGTCCTAAAGAGAAAATTAGGATTTTCTTTACCTGTCTTTACAACTAAAATTCACAAAGCTCCACAAAGCATTCTAAACTAAAGTTGCTCAACGTTGGCACGATGTATTTCAAATTATTCTAATAAGGTTGTAACAAATTTCACAAAAATCATTTTTTGAAAAGCTGAGTCCTTCTGTACGATTTGTTTAAACTTTATTGAACCAGTGGTTTATAAGACATATTTATTAACACTTTCTTTGGATCGAACCCATTGTGCGCATTTTAACGGAATTAATTATAAGGGTTTTTGGGACCAGCAGATAAAGGAGACTATACTTGGATTGTTGTGATAGTTTTTTCAATAGTTTTTCCGAAGATAGGCGGCTTAAGATAACAAATCCATAAATATTTCACATCATGAACAAAAACCTTAGATAATGGTTAGATTAGATAAAGTGTTTAAAGACTACAACAATTCAAACAATGTCAATGCAATAAGATGCTAGTTTTCTAGATTGGATGTATCAGATTATATTTCTACAAGAGACTGCCTGTTTTACTACAAAGAAAAATTTAAAACAAATTTATATAACATTTACCTTAAGTAAATGAATTAAATTTTTTAAATTTTTACATTTCTAGTTTTTTTTTTTTCCTTTTTTATATTAATATTTTCGATTTTCGGGGTGGGATTTCCTTTCTTCGCCTCCCCGGATCCTCGTCTAGCTGGGATATATGTAAGAGATTAGAAATGTCTATTTTTCTGTGTACATACATGTTAACATTTCAACAAAATTGTAAAAACGAACTATAGGCGATCTTCAATGAGTTGAATAAGCCCAAATATTTCAATGATTGTTGATAATTTTTGACTCAATAATGTCCTTTGTTTTAAAAATAATATACTTTTTTTATTTACTAGAACTATTTTCCTACTTAAAGAAAACTTTAGTAACAACATTATTTTTTATGCAAAAAAAGAATTATCTTATTATGTTCTGTTTTACTAACTGATTTAAAATATAATATTTACTTTTTTCTAAATAAGCAAAACGTATTTAAATAACAGCGACTATAAGAAAGATAGAATAGTATTAAAGATAAGTGCAGAAATGAGATACTAAATAAAACTCTTGCAATAAAAAGCTTCAAACTGTTTCTTAAACGCAACGACAAAGCAAATAATTACGAACCAGTATAATGAAAATCTTAGAAAATAATCTTAATAAAATGAACAAAAAATAAAAAATACAATAGACTATCTGATTTAAAGAAATTGTAACTTTTATTCTTATTTTCGTCTTGTTTATATACTTATTAATTACACAAGTTTACAAAAAGTATTTTTTTTTTTTGTTCGATGAATAAAATATATACATATATTTATATGCATATATATATATGCATTTCATGTCCAGTGAACCAACTTTGAAAATCTATGCCTTCCTATGGGAAAGGAATTTGTACCAAGGTCCTATTGGATAGTAACATAGACACAACTTTTCAACAAGATCGGTCAAAAACTCTTTGAGTTAGAGGAGGTCAAAATTTTATATTTTGGCCAAACAGGTGTTTTTTCTCATCCATGCATCTTATTACCTATTGTTCTTAGCAAAATATGTCACAAATAGTTTATATAGCCATTTCTTCAATCTTTCTAAAAAAAAGTTAACAAAAAATCAAAAAAAAATTAAATTTGTTGGCAAAATCAAAAACTTTTTTGACTTTTTTTCAAAATAGGTCATTTTTTTTCTCAAAAGAAAACTTAGGTAATTTCCTTGAAGAGCTTTTTGTTGCTCAGTGGGATGCGAGTGGGATATATATCAAAGTAAATGTGTTGTAACTCAAGACATAAAATTTTTATGAACATGATAACAGTTGCAGGGGACATAAATATAAAAGGACTGAGATCAAAAAATTCTTAACACACGTTTATCACTAAAATTTTTAACCCAAGTATTATTTGATTTTTTTTATCAAGTTACCAAGTTTAATGTCAATTATGTTCATTTGTTGTTAATCTGATTAAAATGAGTAACGAGAAAAAGTATGTACTAAAATTGTTAAATATTTTCAACAAAATCCCACTTGGTCCTACAAAAGGTTGGCCAAATAATCAATGTTATTAAACAGTACCGGGAGAACTTGTCCGTTGATAGAAAATCTGGTTCAGGTAGAAGGAATGGCCCACAAGATATTTCTAAAGCCAAAAGAACAGTAAGCATTTTCAAAAGAGCTCCCAACACATCCGGTAGGAAAGCAGCCCAGTTAGCTCAGTGCTCGGGCTACTTGGTACGAAAAGTTGAAACCAATGCAGGTTTAAAAACATACACGACTCATAAAGTTCCTGGCAGGAACTCTGCTAAAAATTTAGAGGCCAAAAACATAGCACGGAAATTATATGTTAAGAATTTTTCAATCTTAGTCCTTAAATAGTGTAAATTCCATTCACGTTTACATATAAAATTTGTCCGATATCGATAACCCATTTTAATTTCTTGCATATTTCATATTCTTTATTATATCGAATGGTTTGGTCATTCCGTTTATATCATATAGAAAAATTGGTCATAAACCAAATAGTATACTTATACTTATATTCTGTGTCCTCATGAGATTCTAAGACGATCTAGTTATGTCCGTCCGTCTGTTTGTCTATTGAGCACACGATAGGGCCTAAACGAGATGCTAGCTGGCTGAAGTTTTCAACCCATTGACATTGCTTGATGTTGAAAGCGGGATGTATTCATGATTTCACCTAGCCTCCGTACGGAATACTCTTTGAGTAGCCGTAATTATGTTGATTAGCCGGCAAAGCTGATAAAATTTTACATAAATTAGTTATAAGTAGGGTAGTAAGGGGACCATACGCCATTGGTTACTCAGATATCTTGGTTTTAGTTTTATTCATTTCAATCTTGTCTATCTCATCTTAATGTAAATATTTTTCTTACATTTCTAGACTGAACAAAAACGGCGAAACCACCCCAACCATGGGGTAAGTAGGCCGGTTTGTCATTTCAAAAATAAAACAAAAAAATCAAAAAATATAAACGTATTTTACTGTTTTATACCTTAATTCACAAAACAGTGTATAACAAACTAGATATTAATGGTTTGTTTCTCCTAATTTAACAAAAAAAGTTTAAATAAATATTTTGCTCTTCATCACAGGTATTCCTTATAACTAGCGTATGTACCCCAGGGGGAGTTTTTAGGTTTGATATAAATTTGTTTCGTACTTCTAATCAAATAATGGAAAAATCTTTTGTCACTTATTGTTCACTATTATTGATATTCTATCACCAACCAATATCGTTTTTGTATCACAAAAACTAAAAAAGTTAGCACAAAAAATTTGAAATATTTTCACAGCTTTTTGAAAAACAATTAATCGCGGCTGCCTCACAACATATGTAAAATTAAACATTCCAGCTTTCTGAAATGGTAAATATTCGATAAACAAAAACATAACTTGATAATGTAAGAAAATTACTCAGTTATTCCTTGTTGGCAGATATTCCCCTATGGCGATGATCCCCCTTCTACCCTTCTGTAAAGTATGGCGAAAATCGGGCAACATTTGTCTTTGTTCTCAAAAAATTCATTCATGATGCAAATTATATTAGCACATGCACTTTTGGAAATGACCTTCACCTTAAATTAAAATTTCTTTGTTTTACTATTTGTACAGGTTTAGATTTGCATATTGAAATAAATTTTGGTTCAAATAAGCATCATGTACTAAACAACTAATTTGTAAAATAAACCATTATTATAATTTTTTTCAATTTGTGTAGAATTTTACTTAATTTGTTTCCAAAATAATTTTTTTAATAGCACATCTTTTAAATTAATTTGTATCTAAAAAATCATGGTTTTCAATAAATTTAAATTCCATAAATTTCCTTTGAGTTTGTACCCAAAAATAAGTACGTACATAAAACTCGTATTATAACACCACATTCTAAAACTTTATGACCACAGGTGAAAAGTTTAAAAATTATTTTTCTTACAAAATAATATAATTTGTTTCTAGTTTTTTCTTTCTATTACATTCATTTTGTTTGTGGTTACTGGTTTCTTTGTCGTTGTAGTTGTTAAGTGTTGTAAAAATAAATTGCTTTGCAAAGTTTAAAATGTTTTGCTTTTCTCAGTAGCAGGAAATTTAAAAAAAAAAAAAAATAATGTGAATAAAAACTATGAGAATATGGAGTAAATGAAATGTTTTGGCAACAAAATGTACAAAATTATGTTTTTAAGGTCATAAAAATGGAGAAAAAAATTTAGGTTTTTGTACAAAATTACTTATAATTAACCTGTATTCTTTGAAGGGGAATTGTATCATATTTTAAATATATTGTTAGTTTTATGGGGAGGAATTTCAATTAAAAGCTTTCTGGATATCACAATCAGCGAGGTGTTTTGGTAAGTCGCTGTGTTAAAAAAGAGCTAAATATCTGTCATGGTATTGAGTAAAAACTTTATATAATATTTTCTCCTTAATATGAATTTGTAATATGAATATTTGTTAAAGTATTTACAGAAGACAGTATTGAGTATTAATATTCCTCAAAAACACATTGTCGTCCCGAAGTTATCTGCACGTAACTGGTAAACATTTTTTTTGAGAAATTGAATTTTAAGTTTCAACGGTTTATATAAAAAAATTTAGTCAAAAAAAGTGGGTCGATATTTTTGTATGATGTAGTGGTTGAAACTCTATATTGATTAGTGTAAAAATTTCCAAAAGTTATGGAGCAAATTTTTCAAGTTATAACCATTTTTGCCTCCAAACTAAATTTGCCATTTTGTTGTAAACGCCACTTTTTACGAAATATTTGTTAATTTATGACACATGCTTGAAATTTCTCTTGCAGTATGCTAAGTTAACATTAGTTAGTTGGTTTCTCTGAAAGGATATGGCTAGTTCTAAAGAGTGTTTTTTTAAACCCGAAAGAATCTAAAATTGTAAAAATTAAAACAAAAAAGAAAATTTTAACATTTGAAAAGGATTTCGGGCATATGGCTGTTTTTGACGAAGAGCATTATGGACCTCCAATTATGGGCAACTTTTTCGAGCATTGTGGCATTGAGTTGATGGTATGACACGAATTACATGAACTATGTTGGCCTTCAACGAGTCAATTGTGGCTGATTTATCAGCATATACAACTGACTTCAAGTGGCACCACAGGAAATAATTGGGACATGTTAAATCGCATGATATTGGAGACAGGTCCATTTTCCTAATTTAAGCTATCGCCAAACGTAATGTTATCCATATTTTCAAACAAAAAATCATTGATCATGCGAGCTCAGGCTTCGTTTTTGAACAAATAAGGTCTGATGATGCCACCAGCAAGTAAGCCGCACCAAACGATTTTCTGGATGTAATGAAGTCTATATGGATGGATTGGTGTGGATTGGTCTCATTCCGTATGCGCCAAAAGTTAGCCTCATCGCTGAACGCAACTGTGCGATAAAATAGTCGTATATAAGTTGCGCGAATCGATGCCTGATTTTCAAAGTAAATTTGGTAGCATTATTCAACCGTCGATTTACTTAAAATGATTTACCAGAGTGAGCGCAGTATGACAGACAGTTCGTTTGAGGGTTGGCACTTTTCGCAAGTTCTGTTGAGCTTAAAAAACCCTTTATTATTAAAATTTTGGAAAATGTTTTGCAAGATTTTATAGTATTGAGCATATCATTCTTAGGAGTGACTACTGTGTCGCAAAACAGAAATAAAATAACATGTCTGGTTTCCATAACATTTTGTATAAAAGAAGTAACTTGAAACCAATTGTTCAAAAATGTTCAGAACCGGGATATTAGCAAATTCAAGAGATTTACACTGTACATACATGCAATAGACCGACTTATAAAATTAAAAGAAGTCCATACTTCTTAAGTTTCGATAACAAAATCAATCTAAAAAGCTCATTTTAAAAATTCTACAAAACATCTATAAGTGAAGTCGAATTTCAATCAACAAGTTTTAAAAAAGGAGCTGGAAATATAGTTTTCCCAAATTCAGATACAATTTTTGAAAAAGAATTAAGTACATGCACAAGAATAAATATTTATCAATACAAAAAAAAGATATTGAACGCCTATATGTATACCTTCCAGATAATGATGTTAAATACTTTTCTGATATATTAATGTAAATTTGTAATATTCAGCTAAATTTTTAAAACAAAATTTTAAACTCGAGTGATATGGCAATTTTCAAGATATTTCGATAAAATGTAGTACATAGGTATCTACACAAAGTTCGCTCCCAATTAGTTCTATATATACGCATGACATGTTACCTAATTTCAAAGCGATCGGTCAATAATATGTCATAGGTTATATAAGGCCCACTTTCGAAAATCACTAACGAAAATAAATTATTGAAATTTTAAAAGAAAAATGTATTTCCTCATCTACTCACTGTATGGCTTGATTGGATGGATTTAATAATATTTTAAATTTGAAATGTATTAATACACAGTATTGTCAACTGTAAGTACCTTTACAATTATTTGTAACTCAAAATATTTACCACGTTATTAATTTATTATATTTAATCCTTTGATTTCTCATATCAGCATTTGTAAAATTGGTTAGTGACAGTCATTAATTAATTGTATTTTATTAATTTACATTACGATGTGTAAATAGTTATTTCTGTTTTACAAATTAATACTGCATGAGATAAATCTTTATTAATGCCATTTCTGTACACAATTTAATGTTAATTTGCTATTGAAATTATTGGAAATTTGGGCGAAGGTTTTATAAAATAACAGAAACGGATTATTGGCATAAAACTTATATAGTTTTAATTAATTAATGAAATTATTGTATGGTGTTATATTATTTTCAAATTTAAATTGTTATTACTTAAATACTCACACCACAAACATCACAGATTCAATGTAAACACAATTGTTTTTAAATGAACTGATTTACAAATAAATTACTGAAATAGGATAAACTTGATTAAAAGCCTTTCAAATGTAAGAATTCTGAAATTAAAAAAATGTTATTAAAAAGTGCTATATTTAAGTGCTGTATCGTTATTCCGCTAATCATCAAAAGTGTAAGTGTAACAAATCTATACACAAATGTGATATTTAATTCAATTATCATCATAAAGATCTGCAGAGACAGCGCAACAGTATGTCCAAAGACTAGAAGCCAATCACTTCAGAATGGCTCGATCAAGAGAAAGAATCGGTTTAAAGTTGACGGAATTTCATTACAATAAGGACGATGACTACATGAATCACAAGGACATACTGATTGACGCAATGAACAAACTTTGCTTACATTACAATGTGTTGAATTTCCTTACGGAATCTCCGGAAATGTGCTGCTCGAATGGTAATGTTGTTCTGCCACCAATTATTGAGCCGCCTGTGTCGCTTCAAAGTTACAATTTAAGGTGCTTTCAACTCATGCTTTCAAATGACGTCCTTTGGGGCAACTTGTATCGTAAACAACGTCGGCTTCATTCCCAACTTTAAAGTTCAAGGTCAAATGCACCACAGAATTGTATCATTGCTCCCACTTCCCATTCATGATGCTAAGCTCCGTCAAATATATTTCACTGGAAATGGATGCTATCGACGAATATTCGTATGTACTTGATGCTAGACCCTTCAGCCAAAATATTCTAACAACAACTGGAAAAACTCTAATTGATCAGGCCACAAATGAGATTTCATTCCCGCTGAACTTCTGCCAAATACAAACGAATACTGAAGCCGTTGTCGACAAGGTATTTCCAAGCCTTACAACCAACTACAGAAATTCGGATTAGCTATGGGTACGTACAGTTTGGACAACAAAAAATTATGATGTCAACAAGCTCAATGACAAATTCAATTGAAACTGCCTAGCGAAACAGTGTAATACAAATCGTTTGACACAGTAACGAACAAAGAAAAAGCCTCCAATTATTATCAAAGGCGAATACGCTTACCGATGATTTCCAATGACTTACCATTATAATTCAGGTGGCCCCAATTCCCGTTTCGACTTGCCTTTAACAAAGAACTATTGCTGGCTTACATTTCTAAAATTCATGTTTTTTACATGGTCAATTGTATATGGCTTGCTCCCGAGTTGCCACACCAAATAATTTATATATTTTTACTCAAAATAAAAAAACAAAAGAAAAATTACAATAGCAAAATTTAAGACTTAAATCTGCAAATGACTAATTGCTTTGAACTGAGCTGTGTAATTTTTGGCAACATTTTTGGCAATACACATTTTATGTTTCTACACAAAAACATAAATGCATATTTTATAAAATTTTTGGTCATATTTAGATTTTTTTTGAAGTACATATATATTTCTATAATATATGCATGAAAGTCCGCCCCTTAGTTATAACATTTATAAAAAAAAAATTATTTTTTTTTTTTTAATATTTACAGTTTGAAAAATGTTAAAAAAAAATCTGTCTAATTTTCCCTACGTATTTATTTTAATGATAATGATTAGCAGTGTTGCCAGGTGATGGCAAAAAAAGAAGCTATATTGACTTCAAAAAAAGGCCAGAAAAAGCCAAACTGCTTTAAAAAAAAGCCAAAAAAATGCTAAAATATTATAAATTAAGAATTTAGTTTTATATTTATTTTTAAATAAAAAATTTTAAAATATATTCATAAAATTCATAAAAATAAATAAAATTATAAAGGCTTTCTTTTGAGCAAAAAAAAAAAAAAATTAAAAAAGAGGACGATTTTGGATAAAAATTTATATTTTGCAAAAAAATTTCAAAAATTGTATGTCTTGAGTTACAAAATATTTATTTTGATAGATATTCCACTCGAATCCCACTAAGCGATCTCTTGAGCAAAAAAAAAAAAATATTAAAAAAGGGCCCATTTTGAAAATAATGTCAACAGTTTTAGATTTTGCAAAAAAAAAGCAAAAAAAATGTTTTTTTCCGAAAAATTTAAGAATTAGCTATGTAAACTATGTGGGACACATTTTGCTAAGAACAATAGGTAATAAGTTACATGGATGAGAAAAAGCACCTGCTTGGCCAAAATGTCAAATTCTGATCCCCTCTAACTCAGAAAGTTTTCGACCGATCTTGTTGAAAAATTGTGTCTGAATTACTATCTAATAGAACTAACTATCGGAAGACATCGATTTCAAAAGATGGTTCACTTGACATTAAATGCCCCATATATATTTTTATACAGACAAAACTTAAATTTTGTTTTTTTTTTTTTAATTTAAGTACTAAGCATTTACTATTTTTCACATACATAATATATTTTTTTGGTTTTACGAGTACTATTTTAAGTGTATTATTAACGGATAAAAAATCGATTTAGCGAAGAGTTTTCATATGAAAATCTTTATCGCAATTGCTCAATCAGTTTAATTTGCCGTATTATTTTTTTCATAATCGTCACTTAAATATAAAAATGTGAGTTCTTAAGACATAGACACATCTTTGAGTGACTTTAAGTGTTCGAAGTTTATTTAGAAATCAATCAAAAACATAATATTCTTTTTTCGTTTCTCAGCTATTTTTCTTAATAATGAATGTGTAAAAAGTATTGTTAAAGAGGCAAACTAGTTTACTTTAGAATTAATGGAAAATTTCTAATTACAGTTAATATAACACCCACCACCAATAGTAAATGGGGGAATAAATAAGTTTGTCATTTCGTATGTAACATTGTTTTGGGGCGTTAATTGTCTTCCGTTTCAAAATCACCACTTTTGAAGCGCATCGCTGAAACCATTTCTAAGTCATATAGTTTTTTTTGTCTGCAAAATGTCATGTTTACAAAAATTTAGGTTATTTGAGATTTTTTTTAAGCATAAAATATTAATTTAAGGTTTGAAATTCATTTCAGGTTGATGATGAATTATTGAAAGTGGAAACTAAAAAATTATGAAATGAAAATATTTCCGACTTCGACGTAGTTTAGAGTTGGGCATAATCACTCTTCTTACTGATTGTTCAGAACAAATTAATGAATATGTTGGCTTTTCGATCACAATTAATAAATGAAATGAATAAGTTTGTTATTTTTGTTCAGTTGTTCATTTTTATTCTGCGGTGTTTGACTGAACTAAGTGATTGAACGATTTGCTTTAGGAAACAAATTTGACAGGATTTTTAATACTGATGAAACAACTTAAAAGCAATACCGAAATGACAAAAAGAACCACAAGACTGAAGACATTGTTCACTTGACTGAATTGTTCAATTGAACTTATTCGTTCATAAACAACCCAACTCTACAATAGTTATTTCTCTCAAAAATATTTATTTTACATTTTACTCATTAGCATCTAAAACTTACTAAGAAGTTGCCAAAATATTACAAGTTTTAAAAACTACATTTCATTACCTTTCCATTGATATATAAAATGTTATATTTTATTCATTATTATACTTTAAAATAATGAATGCAATTCACACACCTTGTAAAAAATCTTTTACTATTTTGTTCAAATCAAAGACTGCTTACTATGCACTTCTCATGTTTTCATGTACCATGTATTATTATATATGTTTCATTTTTGCTTATTGCTGATTGGTCAGTTGCATATGGTAATATTTAATATTTGCGCTTCAGTAAACTTGTATTAACCTAACATTGAACAATTTGCTGCATTATCCGTGTTAGTAGAATTGTAAATGTTAGGTTCATAGATTCCTATTTCAATAAAAAAAATTATTTTTCCAAAAAATTTATTTTTCACAAAATTTTTTTTTTACAAAAATTTATTTTTACAAAAAATTATTTTTACTAAAAATTAATTTTTTACTAAAAAATGGATTTTTAATAAAAAATGGATTTTTTACTAAAAAATGGATTTTTTACTAAAAAATGGATTTTTTACTAAAAAATGGATTTTTTACTAAAAAATGGATTTTTTACTAAAAAATGGATTTTTTACTAAAAAATGGATTTTTTACTAAAAAATGGATTTTTTACTAAAAAATGGATTTTTTACTAAAAAATTGATTTTTTACTAAAAAATTGATTTTTTACTAAAAAATTGATTTTTTACTAAAAAATTGATTTTTTACTAAAAAATTGATTTTTTACTAAAAAAAGGATTTTGTACAAAAAAAAAGGATTTTGTACAAAAAAAAGGATTTTTTACTAAAAATTTTATTTTTTACTAAAAAATGGATTTTTTACTAGAAAATGGATTTTTTTACTAGAAAATGGATTTTTTTACTAAAAACGTAATTTTTTACTAAAAAAGTTATTTTTTATTAAAAATCTTATTTTTTATTAAGTTACACGTCCAATTCTTCGCGAGTGATGTAATCTGTTGGCTCTATAGTCTTTATTCCTCGTGCGTTAGGTTTTTGAACCCCATTCCGACATATGAATAACATCTTGTGAACCTGAGCATGATCGTTAGAGTATCACAAAGGAACTAACTCATGGATCCAAGTGAGCTGGTAATACCGGCTGCCTTTATAACCTAACTTAGCCTACTTTAAAGCTATTTTAGAATATTATTTTTACATTTTATCTTGAAAAAAGGTAATTTTAATGACAAATGTTTATAAATTTGGTATAATAGACGATACTACTATAATACTTAATATATGATTTTGTCTGATATTCCTCCGGCAGTGTTAAAATTTAATGTCTTAAATCTGAATAACACCGCAAGACTTTCGAGTTCTAAAAATTTTTTTTAATCGTATTGAACATTAAGGTCGTATTAAAACATTTAACAATATTTTACCACCAAATGTTTTTCGGCATTAAAGTCTGTTATTTACTTTTATTTTATTTCTCATTCTTCAAACTTGGATGAAAAATGTGGCGAAAACATCAAACAATTTTCAATTGGGAACGATAATGTATCAAATTCTTTGCATTGTATTACAATTTGAAAACACAAACTATGGAGATGAAATTTTAAATCAGAAAATAGCTTTGTTGGATCCGCTGAATTGCTTACTGGTTTAAACAAAAAAAAAAAATAATACACCAAATTATAATCAGTATATTAATCACTTAAATGTTTGGCTTTGAAGCATTGCTGGTTTTAACTCGAAGCACAGATTCACAATACGTTTAACGGCTATTTCAAATGACAGCCATCGAGTATCACAAGCCTTCAAGAGTTTGTGGGGCTCTTGTCCATTATATAACGATGAATATAATGTGTAATAACAATTTTGTCTTGAAAGCGAATTTGCTAGACAATTATAGCTTTCAGATATAAGTAAAATACTATATTTCATTTTGAAACACTTGGTATTGGCAATTGTAATTTGTTCTTTTAATACTGCACAATTCTTGAGTAGGTTGAAAAGCTAAATGAAAAACAGTAATGAATTAAAATGAAAATGTCTCACAAATATAAATTTAGCCTTTTTATTTTCTCCTTATCCTCGAAATTTTGGTTTTAGCTTCGTGGTTTTTTCTAGCCTTTTTTATTTAAAAAAAGGCTATTATCAAATTAAAAAAAGGCTAGAAAAAAGCCACGAAGCTAAAACCAAAATTTCGAGGCTAAAGAGTAAATAAAAAGGCTAAATTTAGCCTCAAAAAGGCTAAACTGGCAACACTGATGATTAGTAGTAGCATTTTATTACTCATACGTATAGGTGATACAATTTACACATGATTAAATTACATCCTAAAAATATGCAATATTTTTGTATAAATACATTTATTACAAATCGTACATTACTGTAGCGTATACTTAATATAAGCATTATTAATTGATACGCACTAGTGTACACCTAGCATTATTTTTAAATTTATACAAAATTTAATATTTCAAGGTACAAACACAAATCAGATAATTTGACGAAAATTGTAAACCAATAGATAAAATATAATTTATTTATTTAATTTATATAATGAACTTATATTACTTTTATTTGAAGCAGTTTGCCCTTAAAAGACAGGAGTAAATTAGACTTGAGAACGAAGTTATGAACTTTTAGAAATTTCGTCTAAAAAAATTTTGAAGATGTTAAATTGGGATATATTTATATGCCTGTATCTACGGCAGCGTTGTCTACTCAGCGCTTTTTTAGAGCTTTCTGTAAAACTTCGGTGACACTAAATTTAAATTTGTAAATCATTGAAAAATTATGTTTACTACGAAAAGTCATTTTAATAACTTAGATTCCTATAAATATTTGCCTTATAACATTAATAATTACTGTTTACATTACTTAACGCCAAAAAACTTATTTCTGCATTTAATTGAAGCTAAAATTTTGAAATCACACTTTAGTTTTTAAATCTTTTTCCGTTTTCTTCTTATCAAGGTATATATAATAGGATGTACTCGTTAGCCAAGCTGAGTAGCAGTTTATATCCCATCATCAAAGTTGTATTTGTTGTAGGGACGAAGAACCTTTTATGAAGATTTAAGTAAGTTTAACTATACCAAACAAACCTTAACAACAGAGAGTATTTGTGGGAAATTTCAGCCAACTAGCTCTTTTCCTGTTTTCAACAGACAGACAGACGAACAAAAGGAAGAACATATCTAGATCGTTTTATGACGACCCAGAATATATATACTCTTGTGGGTCTGTCATGAATATTTCGTTGTGTTACAAACTGAATGACAATTTTTTTATGGTTGTTATAAAAATGCCATAAACTTGAAAAAACGGAGCCAAAATGCTTTAAACTTTTCTGGAAGTTTAAAAAAAGTGTCACATTTTTTACATATTTATTAAGAAATAATTAGTTGATTTTGCAATCACACCAGTACCTAAGAATGTTTATAAATATTACCTCTTTTTATCTGATCAATCCCAAACTGCGTCATTAGTAATCTTTTTGTATAACATCTGTTTCAAAGATCAACATTGTTTAAAAGTGGAAGTCGGAATTAATAACACAGGTATCAAGAAATATTTTCCAACATGTTCTAAGTTTGGCGAAAATCTCTATATTTGTTCTCTTGATTGAATCTTTTTTTTTAATTGTGAGCAATACTGGTTTAAAGAACAATATCTACTACAGTGTCTTTTTAAATTTAACTTATAAACAATTGTGATTTTCTTGCTATGTTTACTAAACACTGACAAGCAAAATATTTTCGAAAATTTCTGTATTCAACATAAAATGCAATTTTACGCTTTTCTACTTTACAACTATGTAATGCGACTTGAAAAAACTCTACATTTGCTAAAGCATTTTATGTCTTTATAAATATTTCACTGTAACTGTTCTACTGGACAACAATAAGGCCAGCAGGGTACAAGATTAGTTAAAAGCAAATGCAAATGATATTTCTTCACTTTTATGTGTCAAAAGGAGACTAAACAAAAGTTGTTATTTATGGCTATAATATCCTTTTAAATTCTCTTTCTGCAACAAAGTTACATGAAGTGTCACAAATGTAATGATATCATTTAATTCACCTGCCATTAAACCATAGAGCACAATACAATTGTGCAGCAAGTGTTGCAGTTGTTTATATTTTTCGAAAACATTGTTTCAATGATTTTCTGCAGCAAAATATCTCCTGAGATGTGGTAGTATGCAGCTTTAAAAAGAAAACATTATTTTGTAAATGTCATAAAGATTTGATTTCCTTTGAAATCATTACTTTTGTTCACACTAAGAACTAGTAGGAACTGCTGAATGTGTTCAGTTTGTTACAGTTGACAAACTACAAATTGCAGTCTTGTTAGTTGAGAGAGAATATTAGGGTAGCATTAAAATATGATAGTAAAGACAATTCTGGAGTCATATACATTAATAGATGCAATCCAAAAATTAATGGGCTTTACAAAGCAGGTACTAGAAATATTCCAATTTTTTTCTAAAAAATTTCAGATATTAGAAAAATTTATGCAATAATACTGCTGCTGCTCCTTTTGTTGTTTATATGGGAATTCAGACGACATAGAACTATCTTGTTGTAATAAGAAACACATGACAAACTACCATAACTATAATTTTATATATAATGCATGAGATCACAATTAACAATTCCGTGACTATGTTTTCCTTCTTTTAGGTGGAATTTTATAAAATTATGTATCTATATTTTAAATTATGTTATTTAGAACTTATTTTAAAATAAAAGTGATATTAAGTCATTTAAATCATGTAGAAATTAGAAAAATTCTCAGAAATGTCCCTTTAAAAATTGCTTACAATATTTATTAGGACTAATGAAGTCATGTGGTTATTTAACTCTAAGAACGAAAGACATTTTTTTATTTCTTACACCCATTAGGAATACAAACTTACCTCAAAACTAAGTAGTACTAGCTATAGGTCATAATTTCAAAAATTATTTTTAAAATATTTAACCAAAATAAATGGTGTTGTTCAAATTAACAACAACATAATGATATCAAACATAATATTGTTAAGACTCACAGTCAGTGCCAACTTCAAGTGATTTTTTTTACTGTTAAAGGTTCTTATAGCAATATTTGTTTATTAAACCAAAACAAAAACATCAATTTATCTCTTGTAGAAAATATGTGACACCATGTTGTGGCCAAAGAAAACACTAAACAAATAATTATCACTGTTAAACTTTGTTCACCTAATTTGTTTTGAACTTTTGTTGTCATTTTAATTATTTACTACCTCCTATACTTCATTATGTTTTTTTCATTTTTACCTAGACCCAAATTAGAAACATTAAATAGTTTTTTGTACGCTAACGACTGGAGAAAGTTTTGCAGCTGCAGACATACTTTATTTTCATACAATATTAACCCATTAAGGACCGTAAATTATGATAGAAAAGAAAAAAATTTGTGTCAACTAGTCATAAACCTGAGATATGACATGACAATCAGATTTTCCGTGTAATTTTTGATTATTTGTATTTAATGTTATTGATCACAGAAAATATATATATCATTGTGGTAACCATAATATGGTTTACTTACGATTCACATCATCATTTACATAGTTACAATCATTTACATAGTTACAGTAAACAAATATATGTTTGTGACAACTATTTTTATGATTGAGGTTTCACCATATTATATTGCTTTCAGCTAATTGATATCATAATTTGAGAGCAACAATGGTTGTCACAAACATATACATGTTTACTGTAACCATATATATGATTGATACGATCATATGAATCGTAAGTTAACCATATTATGGTTACCACAATGATAGAAATAGTTACTGTGACTATAATATTGTTAAAGAACCTTTGAAAATGTTGAAATGGTTACTGTAAACATACACAAATATGTTTTTTCTCTGCGTGTACCGAGATGGAAGCTTTTATAAATAACACGAGTTTATAAAAAAATGTATTGTTGTGCATTGAATGAAATATATATTTTTGAGAAAGGCTGGGAAAGGTAGTTGATTAACGCCAGTAATTTCAACAAATAGATATCTACGATAAATTTACCTTAACGGTAACTTGACATTGATTTCACATCAATATATTTGTGTGAAAATTACGAAATATTTTTACTCCATAAGTAACTAAGCGCTAATAGATATCTATTTGTTGAAATTACTGGCACAAGTATTTTTTTGTTTCCCACCTAAACGTAAGAATTTTAAATAAAAAATAGTTTTTTATTTTTCATTTGCCAGTGTGCTTACATATTATTGTTTGGATTTGGAAGCTCATAAAAAATGTCTCTGAGGTATAAGAAATGAGGAATTGAATCAAAAAAACTAAACTTCATTTATTGAACAAATAACAACTTCAATTCTTTGGATGAAACCTTTACAAGCAATCATTCTTTTGATGACAAAATGTATATTAGAAGAAACCCAATACGTTGATCACATAAGTCGCTGGTTCGCCAGAGAGGAGATTCAAATTTAGTACAGAAAGAAAAGACCTAACAAATTATTTTGCGACAACGGTTTTTATAACTCGTAAGCTAATAACTGGATTGTCGAAAGACGGATTTTTTGCTTCGGATATTATTTTTGCTAAAAATACGAAGAATGCATAAGAACATAAGGAGTGAAATAAAAAACACATTTTTCATTAAAACGTTTAACCCAAGTAATATTTGATTATTTTTTTTATCAAGTTACCTTTGAAAAGTATGTCAGTTATTATGTTTTATAATAATTATGTTCATTTGTTAATAATCAAATTATAATGAGTGACTAGAAAAAAGTGTGTACTAAAATTATTAAATATTTTCAACAAAACCCAACTCGGTCATACAAAAAGTTGGCCAAACAAGCAAAGGTCTGCCGTCAAACTGATTCCAGTGTTATTACACAGCATCGGGAGAACTTTTCTGTTGATAGAAAACTAGGTCAAGGTAGAAGGAATAGTCCACATGATGTTCCTAAAGCCAATAAATTGAAAGCATTTTCAAAAGAGCTCCCAATAGCAGACGGTTAGCTAAGTACTCGGACTATTTGGTGCGAAAAGTTAAAGGCAATGCAGGTTTAAAAACATACAAGGCTCAAAAAGTACCTGAAAGGAACTCTGCTAAAAATTTAGAGTTCAAAGACAGTGCACGGAAATTAAACTCAAATTTTATAAAAAATATACCTACTGCATAATGGATGACGAAACGTATGTTCTAGAAAATTTTTCACAGCTTCCGGGTCAATATTTGTATGTTGCTGATGCTCCAGGGAATGTTGTACAAAAGTTTAGGACCCAAAAGCAGAAAATTTTCCCATAAAGCTCTTGGTATGGCAAGCAATATGCAGTTGCGGCAAAAAAGCCAAACATTTATTACAAAGAGCTCTATAAATACCGAAATTTACATCAAGGAATGTTCATAAAAGAAGTTGCTTCCATTCATAAGACTTCTTTATGTGTCTACTTATTTTTGACCTGATTTGGCATCCTGTCACTAGGTAAACAAGGCCTTGAGTGGTACAAGAACAATAATGTAGTATTTGTACCAAAAGAGGCAAATCCTCCAAACTGCCTGGAACTGAGGCCAATGGAGAGATATTGAGGTCTTGTTAAATGAGAATTGAAGAGCAGATAAAAGGTGCCCAAAAGTGTGTTAGATTTTAAACGGAGATCGACTACCGGTACGAACATAGTGATAGAAAGCACTATAAAAACTTTAATGGAAGGGTTTCCGGAAAAGGTTCATAAATTCATCACTATTAATTAGAACTAAGTATAAAAATAATATTTTTTGTAAGCTGTAATAATAATTTTAATCAAATAAAAAAATCAGAACTGTAGAGTGGTTTCTTTTTTATTAACTTTTTTGTATGTTAAAATCTTTTCGATCCCAGTCCTTAGTAACGAGACTCTCGGAAAGTCGGAGTTTTGTTTTTATTTACGGAGTGATAATGCGGTATGTGATAATATACATACATCAAAATATATTTTCATTTATTATTGATATCGTCTTCATTAATTAAGGTCCGAACTTACTACCGAATTTCCTGAAACAAACAGTAGTAGACTGCGTTAATCGATATGATCAAACGCAATGAAATTTTGTACAACGCAATTAACAATTATCGAGTTCGGATTCGTGGCAAGTAGAGGTATTGAGAGTTAATAAAAAATGGACTCGACGTGGTTATTATATCTATACAACTGGTATGAATTGGATTTTTTGCATAAATGAACATAATCTCCAAATTTGTCTGGTGCAACACCCATATTTTTTGGCGGTAATCAAACAAACAGCTTTCAGATTTACAGCCCAATTCAATATCTTACAGTCAATTTACCAAATTATGGCAAGTGTGTGGAAGTTACATTGCTAAAAAGTAACATTTGTTTCAATTTCCGAATTGGATTTGTGCAAGTTTATCACAACTAGAAATGCTCTATGATCGTATCGATCTTGTTCGCAATGACTCCATGGCGCCATTCTACATAACGCAGTTTTGTTTCTGAGGTATTTTTTAGAACTAATTCGTACTATTGCGAGCAAAGCTGAATAAAAAACATAACTACTACCTGGAATAGTTCAGCAACTGCTCTATAGACGTTTAATGTCTAATAAAAAAACTCATTGGTCTTAACGTCTGTTTACATGCTCTACGCCTGCACTTTAGATATAGCTGTGGAACTTATAAAGGTTTTTCTAGATTCTAACTCTATTGTCGCTTAAAAAATAATAAATTAAAAACTTAGATTGAAGGCCGACAGTTTAGCAAACAGCAACATATCCATTAGTTGGAAAAGTTAATAAAACACCATTGAATAAACCAAGTTTATATATTTTTTTTTATCAAATTATATATAAAAAATTATTAAATTTTATAAATCTTTTAAAATTCTTCTATAAAATTCCAACTTTATTCTATGCATTTGTTTCGTCCCCATGAAATGTTCGCCTTCAATCTGTTTAATGACATCAAAACGTCAGGAGACACCTTTTATTAATTCACAAAGAGAAAAATATGTTCCAAAACTAAAGTTTTTTCTTTGCTTTTTTATGATTTCCACAAGAAATGTTTGCAAAAATGTGTCACATGTTTCGCAACACACATTACAACTAATGGTGCTGCAACAAAACTTTGTTAATTTTCAAACCGTTTTTTTTTCGACTCCTCGTGCTCTTTTTTTATTTTCTCTATGGCAAAAAAAAAATTGATAATGTTGTCCAAAATTTTATGGTAAAAGAGAATACATATTCCCACATATTTATGCAGATGAAGAGTACACTTGTATGTTGGATTTTTTTTTTAACAAAATATACACTGGAAGAAAACAGCAGTTATCTGTAAGAATCATGTGAGTTTTTTAGATAGAAACTTCTATATGTGAAATTAAATGACATTAATGGGGAAGTTGCGTAAACTTCATAATGGTAATATGACTAGAATCACAATAATTGAATATAATAGTGCTGGTTTACATATATAAAATTCTTAAAACTAAAAACTCTTGGACTTTCTCTGTTCACATGCAAAACTGCTGACATAATTTTAATGATATTTTTATTTAATTTTCATTTATATTCAAATACTCTCTGTTGATAATGGGCCATATCGTGATTTCATATAGCCCCCATACAAATATCACTCCGGCATATCTAAAATCGCTGAAGGCCTGGACCGATTTGGCTAATTTTCTTTTTTTATTTCGCAATAGTCTACAAAAGTTTTTACAGAAAGAAAAATTGTCCACCGCCAATAACACGCTCACTTATCAAATATATCTGCAAATATGATCAGCATTGACATGGCTGTGATTGGAGTTAGAGCAGCTATGTTAGCAGTAACGAAGCAATTTGGCGCATTTTTTATTTGCCATTCATGAAAGATATCTAACTGTTGTTCATTTAGCCGCACAATTATCAAAGAGTGTACTTTACTGAAAAGAATGTATTACAATGAGTTGATCGACCGCCATGAACATTGACCAGATTTTTTGAAATGTGTCGGAATAATGAATTTGCCTCAACTTGGAGTCAATCGTCAAAGAAATTACAACGACAGAAACAAGGAAATCCAGTTCCAGGTTTCCCCCATTTATTTTCCACCGACACATTAGGTCGGATTTACACACTCCATCCAAGAAATGCGTTTGCTACTTGTCAATGTTCATGGCCCAACATTATTCCAAGATTTACGAAATGGTGAATTGTGTGACACGTATAGAAAAGCGTGTCAACGCTTGCGATTGTTATAAAAAGACACTCATTTGAAATACACCCTCGGAGATGCTGTCATTTCGTAAAATGCTCATCAAATACGAACATTGTTTTCGATAATTATCTAAACATGCTTCCCATCCAAACCGACTGATTTGTGGAGTAAATACAAAGACGCCATGTGTCATGGAACAAACTTAAGTTGTTGAATCAACAACAAAAATATTCCTATGACAATATTATGAAAATTGTGAAATATTGAACTGGAGTTATTTTTTTTTTGGTGGAACTGGAAAAAGTTTTTTGATCGCGTTCATTTTTTCAACGATGTGCACGTAGAATGATATTGCACTTGCACTTGCTTCATCAGGAATTAAAGCTACTTTGTTGGAAGGCGGTTGACCTGCTCTTCCAGCGATGAACTTAATGCATGTCGTCCGTTTTAGGAAACACGTCAAGAAATAGAACACCATAAGCATAGGATGGAACCAGAGACGCAACTGAGAGTAAAAATGATTACTCTCTCCCAAATTGTTTGGCTGACACAATATCATATTACATTGATTTTCATGTATTTTGTTGTTGCAAGACGTTTGTCTCTCAGTAATTCTTCTATTGATATTTTGTTCTATGACCATAAGAATATAACACTCTAACTTGTAATGTAATGTATTGTATTTTATTATCATTGGTTAATATTATCTGAGTGTACTACTGCATAAAAAGATAACAGCGCTTTTTATGGAACATTTTATTTTCTCTATTTTTTTATTAACCAACTATGCATGTGTTGGCAGAAAATGTGATATGTAATCTATAGTTGTATTGTTACCATTTCAGTCATTGCAAGTTGGAATTGTTGTAATATTCACTTTTTTGTCTAATAAGTATTTCATCTTTCCAGCTTAAAACGTTGGAAAGACTCATTGACGCTCACAAAAATCATCGACTAAAGTGTACAACACGGTTCTCTAATAGTCAGCATACCTACCTTAAGGGTTGCTCCACAGAGACAGCTCTGCACGAGGTTATAAAAGTTATAGAGAGATCTCTCGAATTTAAACCCTTCCTGGCCTCCCTTTAAGCCTTCCTGGATATAGAGGGTGCTTTAACTACTCTTGCAATTCAGCAAGCTCTTAACAACTTAGACGTTAAAGAGTATATCAATGACTGGTTAGTAACCATGTTGAAATCAAGAATTTGTTTGGTAAAAATGGGGACTTAGTCCCAGCATAGTTAAATTGATGTATACGGCTATAGTACGTTCAATTCTTACTTATGGATCTCTTGGATGGTGGACTGCAACTAGAAGGAACTATGTCGTTGACCAACTATACAAAGTTCAGAGATCAGCCTGCATTGGTATAACCGGCGCACTAAGAACTAGTCCTTCAGAGGCACTGAAGACTTTACTGCACCTCGTGCCAATAGACCTTCACATAATGGCCACCCTGCCTGCAGCGCAGCGAGGGTTCATGCATCTGGTTGTTGGATATCGAGAACATATGGCCATGCGGGGATCCTGAACTTATTGCCTTCGATCGTTATCCAGCCTTCTGACTATGTTACTCCATACACAGATTTTGTTCAAGGTATTGGCTCCCTCCAGGAGTGAGTGGGGTAGGGTTAATCTCGTGTACGAATATGACACTAGGATATATACAGACTGTTCTAAAATGAGCTGTGGTGTTGGTTCTGCCGTCTTCTGTGAATAACTTGGGGTAGGCATCTCATATCCTCTTCCGAATGAGTGTAGTGTTTTCCAGGCATAAATTTGTGCAATAATGGTAGCTACCAATACACTTTATTATCAGTTTACTAGTGGCAAAATAGGTTTGTTTGTTGACAGTCAGGCGGCACTTCTCTCATTGAATGCCTACACAACTTCATCTTCAATAGTGAGGCAATGTAAGAATTCTCTGTCAAGGCTAGATCGTTTATCTGACATTACTTTGGTTTGGAGCCCTGCGCACAGAGACCACTACGGTAATGAACAGGCAGACAAACTAGCCAGAATAGGATATGCCATAGATACATCAATGCGGTCTCAGTAGCAATTCCACTGGGGACTATGAAAGGTATTATCTTCAGACACTTTCTTACAAAGGCTGAGAAAAGATAGAGTAATTTAGACACATTTAGGGTAGCCAAGTTGATGTGGCCATCTTTTAACGAAAAACGTTCTATACAACTGATAACACGGAATAGAAGGGATATATCAAGGCTACTGGCAGTATTAACGGGGCACTGGACGTTAGGTATGCATGCAAATAACCTGGGACTACCTCTTAACGACAATTGTCGTAGCTGTAAGGATGGGGAAAAAGAGGAAACGGTTTTCACCTTCCCTGCGAATGCACAGCCCTGAGTGTCATGAGAGATAAATTCATGGGCAACTATATATTGTCTAACCTTGTAGCCGGGTCTAAACTCAATGATCTACTAGGATATCTCACAGCTACAGGTTGGGTCTAGTAAACTCGACTTTTTTGCTTATTATTTTCACACTTTTTGTATACATTACGATGTAAACGACATTACATCTAAAGAGTGTTGTGGTCTTGTCAAAATGGGGTCCCTTCCACCCTACTTGATTGTTCGCACGCAGCAAACTACCACGTAAACTAACCAACCAACCATTTGCGCCATAAAAGTCACTGAATCGTTTATATATCGATGACTGATTTTTAAAGAAAATATGGATAATAGGTAGCTTGTTCAAGCATCAATATATTCATGATGATTTGCCAGATTATACTGATAATAAATATCAAAAAGTGAGCGCAGTATAGCAGTTCTATCGAGATTAAAAAAACACCCGTATCAAAATATTTCTTTTTTTTTCAAATAACAAACATCATGTAAATCGATTTAATTTAATATCCCTCGAATAAAAAGAGAAATAAAGCTTCGAGTAAATAGAGGGAATGGTGTATAAGTTAAAATATATATATACTTTATATATTTGTAAATGACTAAGATATGCAGTTTTGCCAGTTTAGCCTTTTTGAGGCTAAATTTAGCATTTTTATTTACTCTTTAGCCTCGAAATTTTGGTTTTAGCTTCGTGGCTTTTTTCTAGCCTCTTTTTAATTTGATAATAGCCTTTTTTAAATAAAAAAGGCTAGAAAAATCCACGAAACTAAAATCAAAATTTCGAGGATAAGGAGAAAATAAAAAGGCTAAATTTATATTTGTGAGATATTTTCATTTTAATTCATTACTGATTTTCATTTAGCTTTTCAATATACTCAAGAATTGTGCAGTATTAAAAGAACAAATAACAATTGCCAATACCAAGTGTTTCAAAATGAAATATAGTATTTTATATCTGAAAGCTATAAATGTCTAGCAAATTCGCTTTCAAGACAAAATTGTTATTACACATTATATTCATCGTTATATAATGGACAAGAGCCCCACAAACTCTTGAAGGCTTGTGATACTCGATGGCTGTCATTTGAAATAGCCGTTAAACGTATTGTGAATCAGTGCTTCGAGTTAAAACCAGCAATGCTTCAAAGCCAAACATTTAAGTGATTAATATATTGATTATAATTTGGTGTATTATTTTTTTTTTAAACCAGTAAGCAATTCAGCGGATCCAACAAAGCTGTTTTCTGATTTAAAATTTCTTCTCCATAGTTTGTGTTTTCAAATTGTAATACAATGCAAAGAATTTGATACATTATCGTCCCCAATTGAAAATTGTTTAATGTTTTCGCCACATTTTTCATGCAAGTTTGAAGAATGAGAGATAAAATAAAAAACGGTTTAATTAGTGACGATTCTGGAAAAAATAATACGGAAAATTAAACTAATTGAGCAATTGCGACAAAGATTTTCATATGAAAACTCTTCGCTAATTAAATTTTTTATCCGTTAATAATACACTTAAACTAGTACTCGTAAAACCAAAAAAATATATTATGTATGTGAAAAATAGTAAATGCTTAGTACTTAAATTTAAAAAAAACAAAATTTAAGATTTGTCTGTCTAAAAATATATATGGGACATTTAATGTCAAGTGAACCATCTTTTGAAATCGATGTCTTCCGATAGTTAGTTCTATTAGATAGTAGTTCAGACACAGTTTTTCAACAAGATCGGTCGAAAACTTTCTGAGTTAGAGGGGATCAGAATTTGAAATTTTGGCCAAGCAGGTATTTTTTCTCATCCATGTAACTTATTACCTATTATTCTTAGTAAAATGTGTCCCAAATAGTTTACATAGCTATTTCTTCAATCTTTCGAAAAAAAACATTTCTTTTGACTTTTTTTTGCAATATCTAAAACTGTTGACATTTTTTTCAAAATGGGCCCTTTTTTAATTTTTTTTTTTTTTTTGCTCAAGAGAAAGCTTAGGTCCATTCCTTAAAGAGGTTCGCTTAGTAGGATTCGAGTGGAATATCTATCAAAATAAATATTTTGTAACTCAAGACATAAAATTTTTGAAATTTTTTTTGCAAAATCTAAATTGTTTTTCCAAAATGGGCCCCTTTTTAAATTTTTTTTTTTTTTTTGCTCAAAAGAAAGCTTATTTCCATTGCTTTAAGAGGTTTTTGGTCGCTTATGTATATTTGAATATTTATTATTAATGATTAATGTTATTTTTTGTTTGCTGCTGAAGTGTACCTTTATAATTTTATTTATTTTTTTGAATTTTATGAACATATTTTCAAATTTTTTATTTAAAAATAAATATAAAACTAAATTCTTAATTTATAATATTTTAGCTTTTTTTTTACTTTTTTTTAAAGAAGTTTGGCTTTTTCTGGCCTTTTTTTGAAGTCAATATAGCTTCTTTTTTTGCCAGCTCCTGGCAACACTGAAGATATGCTGAAAATTATATTTGAAGTTTTTGATTATTCTTCGCATTATTAGGAAAGTTTTACTATATATTTATTACTCCACATGGTTCCACTCTCAAACTTTTATATGTAAAAAATGGAAGATGGCATTTTTTGAAATATATTTTGTTCAAAGACAAGTTTTTGGTTTAATTTCCTATGATTTTTAGGAAAATACATTGAAAATAGGTTACATAACCAATACTATGAGACCAATATTGTACAAATTTGATATGCCAAAAATAATTTTAAATGCAAATGAAATTGATCGATTTTATACTATTCTTATAAGAAAATTTAAATTTGATCCTCAATAAAAGACAAGTCAAAGCGAATTTAAAATGTTTGTATCGTATACTCAAGTAGATAATATATATAAGTTGGAGTGTAAACCACCATCAATGTCGAGACGATTTTAAATGTGTATAACTCTTGGTGCGTATGGAGTGATTTAATGATTTTCACATTGTTGAACTGATTGTTGTGTATATATTTTGTTTGTTATATTTAGAAATGTTGCTCTGAGTAGCAATTATTTGTATTATTCCCTTAAAAGTAAAATAATTGCAAACAATTAATATTTTGTTTTGGGGATAATTGATATATCATTTTTCTTTTACAATGTAGATATGAGAACATTTTTCACACAGTTAGATCTCCTATCATTGGACAAACACTTTAAATATGCTAAATACTACTTGGCAGATGTTTAATAATGGGCAATTTTTTATTGTTACTGTTTGCTTTTGTGGATTCTAATAGTGAACAGGTGTAGAAAACCTATATTTAGCCATGATTATTATAGGTAATTTGTCCAAAAAGCAACAGTACAATTTCTCATCATATTTCTCCCACACAGATGTTAATAGTTTGTGTAATGCTTGTTATGTGTATAATGGATTCCCAAATGGAAATTATGTGTTAATTTGTTATTTACGTGTTAATGATGCTAGAATACAAATATGTATGTGAAAATGTAGACCTTTGAGTTTTTTTAGTTGAAAATAAACTGTATCCGAGATAACTACAATATTAGTTTCAAAAGCTAAATAGCAATAAAAATGCTTAATTTTTTTAATATATTTGTAAAATGTTACGAATTTAGAAATTAGCATATAATAACTAAAGCTATTATAAAATTTTAAAAATATTGTAAAACACATTTTACTTGAATTTTCTTGTTCCTTTAGGTATGCTCTGTTTTTTCCCTTCGCTAGACAAGGGACATTTTTAATAATGCTTTGCAACAAAATACATTTTTCATCATCCTCTAATTGTGCAAAGGATAATTAAAGGAAAACAGTAAAGAGTTCAAAGTAAAAAGTAGAAAATGAATTAGTTAGATTTCAATATATGGGCAATTCCATGTCATCGTACGTGACATCTGTACGCCTATAGAGTGGAATAGATTTTCCAAAAATAAGAGTATCTGAAAAATAAATTGGTCTTTATGTTCCATTCAAAGGGTGCTATTTTTTAAAAAAATAATAAGTTCTTTCGAAACATTGTTATCCAAAATATTGAGCGAAATATATTTAAATGAAAATAATCATTGGATGATTTTATAATAAATACAATTTTATATCGTACGTGACATACCTTACGTGACAAATTTTTCTCCTATACTAAAACAATATATATTCTATAAATATATGTATACAAAAACTAAAAAAATTAATAGAAAATTTACATTCGGTTTTAATAAACAATTTTATAATAGCAAATAAACAATCACAGTCAAATTCATTTCACACTATAGGCTAATTGGGAGCTTAGTTTTGACCACAATTTTAGCCTTAAACATGCCAATTAAATTAAAAAATTAAATATGGTCAATTTAAACTATTATTTTTGCCAATCAAATGTTGTAATAAGCTCTAAATACTGACACATGGTAATATTTTAGTGTTTTCTCCTATTCAAATCATCTTGAAAAAAAAGTTTCAAGAGATTTTGGGTTTTCAGTCGTGGTAGTCATTCTCGTGGAATTACCCATATTGTAATTTGATGAATGATTTTTTAAACTAAAGAAGTACAATTATATGAAATAAATTACACAGGGAAACGCCTTAAAATTGTTCATTGTATCTTTTCTAGCTGCTCTGGTTTCAAAAATATAGTGATATTTAATATTTGCATAATAAACAAAATTGTTTATGTTTTTCGAATAATATTTCATGAACGACCCTTAAAATCTTAATATATTTGCTGGATTATTAATCAAGACAAAAATCTCTCTTATTTGCCTAAAGCCACAATTTCAAAAACTTTTACAATATAAATATACTCAAATGATTGGCCATTGTTAGCTGTGACCATTTCCTAACTTTCTGGCAACATATGGACTCAGAGCCAAAAGAACTGCTCAACTTTTGAGGCCAAAAATGAATCAAAAATTGATACGCTCTTCCAAAGTGAAGCGTAACCAAGAGAGAGTATTTTGCTTCGATCGAAGCTGAGCGTTGTCATGATGGAATATTAAGGTTTCATGTCTGGTAGAATGTTCTGGGTGTTTTTTAACCAATGCTCGCCTCAAACAAATCAGTTTTATTCGGTACAGTTCCTTGTGATCGTCTGGTCGGATTTTAGCAGCTCATAATATATAGGACTCTTTTGTTCCCACAAAATACAGAGAAATTACCTTAGCGACATAGATATTAGGCTTTCGTGTCGATTCGGCTGGTTCGCCGGGCTTCACAAACGATTTCTTATGACTCATGTTATTGTAATGGATCCGGTTTCCATCGAAACTAATGATTTCATGTAAAAACAAGTAAGAAAGTATGGTCGGTCAAGCCCGACCATATAATACCCTACACTAAGTAAATGAGCAAAAACATTTTTCTTTCAAAATTTCAATAATTTATATTCGTGAACGATTTTCGGAAGTGGGCCTTATATGGGAGCTATGACCAATTATGGACCGATCACCATGAAATTAAGTAGTGTGATTAATGTCTGTATGAAAGTTATTTATGTTGCATTTTATGTGTATACCAACATTTTTGAGAGATTTATGCTCGTTAAAGCGATTATCGGAAGCAGGCTTTATATGGGAGCTATGACCAATTATGAACCGATCACCATGAAATTAAGTAGTGTGATTAATATCTGTATGAAAGTTGTTTATGTTGCATTTTATGTGTATACCAACATTTTTAAGAGATTTATGCTCGTTAAAGAGATACCCTCCCCACTATGGAGTGTAGGGTATAATTATTTTCTTTTATAGCATTCAAGCAGCATTTGAGACACGGAAAGTCGTATTTCATGGTCTCTCGGCTTTCCCTGCTTTTAGATTAGTCCCCCTACTTATAGCTCCCAATGATTTTGCAAGCTCTTGTTGAGTTTGACAAATATCTTCAAGGGGTAATGCCTCTTCCGCGTCAAAATCACCACTTCTGAATTGCACAAGCCATCTCTTGCACATTGAAACTGATGGAAAATATTCAGATTATGATATCCATAAGCCGAGAGTAACATAAGTCATTCATCATACAAATGAATGTCACAAACATATACATGTTTACTGTAACCATATATATGGTTGATACAATCACGTGAATCGTAAATTAACCATATTATAGTTATCACAATCATAAATATAGTTACTGTGATATTGTTAAAAAACTTGTAAAGATGTTGAAGTTAGTACAGTAAACATTCACAACTATATTTTTTTCTGCGTGTACAAAGACACTTATACTTAACTGGTATCACATGTTTTCATTTGACTGATTATAATGTTTCTACCTCAATTTTGTACCTTTTTTCCACTCACTACTTACAACAAATCAATCAAACCATTTAAATATTAACAGCACATTCTGATAATAATGAAAGAAAAAAAAAACACTTTGCAGTTTTCACACATTTTGTTTTGTTAAACAGAAATATTTTAAATGACATTTCCAAGTTCTAGCTAAAAACAAATTAAGTCATGCTCAAAAAACTAAAGATTTATTTTTGCATGAAATAACATGAAAAAAAAATCACAGAAATAACGAAAAATAATATATTGCGAAATTAACTTTATTTGAATTTAAGTTTTTGATAAGGGTTTGACATTAAATTTAAACTCAGTGTAAACAAGTAAGAGTATTCTAAACGTCTGTGACGAATGTTGTATACCCACCATTAATATGTGACAATAAAATATTTTCCTGATATAGAGATTATATGGTGGTATGATCAATTGTAAACCGATCCTCATAAAAGTTGGTAGACAATTTTAGACACATATAAAACTATTTTATGTGCAATTTCATCAGGATTTTAATTATTATAAGACAATTATAAATGCTCGAGTTGTTTTCTGAGAGGAGAATTTGTATGGGGACTAGAGACAAATATTGCCCGATTTTCTGCATACTTTACAGTATAATTTCAGAGTACTTAGAATTAATTTGTGCAAAATTTTGTAGGGTTTGCCGCATAATCAAGATATTTAAATTTGGTCAAACAGTAGTCCAGGAGGACATTTGTATGGAGGCTAGATCGTCTTAGAATCCTTTGAGTACTCAGAATATATATACTAATAAGAGTCGGCGATAGATATTTTGTTACAAACGGAATGACAATATCAATATACCACCATAATTTTTGATGGTGGGTATATAAAGAACTGGCGACAATTGGAAATTGTGGTTTACTTAATTGTATTTAAATGTTTAAAACTTTATTAGGTCAATTAGCAAAACTTAAAGATAATTTCAAGTAATTTTTACAAAAATTTATATTTTGTACAGAGAAAACTAAAAAAACTCTTAATGACTTTTTCATGTTGAATACTTGGTAATGTTTTATTATAAGTTTAACTTATAATACATTCATAGAACCTTAAAAGATATACGAATTTTCTACAGGGGGTAGTTCCATAATGCAAATATAAATTTATTTATACCTGTATATATAAGTGTGAGGCATGGGCTACGTTTCTATTTTAGCAATATCTCAAACACGACATTTTCTAAAAATAACTTTTTTATTGTTGAAAATGAATTTCTGGGATATCAGAAACAAAGTTTATTCCACGACTTTTTCATTTCTAAATTTTTTGAAGTAATGAAGTAATAGGTCACACAATTCAATAGGTGCATTGATCTGGATTATATTATCAAAAAGAACTTTACTAACCGACCGTCGTTTTTTATTTTTTTATTTTTCTCGATCAGTTCCAAAATTGGATCTGATGTTCCAATATGCATCTGATGCAAGATATGGCATCTTTATATTTGCTCCACAAATCAATCGCAAGCGTTAACACGCTTCTCTATACGAGTTATACAATTCACCATTTTCAGTTCGTAATTCTTGGAATGATGTTGGGCCACGAAAGGTAACTAATTTCAAACGAAAATAGAAACACTCATCGTTTCTTGGATGGCCTGTGTAAATACGACCTAATGCGTCAATGGATTATAAATAGAGGAAACCTGTACAATCGTTGCCCTGTCCAAATTTGTAAAAATGTTTATGTTCGGTTTGTGATTAAATTATGCCAAAAAGTATAACAAAATCCCCAAAAACCTTATTCGTGACCGTTACAGTGTACAAAAAATTACCCGATAAGTGGGCAATTTTTCTTCTGTAAGAAATGTTTGTGGACTATTGCGAACATTAAAAAAAAATTGCCAAATCGGTCGAGGCGTTCTGCGATTTTAGATATATCGACAAAAAGTAGACGTAAAAGTGGACCAAATCCGTGCAGCCGATATTAGACAAATTGAAAAAAATGGGCGTAACAGTTTGAATGAAACGAACATATGAAAATTAACCATATCGGTGCAGCCTTTTTACGATTTTAAATTAAACCAAGAAAGTGGCGTAAAAGTGGTCGTGGTCAATTCTTTATTCCGTAAAAATTAAATATAACGAACATTTAAAAAAAAATCGGTACAGGCGTTCTCAACTGATGCGAACGACGAACGACATTTGATTTTTATTTATATAGATTTTACGTTTAGAAAAATTTTGAAAATGTAAAATTTGGTAATTGAAATATGCATGCAATTTTATGATTTTTTCGGTATTAAATTATAATGAGTTATAAGTGTCAGAAAATGTTTATGTTTACATACATACAATCGAAATTTTTTACAAGATTTAGTTTTTAAATGTTTAAATGTTAAGGCCGACCATACTTTCTTACTTGTTTTTATTGGATAAAAGACGAAATGCGCAAGATAGATTTTAATTTTAGACCTATGGTTTCTTGGGAAAAATTTCTTAGAATTTTCCGTAGATTCCGTTTCTGCTATACGAGTTTTTACTTTTTGATCGTCCATAGAAATCGACCCGGCCCACATTGCTTGAAGAGTGGCCGAAATTAATTTTTTTCATGTTCGCCGATTTGGACGATTTTTTGGTATTTTGTTGTCATATATCTGAGTATTATGATTCCGTAATATTAGGCTGATATATTTATTATTTGTTTGGACAGACACGCTCGAAGTTCATATATGTTCTCTTGTTTAAAATGGCATGGAAATTTATTGTATATTCAATCTTTTGCAACAATCACAGTAAACTTATAATTTTTTTGTTGTATATTTTCGTAAATTATAATTATCATAGATGAGATTTGCATTAAAAAAAGTAGGAAAAAGTGCCACATAAAAAATTGCATAGAACAAAATATAAACAACATCAAAATTTCAATGTTCATCAAATTCAGTGGACTGCATCTTTTTAGCGCTAAGGAGCGCTGTTTAACGAAAGATGTCGAATTACAGCTTGAAGTCTCGGCTAAAAGATAAAAAAAATTATAAAGTGATAAAGTAACAAAACATGAATTTTCGTTCATGCATGGTGTTGTTGCCATCTTTACTGTTTAAAATTATTACATAATGTAATATACATGCTAGTCAAGAAGCTATTCCGCCAATAGTATGTCTCTATCTAAAGGCCCTTATTCAATGATTTAATTTTTATTTTTTACATATTAATTGATTATTTGCATCAGGTGCTGTCCTAGGAAGCTCAGGATGCGAGGAATAAAGACTATAGAGCCTATAGATTACATCATTCGCGAAGATTTGGACGTATAGCCACTAATGAAGACGTAATGCATAATCTTGTATTGTCTTCAGACGCATTTATAAATAGATTTTGCTCAAAGCTGCAAATCCAAAAAATTGGAGTACGATAATGATGTTAACAAATTATTTAAAGACTATGCTTAAATTACTTATTCAAGTTTTTCTATGGGAGATGGGCGTAAAAGTGGGCGGATCAGGTGTATATTTTCAGGAACCCATTATACAATTATAATATTTATTTTTTGTGAAAATTGAGTTGATGCATTAAAAATCAAAGGAGTTATGCCATTTTTTCAATACAAGTTGTATGGGAAGTGGGCGTAAAAATGGGCGGATATTTTTCAAATTTCACACAAATGATTCTTAGTGTTTAAAAATGCTATGTGCCAAAAAACAATGCCGTAGGTCAAAATTTAATTTTCACTTTGTATGGGAGGTGGGCGTAAAAGTGGGCAGATCATTTTGATTTTTCCATTTTATTCTTAATTCAAATAAAAATTGCCTATGTGCCATGTTTCATTGTCCTTCGAGAACTTCTTCTATTTTTAGCCGCTCGTTCTATGCACCTCAACCAATGTGCGGCATAATGTACTTATATTGGTTGCGTATGATAAATATTAAATATATTAAATATTTATTATACGTAACCGGGTTTTCAGTAGTTAGTTACAACCAGTGTTGCCAGGAGCTGGCAAAAAAAGAAGCTATATTGACTACAAAAAAAGGTCAGAAAAAGCCAAACTGCTTTAAAAAAAAGACAAAAAAAAAAGCTAAAATATTATAAATTAAGAATTTAGTTTTATATTTATTTTTAAATAAAAAATTTTAAAATATATTCATAAAATTCATAAAAATAAATAAAATTATAAAGGTACACTTCAGCAGCAAACAGAAATAATATTAATTATTAATAATAAATATACAAATATATATAAGCGACCAAAAACCTCTTAAAGCAATGGAAATACGCTTTCTTTTGAGCAAAAAAAAGGGGTCCATTTTGGAAAAAAATTTAGATTTTGCAAAAAAATTTCAAAAATTGTATGTCTTGAGTTACAAAATATTTATTTTGATAGATATTCCACTCGAATCCCACTAAGCGATCTCTTGAGCAAAAATTAAAAAAGAGCCCATTTTGAACAGTTTTAGATTTTGCAAAAAAGGGCAAAAAAATTTTTTTTTTCCGAAAGATTGAAGAATTAGCTATGTAAACTATTTGGGACACATTTTGCTTAGAACAATAGGTAATAAGTTACATGGATGAGAAAAAACACCTGCTTGGCCAAAATGTCAAATTCTGATCCCCTCCAACTCAGAAAGTTTTCGACCGATCTTGTTGAAAAATTGTGTCTGAATTACTATCTAATAGAACTAACTATCGGAAGACATCGATTTCAAAAGATGGTTCACTTGACATTAAATGCCCCATATATATTTTTATACAGACAAAACTTTAATTTTTTTTTTTTTAATTTAAGTACTAAGCATTTACTATTTTTCACATACATAATATATTTTTTTGGTTTTACGAGTACTATTTTAAGTATATTATTAACGGATAAAAAATCGATTTAGCGAAGAGTTTTTATATGAAAATCTTTGTCGCAATTGCTCAATTAGTTTAATTTGCCGTATTTTTTTTCAGAATCGTCACTAATTAAACCGTTCGTTATTTTATCTCTCATTCTTCAAACTTGCATGTGGCGAAAACATTAAACAATTTTCAGTTGGGGACGATAATGTATCAATTCTTTGTATTGTATTACAATTTGAAAACACAAACTATGGAGAAGAAATTTTAAATCAGAAAACAGTTTTGTTGGATCCGCTGAATTCCTTACTGGTTTAAAAGAAATAATACACCAAATTATAATCAGTATATTAATCACTTAAATGTTTGGCTTTGAAGCATTGTTGGTTTAAACTCGAAGCACAGATTCACAATAAGTTTAACGGCTATTTCAAATGACAGCCATCGAGTATCACAAGCCTTTAAGAGTTTGTGGGGCTCTTGTCCATTATATAACGATGAATATAATGTGTAATAACAATTTTGTCTTGAAAGCGAATTTGCTAGACATTTATAGCTTTCAGATATAAAATACTATATTTCATTTTGAAACACTTGGTATTGGCAATTGTTATTTGTTCTTTTAATACTGCACAATTCTTGAGTATATTGAAAAGCTAAATGAAAAACAATAATGAATTAAAATGAAAATATCTCACAAATATAAATTTAGCCTTTTTATTTTCTCCTTATCCTCGAAATTTTGGTTTTAGCTTCGTGGTTTTTTCTAGCCTTTTTTATTTAAAAAAAGGCTATTATCAAATTAAAAAAAGGCTAGGAAAAAGGCTAGAAGCTAAAACCAAAATTTCGAGGCTAAAGAGTAAATAAAAAGGCTAAATTTAGCCTCAAAAAGGCTAAACTGGCAACACTGGTTACAACAAGTCTTCTATTGATTTAAATTTAAATATTACACATTGCTGTAAATAATATTGTGCATAAATAGTATTACTTTAATTTTTAAATATCTTGAAAAATTTCTCTTTGATACAAATTGAAAACTTACAATACAGCTACTAACAATTATCCCAAAAACAACTTTTTCTTTTCTACCAAAATTGTGTCAAAGTTGAAGTAATGAAAAAATTATAAAACTAAATACTTAAATTTTAAAGTTCATTATAAAATGCACAAAGCCAAAATTGATTTTCCAATATCTATTTGTGTTTAAAGTTCTGCATAAGTCATTTCCCAACTAGTTTTGTTTAAAATAACAAAATATTTGCATAATCAAATTGCTGTATTAAAACTGAATGCAATTGCAAAGCAAACAATTGATATTTCTGAGAAAAATTTAATTTTACAAAATCCATTTATATTCAGTTTTTCAATCAATTGGAAAAGTTTCGTTAACAAGTTTTTGTAAGAAGTTATCATGGGTGTGGTTGTAAATTGTGGTAGATGTTAAAGCTGGTGGTTAGTTTATTTAAATTTATATATTTTTTTCTTTACACAAAAAAGTTTCAATCCGTCAACACAGCTTTGCATAAATTTATGGATTTGTAAAGATGTTTTAACAGAAACTGACATTGTAGGTGTTGCATCAGGGTATATAGATGATAGAAGGTATTAAGTATATAAAATAGTTTACGATGTACATTTAAATACATAGCTAACGATTGATTTAATGCAAATTACAAAAAAAAAAATATTAGCATATGTGCAGACAAATGTTAAACTGCTTAGTATAAATATGAACAATGGCATTAGTTACTGGGAATATATTCTAGTGCAGTGGTATGGTAGTGGATGGTAAATTAACATTTAAAAGTAAAGATTTTTATACTGTTATATGAAGAAAGTCAAAAGAAAGGAACACTGTGTTTCCAGAAAATATTCTTAGATGTTTTACTACTTTAATTTAATACCAGCGTACGGAAACAAAATAAAACGAAATATTTGCATTCGTTTTGCTTTGTTATCCTCTGAGACTAACCGATTACGTAAAATTTTATCAACCTCTCCGGTTGTACCAAGCTATATACAGAAACCATGTGGTAAATGGACTCTGAATAGTAAGGAAACACTTGAAGTCCTTCTAGACACTCATTTCCCAAGCTGTCTCCCAGTCGATGTTGAAACTGTGTATGGGGCTGCTGATTCCGTTGCTCCGTATGATAACTCTGTTCCAGTGAACAGGGAAAGAATCTAGTGAGCAATCAAAAGTTTCACCCGTTTAAGTCCCCTGGGCCGGTTGGCATTATTCCTGCTGGTCTTCTGAATAATGAAGAAAAAGTTGTACCTTGGCTCATCAATATATACACAGCGTGTATCAGATGGAGCTATATTCCTACATGGTAGACGAGGTGTAGAGTAGTCTTCATTCCTAAAGGATGCCCCTAAAAAATAGATTAACTTCGCACCATATAAATTGATGAATTGATGAAGCACAGCAATTCCCGAAAAACGCTTATGGTGAATGTCTTCCATGGGTTTCAATATGCGAGAGATGATTTGTGCGGTTCAGAAGTGGTGATTTTGAAACGGAAGACAAAGATCTTCTATGTCAGACAAAAAAGACTGAAGACCAATAATTGGAGGTAATACTCCATGGATATTATGAGACTCTTGTAAGACGATATTATATGTCTGAAATGCTGCTTGCGCGCTATAAAACAAAATAATTTTTGTACCGAATCATCACTTGCGATAAACACCGGATCCATTACGATAACCCAAGCGTAAGAGATCGTATGTGAAGCCCGGCCAACCAGCCGAATCGACGCCAAAACCAAATATCCATGCTAAAGGTAATGATTTGTATTTGGTGGGAGCAAAAGTGTCCTATATATTATGAGCTGCTGAAATCTGGCCAGTCCATCACATGGAACCTGTACGGAATGCAACTGATTCGTTTGAAGCGAGTACTTGCCGAAAAATGCTCAGAATATGCCGCCAGACATGAAACCGTAAGATTTCATCATGACAAAGCTAGACCACATTATGCATTACTTGTTAAAAATAATGAAGAATGTCCAGACCTTGCCCTGTCCAACTACTGTGTTTCGACCGATACAGAATGCTTTCTGTATACGCTTTACTTCAGAACAGAGAATCCGAAATTAGCTCAAGAGATGAGCAGTATTTGTGGCTTGAAATCCATATGTCACCAGAAAGATGGGAAAGCGCTATAGCTACTAGTGGCCAATACTTTGAATAAATTTTTATTGTACAAATTTTTAAAAATAAAATCAACAAGTTTTAAAAAATCCCGCATTTTTAACTCATACACATTTCTGTGTAGAAAATATATGTATGTTTACGCAACCTTTGAATGCATGGAAAATAGATACATTTTTATTTTTGTCTGCACAATACCTCAAAATTGTTCTTCATATGTCATTTTCATATTACTAAATATCTCACCAATAAATTATCTTGATTTTTTTTACAAATTATGATGGGACATGTTGCAAATTAGTTTGGAAAGCTCTGATCTAAAAAAAAAGTATTTGAAAAAATTTAATTATTCACTCAGGAGTTAAATACATATTTCTATGAAAAAATTAGCTCATATATTAATCATAATGCTATAATTATTAATGTCAACTTAGTTTAAATGCAAACGCTTGAAATAGATGAATTACGCACAGGTGATTGTAATTGATATGATATATGCCTGTAAAGTCTAGACTGTTTTAGCTACTCAACATTATACTGCGTCGTATATTAGTGTCACTGTAATCATCATATTTTTAACTCACAAGTTTAGAGAAATATTTATAAGAAAGAGACAAGAATAATAATAGGAATACAACACTTAAAAATAAAATACAAAAATCATTAGACGGAATTTTTTTACTGCTTAGCTACTTTTATTTATTTTTGCCAGAGACAACCGATGATCCAAAATTTATTGTTATCATTTTAATATTTGTTCACTAGATTCTGGAAACAAATTACGATGCCAATATATAAGACATATCATGTGATGAATATCAACAAAGAACAACACAAGTTCTTAACCTTGGGTATTTCGATTTTGACTATATTCGGTAATCAACTTGGAAACATGATAGAGACCAAACGAAAGGAGCTAGATAAGGTTTGTTTGGTATTATCGGTCTTTGATTTCACCTAGCCCCCATAAAAATGCCCCATGGAATACCGTTTCATCAGTCATAAATATGTTGATTATACGTCAACCTTAATAAAATTTTGCACAAATTATTTGTACACGCAGAAAAAAAATATAGTTGTACATTGTTACTGTAACCATTTCAAATTTGTGCATGGTTACAGTAACAATATCAAAATTTTTAACAATATTATAGTCACAGTAACTATATATATGATTGTGGTAACAATAATATGGTAAATTTACAATTCACATGAATATTTCAACCATATATATGGTTACAGTAACCATGTATATGTGTGTGACAACCATTTATATTATGAATAATCTTATCATAATATGTTGTTCTCAGATTATGATATGAGAGCATCATAATATGGTAAGTCCTTCATCATATAAATGGTTGTCACAAACATATAAATGCTTACTGTAACCATATATATGGTTGAAAAATTCATGTGAATTGTAAATTAACCATATTATTGTTACCACAATCATATATATAGTTACTGTGACTATAATATTGTTAAAAATTTTGAAATTGTTACTGTAACCATGCACAAATTTGAAATGGTTACAGTAACAATGTACAACTATATTTTTTTTTCTGCGTGTAGGTACTCCAATATTATACTCCAAAGCATAATCGTTGAAAATCGTCCAACATTGTTACCAATATAAGGTTCCTCTCAGAAAATGACTTGAACATTCACAATTATCTTCTAGTAATCAATATCGCGATGAAATTGGACATAAACAAGTTTTATATGAACCTAAATCATTCATTTAAAATTAATAATTTTTACTAATAAATTTAAATTTTATATTTATTTTGTTCATAATGAAACAATTTTTTTTTGTATGGTGTTAAAGTTTAACAAAATATAAAAAATATTAGTAATCAGTAAAATCTGACATCAGACCCATAAGATACGAATATTTAAACATGATTTAATTTTTAATTTTTTCTAAAAATAAAACAAAGGACAAACGGCTCTTCGAATTTGTCTGTGATGTCTTTTGAAATTGATGGTATACAAAATTAAGCTAAATTAACAAAAATATATTGTCTTCTTATAGCTTTGTGTTGCTGAGTTACCTTTGTATTGATGTTTTTTGTTGCTCTGTTTATTATGTTTGGGTGTGAAATCAATCTTTTTGGAATGGTATCCGTTTCTAGAAACCTTTTATTATTTATTTATTTGCCTATAATTTACTTTCGCAACAATTTGTATGTATATGCAATTCAAATTCCCATTTATTGTTTTGACCAAAAGAATAATTTAAAATTAAAAATGAAATTCCTCTGTTAATCAGAAATGAATGGCATGGAAAACAGCCAAAATCTGTATAATTAATTAAACACAGTTTTTAGAACAAAATGTCTGACCGAAAGACTTTTAAAACAATTAAAATACGATAGGGCCTAAGCGAGGAGACCTATAAGTGTAACAAAATATGTTGAGCCGCTTAAAAGTTTTGAATCAAAATGTATGAAATCCTTTTTTCGGCTTACTACTAAACATTTTTTGTTCTCGGTGACATATAAAGGTATCAATCTAGGCAGATGAAATAAAAAACGACATATTCTAGTAAATTGGATATTTCCATCAAATTTGGGCCATAAATTTATTCTCCTCAAGGGTAAATGTAAATGTTCTTCCGAAAAAGGTCATAAAGGTCATTGCTCCCACTTCCGAAAATTACCTTAACGTTCATAAGTCTCTTAAAAATTTAACAAAAATTAGCCTCATGTGGACATAAATCGCACGGCTAAATTTCATGACGATTGGTCTATAATTTGTCATAGCTCCCATATAATGCCCTCTTCCGAAAATCACTTTAACGATCATTCAAATAAAATTTAACATAAATAAGTTCCATATAGACAAAAATAACGTGACCTAATTTCAGGACAATCGTTGCATTATTGTTCATAGTTCCTATTAAAGCCCACTTATGAAAATGACTTTATCGAGCATAAATTCTATAAAAGTGTTGGAATACAAATAAAAATTAACAAAAATCAATTTCCTATAGAAATTTAATTTCAGGACGAACGGTGCATAATTGGTCATAGCTCCCATACAAGACCCACTTCCGGAAATCGCTCACGAAAAACATATTGAATAATTTGCTCATATCATTGAAGGGTATTATATGGTCGGTCTTGACTGACTATACATTCTAACTTGTTTTAGCTTGTTGATTTTTTTTGGTTAAATAAAGTAAATTTATTTTACTGACCCCTATTATCATACTTAGTATATAGTTATGTTTTAACATAAAGTTATATTAACAGTTTTCATACAAAAAGTATTCTAGAAGTCAGTAAAAATATAAGTTATCATATAAACAGACATCGTGTTAATGAGGGTGAGTATCTAAGGAGTGAGATCGAAAAAAATTTAACACACGTTATTCCTTAAAATTTTTAACCCAAGTATTAATTAAAATTTTTATCATTTTACCTTTGAAAAGTATGTCAGTTATTATGTTTAATGTCAATTATGTTCATTTGTTCTTAATGTGATTAAAATGAGTGAGAAAAAACTGCGTACTAAAATTATTAAATATTTTCAACAAAACCCAACTTGGTCCTACAAAAAGTTGGCCAACCAATCAAAGGTCTGACGTCAAACTGATTCCAATGTTATTAAACAGTATCGCGAGAACTTGTCCGTTGGTATAAAATCTGGTTCAGGTAGAAGGAATAACTTAAATGATGTTTCTAAAGCCAATAAAAAGAAAGCATTTTCAAAGGAACTCCTAACACATTCGGTAAGTAAGCAGTCCGGTTAGCTCAGTACTCAGACTATTTGGTACGAAAAGTTAAAGACAATGCAGGTTTTAAAATATACAAGGCCCAAAAAGTTCCTGACGGAACTCTGCTAAAAATTTGTGGCCAAAGACAAAATGCGGAAATTTAAGCCAAATTTTATGCAAAAGATATATGTACCTACTGCATAATGGATGACGAAACGTATGTTCTGGTAAATTTTTCGCAGCTTCCGGGTCAATTTTTTTATGTTGCTGATGCTCGAGGGAATGTTGTTAAAAAACTCAGGACCTAAAAGCCGAAAATGTTCCCAAAAAGTTATTGGTTTGGCAAGCAGTTGCGGCAAAAGAAGCCAAAAATTTGTTACAAAGGGTTCTATAAATACCGTAATTTTCATCAAAGAATGTTTACAAATGCTTCCATTCATAAGACTTCTTAATGTGTCCACCTATTTTTGGCCTGATTTGGCACCCTGTCACTAAGGCAAGAAAGGTATTGAGTGGTAAAAGAACAATAATGTGTTATTTGTACCAAGAGAGGCATATTCTCCAAACTGCCCGTAGCTAAGGCCAGTGGAGAGATATTGGGATCTTGTTAAAAGATAATTGAAGAGCACAAAAAATGAGTCCAAAATTGTGGTAGATTTCAAACGGAGATGGACCACCTGTTCGAACAAAGTGATAGAAAAAACTATAAAAACCTTAATGGAAGGGCTTCCGGAAAAGATTTATAATTTCATAACTGATTAAACTATTAAAATTATATTTTTTGTAAGTTTCAATTAACTAAAATTAAACTGTATTGTTTAAACTGTAATGTATGTAAATATTTTTCGATCTCACTCCTTAAACTTTATTTACATAAATATGTCTATCTACTACTAAGTATTATGCTAAAGTTAACTCGACAATAACATTCGCTTATTTTCAATTATTTTTTAGTATATTATATCTCTTATGCAGTAAGCATGACACAATATGTGTAAAACGCACTAATGACTTTAAAGAAAGCAGTGTAGGAATGAGTTTGTTGAAAATGTAGTTTCTTGTATTGTTTATTCTTTCTGACATCCTTTTTTTGTTTACAAGTATTTATTGTATCTATAGGCATTGTTTAAATCTAAAGTCTGCACTACATTGTAGGAGTTGTTGTAGCAGTGCTCTTACATTTTTAATTTACACACATGTTAACAACAAAGCGTACAATGTAAAAACAACTGCAACTATGTAAAATATTATATTTCTTTCGTTTTTTTGTTTACATTCAATTCTTGTTGCTTTTGTTGATACTGAAGAATTTGTTTTATTTTTTTTTTTGGAATTTATACATTGTTGTTTCAGTCTCTTATTTGGGTCAAATTAAAAATACATATAGTACAACAATTAAAATGTGAAATGAAATTCAGCTCGAACTAGTATTTAACAAAATAGATATGGATGTAGTTATATTTATATAGAGTACGGTCGGCTGAAAAAGGATCTCTATTAAAAGTTAGGTTAAGTAAATTTTGTACTATAATCATAAGGTGTTCTCATAATACACTTTTTCGAAGTTATGCTAAATATTTGAGTTAACTCTGATATTTTTTATGGGTTGCACATTTAATTTGATTTTAGGAGTTCTCACTTATAAATGTTGAAATATAAACATTTTCTGAGGTTACTTTGGTTTGGCAATTTATCTTGAATAGGCTCACGGCAGATCAACGTTTTCGAATTTTTCAAATTTATATTGAAAATCATGCTTAAATACGACAAACTCATGGGCATTACATTCATTTGATGGTGCTTTTCCAGAATATATGGATGGTTTTCTCAATACATTTACTCTTGGCGATATCTCAAATATGCATCCCAAAAACCGCCGTACAATGCTCACCGAACAAACAATTGACGGTGTACAGCACATTATTGATGATGATATAAATGTGTCAATTCGTAATCATGCTCAACAAATAAACTTATGTCCAACCACTTTTTTGTAAATTTGGCGTAAGCATCTTGGTTTACGTGCTTGCAAGATTCAACTTGTACGAGAATTGCAGCCTCATGATCGAGAATGAAACATCGCTAATGATCCGCAACTTCATTTAAAAATTTTTTACAGTGATTAAGAACACTTTTGTTTAAATGTTTATGTCAGTAAAGATAATTATCGTATTAAGAGCGATGACAGTCCTCAATCTGTTGTCGAAACACCTTTGCATCCAGAAAAACTCACTGTTTGATTGGCCGGTGAAATCATTGGACCATATGTCTTCAAAAATAACAATAGACAGAAAGTTACAGTCAACGATGAGCTGTATAGAGACTTAGTTAGCATTAGTTTACAGACATGCGGATTAAGCAAGATGGTGCTATATGTCACGCAACGCGCACTACAGTCAGTTGACTTAGATAATCATTTGGCGAACTAATACTTTCGAGAAATCGACCTGTTTTAAATAAATTTCTCTGGGTATATGTAAAGTTCCAGGCCAATTCAGATAATCCAGAAGCGATCGATCATATTTAAATTTTAAATTATCTATGTAATAAATCCAATTAAAAACATTTTTCTCTGTTTATTTCAATTTAAAGTTCCCCTCCTCTATAAAAAAATATTTTTAACAAATAGTGAACAATTATGGAGTTTCAATTGTATATAGCTTTTGAACATCAACGGTATCATGGTAATGGCAATATATGGTTTTTTCTAATAATCTTTTTCTTTTGAACACAGGATATTGAACCATTAAAAATAGTGTATTATTTTGAATGTATAAATAGATTTCAACTTATATTTTCTATTAAAATGGAAATATGCTTTGGTTTAACTAAACTGCTTTGGTTTTCCCGATATGGGGCACAACCATAAAAGTATGTATATTCTAGATCCTTATGAAATTCTAAGTCGATCTAGTTATGTCCATCCGTTTGGCAGTCCCACAGTGCGGCCAAAGGCATCTTTGTCCAGAATTCGAAAAAACAAGTGTTTAGTTGGGTGTTTTTTGTCATTGGGTTGGTTAAAGAAATCCTCTAGGAGATGAAAAATTATTATACTAAGGTCTCTTGCCTCAAATGCCCTTCATAATTTCAGTTTGAAAAAACCTTCACCCGAACGGCACACTACCAAAGGAAAGATCGGCTAGTAGACGCATCCGTTAAACTAGTGTCAAAGTTGTTGTAATCAAGCAAATCAAAGGAAACAAAATGGATTATATACCTGAAGGTAAACATAATACGTAAAATCAAAATATGAATGTAAGTTTTAAAACAGTAAATTGTTAGAAATTGATATGCAAGGACTATTTTTTATTTTTTAAACCAAATTGATGTGATTGAGTGAAAGTATTTGTTCTCGCTAGTTCCTGCTGTCAAAGCTATTGGAGATAATAAGTAAAAGTTTTATGCAACAAATAAAATAAAATTCAGCTGCACGTATCTGCAAGTTGCCCTACGTTCATCAAAAAACAAAAATACAACACCATATTTATATATATAAATATACAGTAAACTCTCGAAAACGTGAACTAAGGTACAGCTACACAAATACGTATGCATGTATTTGTTGAATGCACTCTAACATAAATATGAAATATATATTCTGATACTGGGATTCCCCAAATTAAAAAAATGAATCCAATAAATGAAACGAAACAGCTCAGAAAATTTAGTTCACGTTTTAGAGCTATTATAGTTTATACAAGTTTTAGAGTAGTAAATGGAAAAATAATAGTGTTCACGTTTTCTAGTCGTTCATGTTTTCGGGTATCGGATAAATGTTCGAAGATGCACCGGAGGCCTGCAGTAATTTTTTTAAAATCTATCGCATGAATTTAGCAAGAAAACATTATCGTCAGAAAACAATGAAGGGTGTTTTTAAACGATTTTTAATAGCATCTGATCCTCAAATTTTCAGTTGTCGCAAACCACTCAAATATTTGTCTAAAGATTGCTCAATTTGCAAGCACCTCCACCTATAAATAATCAAAGAGAAGATAAACAACAACATTTTGAAAGATCTTATGAGACAGAAACAGATGTAGACGATTGTACTAATAATGTTTTGAATTTTTTTTTAGTATGTAACAGCCTTATTGCATTTCACCATTGTAAATTTGTTAATTTTTAATAAATTTTGAATTATATACCCTAATAATATCGAAACAAAAACTTTTAATCAATTAGCTAATTTATTTGATTTTTGCAAGATTTTTCGTATGAAATATTAGGTCAGCCATTTTGAATTTGCCAGCGACCCCAAAAAATCCCATATACCAATTTATGGATCATTTTGTGAATTTTTCGACTTTTGTCCGGAGAAAGGTGCCTTTGGCCGCACTGTGCGTCCATCTGTCTGTTGAAAACACAATAGTTCCCAAAAGAAAGGATATAAGTGGCTGAAATTTTACGCAAACAATTTCTGTTGATAAGGTTTGTTAGGTATTATAAATGAGAAATATCATTCCATTATTACACCTAGCCCCCATGTAAATGTCAACCGGGAATACTGTTTAAGCAGTCATCATTATGTTGATTATTCGGAAATTGTGATAAAATTTTGCTCAAATTAGTTCTAAGTACTCTGAAATTTGACTGTAAAGTATGGCGAATATCGGCCAACACTTGCCCCTATTTAAAATGATGATTAATACTACAAATAATATGAAAATATGATAAATTATATAACTAATAATACTAGTTATTCTATTTCTGATAAAAATGTTTTTTGTAATAATACGTTAGAATAAAGAACTTTCAATGGTTAATGGTTAAAAATGTATTTAGGTTTTTCAATTATCCCGAGATGATCCCATCCTGAATTTCATATACATATGTTTTTAGTCGTTCAATGGCTAAGGAATATCTTCGGAAAATGGAGTATACATTTTTTCAAATATCCTTTGTTCAAGGACGACTTTGTATGCTGTATTCTGTTTTGATCAGAAACACATTTCTATAGAAAAGCTATGATTCATAAATATGACTTAAAAATTTATTCAAAATTTTGACTAACAGATCTACAGTTTTAATTCAAGTTATTTTGCAAGCAAATATTACTTTGAAGCTAATAATTTTCACCTTGCAAATGTTTAAGAGAGTGTAAGCAATTTATTTTAAACTCTACACAAACCATCAAATGGATTGTGTTGTCAAATATGACTTAAATTTAAACTAAAGTTTAAGACAAAGGAAACAAGCTATATTGAGAAAATTTTTTGACATTTAATATTTAATTTCGAAATTTCAATTAAAATGTACAAACTCTAAACGCTATACGATGTTGCTCAAGTGATAAGCATTTGGATTTTAGATGCCGGAGATTGACTTTAGAACTTGAGAGCATCAAAAAGTGAAAAATAAGGGATACCCTAGTGATCTTGTCCAGTGGTCAACTTTGACTTCTGCGGATCAGAGTACCCGCAACTGAAACTTATACTAACGTGATCTAACAAAAGGTTTTAATCAGTACTAGAGTCACTCCTGATACTAATTTCTCTAATGTTGCAAATTGGTTAACATGTTGCATTATACCATAATTTTTGGAAGGGTGGAGGCCTTAAAAGCGGAAATGAAATAAATTTTTTATACAACAGTAACAAAAAAAAAAAAAAAACCAATGAAAATAATAGTATTTGTAGGTATGTTTCAATATGTTTTTGGTTCAGTTTAAAGCCTTAAAGGCAGTTGAAATAAAAACAATAACGATGACAACGACAACGACAACAACTGCATAAACTAAGTCGTTAACTTGATATCTTTTTTGTTGTTTGCTTCCTATTGTTCTGTTTATTTTAAACAGTTTTTATAGTAAGGTAATGGAAAGTATGTTAATTTAGTCATTAGGTTTGCAAACATACAATTTAGAAAGTAATTTTTGTGAACTTAGTTCTAAATTTATGCAGAGATTATCAAGATTGATGCATAATAAACATATTTATTACTGCTCAAACAGTATTTCGAGGACCATAGGTATGGAGGCTAGGTTAAATCATGGACCGATATTGACCACTTTCAAGAAAAGAGTATTTGGGGATCTAGCTTTAAGTCAGCTAGCTAGATCCTTTCGTTGGTGTTTTCAACAGACAGGCAGAGGAACAGGCACAGCTAGATCGTCTTTGAATCTTATGAGGACCCACAATATATATAGTAATGTGGATCTGAGACAAATATTTGTATGTGTTGAAAACATAATGAAAGATAGACCCCCATACTTTTGGTGGTGGGTATAACAAAAGAAGGGTGTAAGAGATTCAGCTTCAAAATTCTTTCACTTTTTTAATTTATTTTTATTTTCTGTTTTGTAAAAGTTTATATTTCATCCTGTCTTGTTGTTACTTTTAATTTACAATTGCTTTTTTTTTTTTTTGCCATCTGCATATTGTTGTTATTTCTGTTGCTGTTGTTGCTTTCATTTTGATTGTCGTTTTCGTTGTTGCTGCTATTTATTATTGCTGTTGTTGTTGTTGTTGTTGTTGTTTTATCGCACATTTGTTTGCATATCAACTAAATAACTCACATGACGGCATGATGATCTGTGTTGACTTCGTTAACACCTGAGCTTGAAGGCTTTAGTTTGTGTACATAGAATAAAAAAAAAGTATACCCTGTACAAAAAGAGAACACTTAGGCACACAAGTGTACAGGAAAATTCAGAAACACCGACAAATGGCACAACCAAATACAATCACACTTTTCAATCCAACATCGCAAGTGTACAAAGCAGCACAGTTGAGTAGATTTTTTTTCCTCCAAGGACTTTGCAAACTACAATCATTTGTTAACGTTATCGTTTTCCTTTTCACAATGAAAGTTCGGAAATTTGTGTTAATTTTTTTTTTTTAAATAACCTAAAAAACGTTTTTCTTGGAATAATTTTGAATAGAAATGCTAATCTTTGTGTGATTTTGTTTTGAAATTTTAATATCATGCTCTGGGAGTAATTTTGATGGTCCGAGAAGTTAGCTTTGGAAGGAGTTTTCATAGGATGTTAGAAATTTAACATATCGCAAAGAAAATTTCCACGAAAGTAGGCTTTGGGGAATTTAAGGCAAACGTTGTTTTGGCTTCAAGGTGTTTGAGAAGGAATCGCTGTTTTGCCTTAAACTTTTTTGTTTTGTCGCCTATAAAACAAAATGGTACACTATAAAGGTAAGTTGGGTATATAGTGCTTCACTACACTAAAAAAAAATAATGAAAAGTCCTAGAACTTTTCTTTTTGAAAATTTCAAGAATTTGTTTTATTTTTCAGGTTTTATTTTAATTCTGAATGAAATATATATGGATACACAACATTTTTCGTTTTTCCATTGGATCATGAATAAACAATCCATTTTGATGCCAACTCTTGAACAGGCGACGTATAGCTGCCGTTGGACTGTGGCCCTAGCCCTAGCAGCTTACATTATGTATGACAAAAACGACAAACAAAGTACAGTTAAAGAATCTGGACGTAAAGGGTGAATGCTACAGAGAGTATAAAAGAAAGAGAGCTACTGGCCAAGAATACATCAAATGTAAAAAGCTAATATGTGTTCAGCATTGCCTTATACAAACGAAGTGACAAAACTGCTATAAGTTCGGAAAAATACGGCTTACGAAGAAAATGTGTTAAGTAACAAAACCAATATAAATTAACATGAAATTGAATATATCTACCACGGTATATATTTATAAAGCCGTATACACAAAAACAAAATATATAAAAAAACTAACATAATCTTACTTTAATATTGTTTATTTTCTAAAACGTGGGCAAATTTTGATAACTGAGCTGAAAGCAATTTTAAAGTTAATAAAAGTTGAAGATCAAAATATCTATCTCGGTAGATACTATGAAAGCGAAGGTTAAGTTGTCTTTCTAACAATATATAAAACACTAAAATAGAATAAAAAACACTGAATACGGATATTCTATTCTTCACACCAATGTAGTTTCTGTAATTCTGCACAGCCGAAAATTGTTTTCTAACTTGTTTTTTTTTTATTTGCTGTGTGACTAAATTTATATGGAGGGTATTTTAGATTCGGCACAGCCAAATACTGTATTCTAACTTGTTTTTTTATGCTGTGTCACTAGTCAGTAGTGACACATTCTACTGGTAGATTTTCAATGACAAGCTAAAGTTAAATGTCAATAGAAGATTACATTACTTACGTTTTATGATATTTTATAATAGATTGCATTGAAATTCCATTATCTAATAAATTAGTTCAAACATGTTTGTATAATGGCCAATTTTTCAAGAAAATCTGAAATGTAAAAATATCACTGAAGATAATAAAATATTTATTAACATTAAAGCATTTAATATTCTTAGACAAATTTTGTAAATTTTGCTCATATTTTATCATAAATGAAATTGAAATAATATTTTTCAAGTCATCTCGATATTATTAGAAAACAAATAATATGAAAAAAATCATACAATTTATAAAGTTATTTTTAAATGTTATGAATTGAAATCAATGAAATCAAAACATATGTATGTCGAAACTTTTTTCTGTGTATTAAACAACAAAATCTTTTAAATAATACAGGGTACTAAACAAGTAATAAATTTTTGAAAAAAACAAAAAATTCCTTGAGAAACCGAATGGATTTTTTAATGTAATCTACCTTCTACCTATTTATAAAAAAGAAAATGACGTTAGTTACTACGCTTATAACTCAAGAAAGAATGGACCGATGCCGATGATTCGTACCAATTCGGACTGGTCTCCGGCCAAACAAAGAGAATACTCAAGAAAATTCTGAAATATCCCTGAAAAAAAAAATTATCAAGAAAATAAATTTTCCCATACATTTTGTATGGAGTGATTTTACGACACCATCTTCATGATAGATGACGTTTATATTTACGTTAAGTTCCGAATTTTTTTTTTCAATTTTGCGACAATTGCTTTTCCACAAAATTTATGTGACAATTATTTTTGAGTAAAAACGAACATGATTTCAGCTTGTTCCGGTATTGACAGTAGATGTCGTTGTGTGCATAAACTTTTAACAGCTGATTAATTTTCACAGTGTTTCCGTCACATGCTATTGTTTTTTGCAGACGTGTGTTGCGATTGCGTCAGTTTTGCCTATATACAGATTATAAGCCATTGGTTTTTGTTCAGCGCCCTGAAAAGGCATCTCCTCGCCAACTACATCATCCTGACTACATTGGGCAACATACCGTAGATATTCGTTATGTTTCCGGAAAAGATAATATAACTGCTGATGCATTATCGCGTTTAGATATTATTTCAATGTCATCAGCTCTAGATTATGCACCAGATGATAGATGCCGAATAGGAATCCCTGCAAAAATCATTAGCAACAAGTTTAGAATTGGAGGCACTTCAAATGCCCAATGCTCCCCATTAAATTATTTGTGACACTTCGACGAAACGGATTAGACCATATATAATAAAATATTTGCAAAAAACTGTTTTTGGTATGTTACATAACGTTTCTCATCCTGGTTCAAAATCGTCAATCAAGATTATTTCAAGCAGATTTGTTTGGCCCAATATGAAAAAGGATATTGCAACTTCACCAAATGTCAACAATGTAAACCTCAACGTCACACAGAATCCCCCTTTGGTGAATTTCCAGTTCCTCATGAAGATTCAAAATCACTTACATTAACACATTTACACGCTGGGCAGAGGTGAATCTGTGGCAAAACCTTTTTAAGTGGTGGATATCGAGATTTGGAGTACCTACACAAATTGTTACTGACCAAGAACGTAAATTTTAATCATTATTGTTTAGAGAGTTTTCTAAATTTTTAGGAATTTGTGTGACGAATACTACACCTTATCATTCACAGGCTAATGGAGAAGTTTAACTTTGGTATCGAACTCTAATGTATGCAATAATGTGCCAAAACAACCCCCTTTGGTCAGATGTTTTGCCTATTATTATCTTGGGTCTGTGGTCATCAATTAATCACGAGCTCGACATTTCTCCTACTGGATCAATATATGGAATGGAACTTATATTACCAGGTGAATTTTTCATTGATTTTATTAAAAAACTATTAACTCTGGATGGGTTAAACATCTGAAAGAAGACGTTGAAAATATCAAGATCAGAAATTGCTGTTGCTCATTCGGCATTGAAGTTGTCATTAAACTTTCAAGCAGTTGAAGAACTAACATGTAACATAGCGAAAAATTCAGCAATGGCCAAAGTTTTTATAGCAAGCAAAAAATTATCTGGGACGAATTCACAATGTCGAATAAACGTGCGTTAGTAGCTCTATATCGCACTATGAAAGATTTGCATAATGACGCAAAACATTTTGGCGGTGCATAGACTTTACTCTTAGGTGATTTCCGGCAAACACTACCAGTATTACCACGATCGACCGCTGCCGATGAGATCAATACTTGCCTCAAATCATCGACATTGTGGCGTTATGTGAAGAAATTTCTGCTGACGACAAATATGCGAGTTGCATTGCAAAACGATCCATCTGTGAAGTATTCTCGAATCAACTGCTAACTATTGGTAATGGTCATGTTCCTGTTGACGCATCGAATGTATTGATTTCGTTCTCACCGAATTTTTGCAACTTCGTCTCAACAACAGAGGAGCTCATCAACAAAGTGTTTCCGAACATCATTGCTAACCACAAAAACTACTGGTTGAGTGAAAGAGCAATTTTAGCGGCAAAGAACAAGGATGTTTATCACTTAAACTGCATAATTCAAAATCAAATCGTTGGTTCACTGCATTCCTTCAAATCAATTGACTGTGTAACGAACGAAAACAAAGCAACCAACTATCCAACTGAGTTTTTGAATTCATTGGATGTGCCTGGCTTGCAACCGCACAATTTACAATAAAAGGTTTGTTCAGTTGTCATCATACTTCGCAATCTCAATCAACAGAAATTATATAACGATTTTAGCGGCCACAAAACTCATAAGCAATGTGATTCACGCAAAAATACTAAAAGGAAAATTCAAAGGTAAGGATGATCTCATTCCGAGAATTCCAATGATCCCAATCAATATTCTATTCGAGTTTAAGCGAATACAATTTCCAATTCATCTCGCATTCGCCATGACAATCAATAAATCACAAGGCCAATCATTGAGTTTTTGTGGCCTGAATCTGGAGAATGAATGTTTCTCCCACCGTCAACTGTATATCACATGTTCCCGTGTCGGAAAACTATTCGATTTGATCGTTTTCGCACCTGTCAACAAAACGAAAAGATTGTTTATCACAGAGTGCTTTAATGAGAAGAAATGCAATTCAAAATCGACCAGACCGCAACCCATCCAGCAAATTAAAAAAAAAAAAAACAATTCCAATAGACTATTGACCAAAACAAAGTTTGCCGGGTCAGTTAGTATTTTAAATTTAGAAAGTACTAGTACACAGTATTGTCGTCTGTATGTATCTAAAGTTAGATTTTCTTTTACTTCCCCAATTTGTATATGAACGAAACTTTCAGGGCAAATATTGAATATAATTGACTAATTCAATTATGTAAATATGTAGAAATTATCGGTTCTAGCAAGAGAAAGTCAGTTCTTAAACATGACTAAGATTGAAACTACAAAATTTTTGTCAACACTTTTAAAATTTTACAAGTACAAAAAATTAGGTTAAGTAACAATAATCATTCGAGTGGTAACAAACTCGGTTGTCATAACCGTAATGTAATGGATTTGTTTCTAAATACTCAATACTTCAATGTGATTTCTTTAATCCAATATTGTGGACGAGGTTGAATGTTTCTATGAGTACTTTTGCTTTTAGCAAAAAAGTATATAAATGTCATTGTCATTATATTTTATACCTGCAATCAGAGCAGTGGAAAATGTATTCTATACAATACAATACATATGTCTTCTATACAATATAAAAATCACAACTATCTAAAAAAATACGTGTTTTTATTTTAAAATTTGTAACGAGGATTAATAATAATATATGAATTAAAATAATAACCACGTACATATCATATGCATAATACTGTATCATAATATTTCCTAATTTGCTTTCCCTTAATAACTAATTATTAATTTTCCTTATTCTCTTTATTAATAACATTTATTTACGTAGGAACCGCATCACAAAACATCTCTAGTGTAAACACTACTGTTTTATTGTTTGTTGGTTGTTACATACATATACTAACAACCACTTATAATTCCCATTTAGTTAATAAACAATTCTGTATAAGTACTCTAAGTTTGATTGCAGTAGGGGCGGTTCCCACAAGACGAGAATCTGCACCTCAAATCTCGGAAATTATAGAAATATAACGGAAGAGCCGACTGATTTTACATCGGTGAAATTAGTTGTATTTTCTAGGGTAATACTCGACCTTGGGTTGAGTATTATCTAATTAATAAATAGCCACTGCGACTTCGGTCGTTAGTTTTGGCACTGCGACTTCGGTCGTCAGTTTTGGCACTGTATCCCGAATTAATATCAACGTTGCCGTAATTCCTGTATTTACATATTATTTTCTATTTCCGAATATATAATATTAAATAATAATAAAGAACATCATTATTAACCCCTAGTCAGGGCAAAACGATTGTGTTTTCTTTAACTTAAGGTTTGTGGACCCGTAAGTCAACCCTGGACACGACTGAACTACCTTAGCCGACGATAAAATCACGTTACAAATTTAAAGTGCATTCTTACTGAGACACCCCTCTGAAAATGCGTATAGACATGTGGTTAGATATATTTTAAGAACGAAAATACAGGGTTTTTTTAACAACAACTTTGTTTTCAATTGTGGCAACATCAACAACATGATAGTTTTAACATTAATTTTTTGACGTATTCTGAGTAGATGTATTGCCAATTGTTACAATGAATTCAATTTCTCTCGAAAATCGTATTAAAATAATAAAAATCCACAATGAAAATGGTGGTTCTGTTAAAGTTACATTTTTTAAAATTCGTGGTATTTTCGTACAACATAATCGTCCTTCTGAGACCACTGTTAAGAATTTGGTCGTTAAATTTGAGTCGACAGGCTCGTTACAAAATATCCCAACACCAACGCGTTTTCGACCGGGTCGTTCAACTAAAAACATTGCAGCCGCGAGCCACAGTGTTGAAGCAGATCCAAATTTGTCAGTTCCTCGAAGTTCTCACAAATTGGGGTTATCCAAAACCACCACATGGGGAATTTTGCGTAAGAATTTGCCTTGAAGCCTGGAAATGAATCCGACTCACTCAATTCATTCGGGACGTGGATATCACTGACATGTGCTTTCAAAAGGACGATGCCACATGCCACACAGCCAATGAAACAATCAATTTATTGCAAATAAAATTTCCCGAACGCATAATTTCACAAAAGTGGCCTGCCAGATTATGTGATTCAACACGAAATAGACCCGTCATTTTGCCAAGAAGTTATTAAAAATGTTGATAAAAGAATCGATATCTGTCAGCGTGGTCATAATGGACATTTGCCAGATAAAATTTTTCACTCATAATTGCCGAACTTTACTCTTCGTAATACAATACAAATTTGAATCATCTTCATCTATATTTTTCGTTTTAGAAAACAAAATTGTTGTTGACAAACCCTTTACTAACAATATATTCTATCAAGTATAATAAAGTAACACACAATTAACCACTAAGATATTACTCCTTGTAACCAGTGACCATAAATTATTAAGCAATGCCTAAGGTTATGAGCTGCTATTAAAAAAATCCAACAAAATTATGATCAGCTTTTGAAGTAAGAATTTAAAGAGAAAATATATATTTTAAATGATAAAGTTAATTTTTGGCCACATATTTAAATATCATGTTTAAAAGCAAAAACTTTTATTGTCAAATATTTAACCCTTTAGTATTAAAAAAAGTAAAAAAATAAGGACCCACAAATTATTTGTTTATTTACACATGCAAATACTCTCACATATACAGGATAAAAAAACATTGTTGTCACCAGGACCTTTGACAATGTGAAATTACCCAACATACAAAAGTGAAATATTCGCAAATATTTATTTTCAAATAAACTATTGACATGTTTATTTCCCAAACCACCACTTGGAAAACAGGAAAAAACGAACCGAAAAAAAGGGAATGGTCCTTTTTTTCGGTTCGTTACAAAAAAAGGGCAACAGAATATTTTTTTAATGATACAAAAGAGAGACGTCATTAAATCCTACTCAATACTCATATGATTGACACGTTTATAAGGATATTATTGTTGTATCATTGTAAGTAATTTTTTTTCTATAAACTTTGTTTGCCATTGTTGAATTATTTGTATTTTACTACTTTATTACTCATATTGTAAAAGAATGTTCCAAAAAAATTGAAACAAGAAAGATAAATATATATTCGGCTGTATCAAAGATAAAGATTGAAAGTATTTTTTGATGAAACAAATTTTTTTTGAATATTTTAGCAGAAAATAATTTATTAGTGAAAAATATGGTCGAAAAAAAAGTATAGTAAAAAATTATTTTTGGGAGAATAAAAAAACTAAGTTTTATTGTTTATATTAATGACTTAGTAGTTCAGTTATAGATGTTTTAACTATTTTTAGCCCTTTTTAGTTTACAGCCAGTTATTGGCTAGATTTCTGTATAGAAATACAGCCAGTTACTGGCTAGATTTCTGTATAGAAATACAGCCAGTTACTGGCTAGATTTCTGTATAGAAATACAGCCAGTTACTGGCTAGATTTCTGTATAGAAATACAGCCAGTTACTGGCTAGATTTCTGTATAGAAATACAGCCAGTTACTGGCTAGATTTCTGTATAGAAATACAGCCAGTTACTGGCTAGATTTCTGTATAGAAATACAGCCAGTTACTGGCTAGATTTCTGTATAGAAATACAGCCAGTTACTGGCTAGATTTCTGTATAGAAAATACAGCCAGTTACTGGCTAGATTTCTGTATAGAAATACAGCCAGTTACTGGCTAGATTTCTGTATAGAAATACAGCCAGTTACTGGCTAGATTTCTGTATAGAAATACAGCCAGTTACTGGCTAGATTTCTGTATAGAAATACAGCCAGTTACTGGCTAGATTTCTGTATAGAAATACAGCCAGTTACTGGCTAGATTTCTGTATAGAAATACAGCCAGTTACTGGCTAGATTTCTGTATAGAAATACAGCCAGTTACTGGCTAGATTTCTGTATAGAAATACAGCCAGTTACTGGCTAGATTTCTGTATAGAAATACAGCCAGTTACTAGCTAGATTTCTGTATAGAAAAACAGCCAGTTACTGGCTAGATTTCTGTATAGAAATACAGCCAGTTACTGGCTAGATTTCTGTACAGAAATACAGCCAGTTACTGGATAGATTTCTGTATAGAAAAACAGCCAGTTACTAGCTAGATTTCTGTATAGAAAAACAGCCAGTTACTGGCTAGATTTTCTGTATAGAAAAACAGCCAGTTACTGGCTAGATTTCTGTATAGAAATACAGCCAGTTACTGGCTAGATTTCTGTATAGAAATACAGCCAGTTACTGGCTAGATTTCTGTATAGAAATACAGCCAGTTACTGGCTAGATTTCTGTATAGAAATACAGCCAGTTACTGGCTAGATTTCTGTATAGAAATACAGCCAGTTACTGGCTAGATTTCTGTATAGAAATACAGCCAGTTACTGGCTAGATTTCTGTATAGAAATACAGCCAGTTACTGGCTAGATTTCTGTATAGAAATACAGCCAGTTACTGGCTAGATTTCTGTATAGAAATACAGCCAGTTACTGGCTAGATCTCTGTATAGAAATACAGCCAGTTACTGGCTAGATTTCTGTATAGAAATACAGCCAGTTACTGGCTAGATTTCTGTATAGAAATACAGCCAGTTACTGGCTAGATTTCTGTATAGAAATACAGCCAGTTACTGGCTAGATTTCTGTATAGAAATACAGCCAGTTACTGGCTAGATTTCTGTATAGAAATACAGCCAGTTACTGGCTAGATTTCTGTATAGAAATACAGCCAGTTACTGGCTAGATTTCTGTATAGAAATACAGCCAGTTACTGGCTAGATTTCTGTATAGAAATACAGCCAGTTACTGGCTAGATTTCTGTATAGAAATACAGCCAGTTACTGGCTAGATTTCTGTATAGAAATACAGCCAGTTACTGGCTACATTTCTGTATAGAAATACAGCCAGTTACTGGCTACATTTCTGTATAGAAATACAGCCAGTTACTGGCTAGATTTCTGTATAGACATACAGCCAGTTACTGGCTAGATTTCTGTATAGAAATACAGCCAGTTACTGGCTAGATTTCTGTATAGAAATACAGCCAGTTACTGGCTAGATTTCTGTATAGAAATACAGCCAGTTACTGGCTAGATTTCTGTATAGAAATACAGCCAGTTACTGGCTAGATTTCTGTATAGAAATACAGCCAGTTACTGGCTAGATTTCTGTATAGAAATACAGCCAGTTACTGGCTAGATTTCTGTATAGAAATACAGCCAGTTACTGGCTAGATTTCTGTATAGAAATACAGCCAGTTACTGGCTAGATTTCTGTATAGAAATACAGCCAGTTACTGGCTAGATTTCTGTATAGAAATACAGCCAGTTACTGGCTAGATTTCTGTATAGAAATACAGCCAGTTACTGGCTTGATTTCTGTATAGAAATACAGCCAGTTACTGGCTAGATTTCTGTATAGAAATACAGCCAGTTACTGGCTAGATTTCTGTATAGAAATACAGCCAGTTACTGGCTAGATTTCTGTATAGAAATACAGCCAGTTACTGGCTAGATTTCTGTATAGAAATACAGCCAGTTACTGGCTAGATTTCTGTATAGAAATACAGCCAGTTACTGGCTAGATTTCTGTATAGAAATACAGCCAGTTACTGGCTAGATTTCTGTATAGAAATACAGCCAGTTACTGGCTAGATTTCTGTATAGAAATACAGCCAGTTACTGGCTAGATTTCTGTATAGAAATACAGCCAGTTACTGGCTAGATTTCTGTATAGAAATACAGCCAGTTACTGGCTAGATTTCTGTATAGAAATTACAGCCAGTTACTGGCTAGATTTCTGTATAGAAATACAGCCAGTTACTGGCTAGATTTCTGTATAGAAATACAGCCAGTTACTGGCTAGATTTCTGTATAGAAATACAGCCAGTTACTGGCTAGATTTCTGTATAGAAATACAGCCAGTTACTGGCTAGATTTCTGTATAGAAATACAGCCAGTTACTGGCTAGATTTCTGTATAGAAATACAGCCAGTTACTGGCTAGATTTCTGTATAGAAATACAGCCAGTTACTGGCTAGATTTCTGTATAGAAATACAGCCAGTTACTGGCTAGATTTCTGTATAGAAATACAGCCAGTTACTGGCTAGATTTCTGTATAGAAATACAGCCAGTTACTGGCTAGATTTCTGTATAGAAATACAGCCAGTTACTGGCTAGATTTCTGTATAGAAATACAGCCAGTTACTGGCTAGATTTCTGTATAGAAATACAGCCAGTTACTGGCTAGATTTCTGTATAGAAATACAGCCAGTTACTGGCTAGATTTCTGTATAGAAATACAGCCAGTTACTGGCTAGATTTCTGTATAGAAATACAGCCAGTTACTGGCTAGATTTCTGTATAGAAATACAGCCAGTTACTGGCTAGATTTCTGTATAGAAATACAGCCAGTTACTGGCTAGATTTCTGTATAGAAATACAGCCAGTTACTGGCTAGATTTCTGTATAGAAATACAGCCAGTTACTGGCTAGATTTCTGTATAGAAATACAGCCAGTTACTGGCTAGATTTCTGTATAGAAATACAGCCAGTTACTGGCTAGATTTCTGTATAGAAATACAGCCAGTTACTGGCTAGATTTCTGTATAGAAATACAGCCAGTTACTGGCTAGATTTCTGTATAGAAATACAGCCAGTTACTGGCTAGATTTCTGTATAGAAATACAGCCAGTTACTGGCTAGATTTCTGTATAGAAATACAGCCAGTTACTGGCTAGATTTCTGTATAGAAATACAGCCAGTTACTGGCTAGATTTCTGTATAGAAATACAGCCAGTTACTGGCTAGATTTCTGTATAGAAATACAGCCAGTTACTGGCTACATTTCTGTATAGAAATACAGCCAGTTACTGGCTACATTTCTGTATAGAAATACAGCCAGTTACTGGCTAGATTTCTGTATAGACATACAGCCAGTTACTGGCTAGATTTCTGTATAGAAATACAGCCAGTTACTGGCTAGATTTCTGTATAGAAATACAGCCAGCTACTGGCTAGATTTCTGTATAGAAATACAGCCAGTTACTGGCTAGATTTCTGTATAGAATACAGCCAGTTACTGGCTAGATTTCTGTATAGAAATACAGCCAGTTACTGGCTAGATTTCTGTATAGAAATACAGCCAGTTACTGGCTAGATTTCTGTATAGAAATACAGCCAGTTACTGGCTAGATTTCTGTATAGAAATACAGCCAGTTACTGGCTAGATTTCTGTATAGAAATACAGCCAGTTACTGGCTAGATTTCTGTATAGAAATACAGCCAGTTACTGGCTTGATTTCTGTATAGAAATACAGCCAGTTACTGGCTAGATTTCTGTATAGAAATACAGCCAGTTACTGGCTAGATTTCTGTATAGAAATACAGCCAGTTACTGGCTAGATTTCTGTATAGAAATACAGCCAGTTACTGGCTAGATTTCTGTATAGAAATACAGCCAGTTACTGGCTAGATTTCTGTATAGAAATACAGCCAGTTACTGGCTAGATTTCTGTATAGAAATACAGCCAGTTACTGGCTAGATTTCTGTATAGAAATACAGCCAGTTACTGGCTAGATTTCTGTATAGAAATACAGCCAGTTACTGGCTAGATTTCTGTATAGAAATACAGCCAGTTACTGGCTAGATTTCTGTATAGAAATACAGCCAGTTACTGGCTAGATTTCTGTATAGAAATACAGCCAGTTACTGGCTAGATTTCTGTATAGGAAATACAGCCAGTTACTGGCTAGATTTCTGTATAGAAATACAGCCAGTTACTGGCTAGATTTCTGTATAGAAATACAGCCAGTTACTGGCTAGATTTCTGTATAGAAATACAGCCAGTTTACTGGCTAGATTTCTGTATAGAAATACAGCCAGTTACTGGCTAGATTTCTGTATAGAAATACAGCCAGTTACTGGCTAGATTTCTGTATAGAAATACAGCCAGTTACTGGCTAGATTTCTGTATAGAAATACAGCCAGTTACTGGCTAGATTTCTGTATAGAAATACAGCCAGTTACTGGCTAGATTTCTGTATAGAAATACAGCCAGTTACTGGCTAGATTTCTGTATAGAAATACAGCCAGTTACTGGCTAGATTTCTGTATAGAAATACAGCCAGTTACTGGCTAGATTTCTGTATAGAAATACAGCCAGTTACTGGCTAGATTTCTGTATAGAAATACAGCCAGTTACTGGCTAGATTTCTGTATAGAAATACAGCAGTTACTGGCTAGATTTCTGTATAGAAATACAGCCAGTTACTGGCTAGATTTCTGTATAGAAATACAGCCAGTTACTGGCTAGATTTCTGTATAGAAATACAGCCAGTTACTGGCTAGATTTCTGTATAGAAATACAGCCAGTTACTGGCTAGATTTCCTGTATAGAAATACAGCCAGTTACTGGCTAGATTTCTGTATAGAAATACAGCCAGTTACTGGCTAGATTTCTGTATAGAAATACAGCCAGTTACTGGCTAGATTTCTGTATAGAAATACAGCCAGTTACTGGCTAGATTTCTGTATAGAAATACAGCCAGTTACTGGCTAGATTTCTGTATAGAAATACAGCCAGTTACTGGCTAGATTTCTGTATAGAAATACAGCCAGTTACTGGCTAGATTTCTGTATAGAAATACAGCCAGTTACTGGCTAGATTTCTGTATAGAAATACAGCCAGTTACTGGCTAGATTTCTGTATAGAAATACAGCCAGTTACTGGGCTAGATTTCTGTATAGAAATACAGCCAGTTACTGGCTAGATTTCTGTATAGAAATACAGCCAGTTACTGGCTAGATTTCTGTATAGAAATACAGCCAGTTACTGGCTAGATTTCTGTATAGAAATACAGCCAGTTACTGGCTAGATTTCTGTACAGAAATACAGCCAGTTACTGGCTGTATTTCCATACAGAAATACAGCCAGTTACTGGCTAGATTTCTGTATAGAAATACAGCCAGTTACTGGCTAGATTTCTGTATAGAAATACAGCCAGTTACTGGCTAGATTTCTGTATAGAAATACATACCAGTTACTGGCTAGATTTCTGTATAGAAATACAGCCAGTTACTGGCTAGATTTCTGTATAGAAATACAGCCAGTTACTGGCTTGATTTCTGTATAGAAATACAGCCAGTTACTGGCTAGATTTCTGTATAGAAATACAGCCAGTTACTGGCTAGATTTCTGTATAGAAATACAGCCAGTTACTGGCTAGATTTCTGTATAGAAATACAGCCAGTTACTGGCTAGATTTCTGTATAGAAATACAGCCAGTTACTGGCTAGATTTCTGTATAGAAATACAGCCAGTTACTGGCTAGATTTCTGTATAGAAATACAGCCAGTTACTGGCTAGATTTCTGTATAGAAATACAGCCAGTTACTGGCTAGATTTCTGTATAGAAATACAGCCAGTTACTGGCTAGATTTCTGTATAGAAATACAGCCAGTTACTGGCTAGATTTCTGTATAGAAATACAGCCAGTTACTGGCTAGATTTCTGTATAGAAATACAGCCAGTTACTGGCTAGATTTCTGTATAGAAATACAGCCAGTTACTGGCTAGATTTCTGTATAGAAATACAGCCAGTTACTGGCTAGATTTCTGTATAGAAATACAGCCAGTTACTGGCTAGATTTCTGTATAGAAATACAGCCAGTTACTGGCTAGATTTCTGTATAGAAATACAGCCAGTTACTGGCTAGATTTCTGTATAGAAATACAGCCAGTTACTGGCTAGATTTCTGTATAGAAATACAGCCAGTTACTGGCTAGATTTCTGTATAGAAATACAGCCAGTTACTGGCTAGATTTCTGTATAGAAATACAGCCAGTTACTGGCTAGATTTTCTGTATAGAAATACAGCCAGTTACTGGCTAGATTTCTGTATAGAAATACAGCCAGTTACTGGCTAGATTTCTGTATAGAAATACAGCCAGTTACTGGCTAGATTTCTGTATAGAAATACAGCCAGTTACTGGCTAGAATTCTGTATAGAAATACAGCCAGTTACTGGCTAGATTTCTGTATAGAAATACAGCCAGTTACTGGCTAGATTTCTGTATAGAAATACAGCCAGTTACTGGCTAGATTTCTGTATAGAAATACAGCCAGTTACTGGCTAGATTTCTGTATAGAAATACAGCCAGTTACTGGCTAGATTTCTGTATAGAAATACAGCCAGTTACTGGCTAGATTTCTGTATAGAAATACAGCCAGTTACTGGCTAGATTTCTGTATAGAAATACAGCCAGTTACTGGCTAGATCTCTGTATAGAAATACAGCCAGTTACTGGCTAGATTTCTGTATAGAAATGCAGCCAGTTACTGGCTAGATTTCTGTATAGAAATACAGCCAGTTACTGGCTAGATTTCTGTATAGAAATACAGCCAGTTACTGGCTAGATTTCTGTATAGAAATACAGCCAGTTACTGGCTAGATTTCTGTATAGAAATACAGCCAGTTACTGGCTAGATTTCTGTATAGAAATACAGCCAGTTACTGGCTAGATTTCTGTATAGAAATACAGCCAGTTACTGGCTAGATTTCTGTATAGAAATACAGCCAGTTACTGGCTAGATTTCTGTATAGAAATACAGCCAGTTACTGGCTAGATTTCTGTATAGAAATACAGCCAGTTACTGGCTAGATTTCTGTATAGAAATACAGCCAGTTACTGGCTAGATTTCTGTATAGAAATACAGCCAGTTACTGGCTAGATTTCTGTATAGAAATACAGCCAGTTACTGGCTAGATTTCTGTATAGAAATACAGCCAGTTACTGGCTAGATTTCTGTATAGAAATACAGCCAGTTACTGGCTAGATTTCTGTATAGAAATACAGCCAGTTACTGGCTAGATTTCTGTATAGAAATACAGCCAGTTACTGGCTAGATTTCTGTATAGAAATACAGCCAGTTACTGGCTAGATTTCTGTATAGAAATACAGCCAGTTACTGGCTAGATTTCTGTATAGAAATACAGCCAGTTACTGGCTAGATTTCTGTATAGAAATACAGCCAGTTACTGGCTAGATTTCTGTATAGAAATACAGCCAGTTACTGGCTAGATTTCTGTATAGAAATACAGCCAGTTACTGGCTAGATTTCTGTATAGAAATACAGCCAGTTACTGGCTAGATTTCTGTATAGAAATACAGCCAGTTACTGGCTAGATTTCTGTATAGAAATACAGCCAGTTACTGGCTAGATTTCTGTATAGAAATACAGCCAGTTACTGGCTAGATTTCTGTATAGAAATACAGCCAGTTACTGGCTAGATTTCTGTATAGAAATACAGCCAGTTACTGGCTAGATTTCTGTATAGAAATACAGCCAGTTACTGGCTAGATTTCTGTATAGAAATACAGCCAGTTACTGGCTAGATTTCTGTATAGAAATACAGCCAGTTACTGGCTAGATTTCTGTATAGAAATACAGCCAGTTACTGGCTAGATTTCTGTATAGAAATACAGCCAGTTACTGGCTAGATTTCTGTATAGAAATACAGCCAGTTACTGGCTAGATTTCTGTATAGAAATACAGCCAGTTACTGGCTAGATTTCTGTATAGAAATACAGCCAGTTACTGGCTAGATTTCTGTATAGAAATACAGCCAGTTACTGGCTAGATTTCTGTATAGAAATACAGCCAGTTACTGGCTAGATTTCTGTATAGAAATACAGCCAGTTACTGGCTAGATTTCTGTATAGAAATACAGCCAGTTACTGGCTAGATTTCTGTATAGAAATACAGCCAGTTACTGGCTAGATTTCTGTATAGAAATACAGCCAGTTACTGGCTAGATTTCTGTATAGAAATACAGCCAGTTACTGGCTAGATTTCTGTATAGAAATACAGCCAGTTACTGGCTAGATTTCTGTATAGAAATACAGCCAGTTACTGGCTAGATTTCTGTATAGAAATACAGCCAGTTACTGGCTAGATTTCTGTATAGAAATACAGCCAGTTACTGGCTAGATTTCTGTATAGAAATACAGCCAGTTACTGGCTAGATTTCTGTATAGAAATACAGCCAGTTACTGGCTAGATTTCTGTATAGAAATACAGCCAGTTACTGGCTAGATTTCTGTATAGAAATACAGCCAGTTACTGGCTAGATTTCTGTATAGAAATACAGCCAGTTACTGGCTAGATTTCTGTATAGAAATACAGCCAGTTACTGGCTAGATTTCTGTATAGAAATACAGCCAGTTACTGGCTAGATTTCTGTATAGAAATACAGCCAGTTACTGGCTAGATTTCTGTATAGAAATACAGCCAGTTACTGGCTAGATTTCTGTATAGAAATACAGCCAGTTACTGGCTAGATTTCTGTATAGAAATACAGCCAGTTACTGGCTAGATTTCTGTATAGAAATACAGCCAGTTACTGGCTAGATTTCTGTATAGAAATACAGCCAGTTACTGGCTAGATTTCTGTATAGAAATACAGCCAGTTACTGGCTAGATTTCTGTATAGAAATACAGCCAGTTACTGGCTAGATTTCTGTATAGAAATACAGCCAGTTACTGGCTAGATTTCTGTATAGAAATACAGCCAGTTACTGGCTAGATTTCTGTATAGAAATACAGCCAGTTACTGGCTAGATTTCTGTATAGAAATACAGCCAGTTACTGGCTAGATTTCTGTATAGAAATACAGCCAGTTACTGGCTAGATTTCTGTATAGAAATACAGCCAGTTACTGGCTAGATTTCTGTATAGAAATACAGCCAGTTACTGGCTAGATTTCTGTATAGAAATACAGCCAGTTACTGGCTAGATTTCTGTATAGAAATACAGCCAGTTACTGGCTAGATTTCTGTATAGAAATACAGCCAGTTACTGGCTAATTTCTGTATAGAAATACAGCCAGTTACTGGCTAGATTTCTGTATAGAAATACAGCCAGTTACTGGCTAGATTTCTGTATAGAAATACAGCCAGTTACTGGCTAGATTTCTGTATAGAAATACAGCCAGTTACTGGCTAGATTTCTGTATAGAAATACAGCCAGTTACTGGCTAGATTTCTGTATAGAAATACAGCCAGTTACTGGCTAGATTTCTGTATAGAAATACAGCCAGTTACTGGCTAGATTTCTGTATAGAAATACAGCCAGTTACTGGCTAGATTTCTGTATAGAAATACAGCCAGTTACTGGCTAGATTTCTGTATAGAAATACAGCCAGTTACTGGCTAGATTTCTGTATAGAAATACAGCCAGTTACTGGCTAGATTTCTGTATAGAAATACAGCCAGTTACTGGCTAGATTTCTGTATAGAAATACAGCCAGTTACTGGCTAGATTTCTGTATAGAAATACAGCCAGTTACTGGCTAGATTTCTGTATAGAAATACAGCCAGTTACTGGCTAGATTTCTGTATAGAAATACAGCCAGTTACTGGCTAGATTTCTGTATAGAAATACAGCCAGTTACTGGCTAGATTTCTGTATAGAAATACAGCCAGTTACTGGCTAGATTTCTGTATAGAAATACAGCCAGTTACTGGCTAGATTTCTGTATAGAAATACAGCCAGTTACTGGCTAGATTTCTGTATAGAAATACAGCCAGTTACTGGCTAGATTTCTGTATAGAAATACAGCCAGTTACTGGCTAGATTTCTGTATAGAAATACAGCCAGTTACTGGCTAGATTTCTGTATAGAAATACAGCCAGTTACTGGCTAGATTTCTGTATAGAAATACAGCCAGTTACTGGCTAGATTTCTGTATAGAAATACAGCCAGTTACTGGCTAGATTTCTGTATAGAAATACAGCCAGTTACTGGCTAGATTTCTGTATAGAAATACAGCCAGTTACTGGCTAGATTTCTGTATAGAAATACAGCCAGTTACTGGCTAGATTTCTGTATAGAAATACAGCCAGTTACTGGCTAGATTTCTGTATAGAAATACAGCCAGTTACTGGCTAGATTTCTGTATAGAAATACAGCCAGTTACTGGCTAGATTTCTGTATAGAAATACAGCCAGTTACTGGCTAGATTTCTGTATAGAAATACAGCCAGTTACTGGCTAGATTTCTGTATAGAAATACAGCCAGTTACTGGCTAGATTTCTGTATAGAAATACAGCCAGTTACTGGCTAGATTTCTGTATAGAAATACAGCCAGTTACTGGCTAGATTTCTGTATAGAAATACAGCCAGTTACTGGCTAGATTTCTGTATAGAAATACAGCCAGTTACTGGCTAGATTTCTGTATAGAAATACAGCCAGTTACTGGCTAGATTTCTGTATAGAAATACAGCCAGTTACTGGCTAGATTTCTGTATAGAAATACAGCCAGTTACTGGCTAGATTTCTGTATAGAAATACAGCCAGTTACTGGCTAGATTTCTGTATAGAAATACAGCCAGTTACTGGCTAGATTTCTGTATAGAAATACAGCCAGTTACTGGCTAGATTTCTGTATAGAAATACAGCCAGTTACTGGCTAGATTTCTGTATAGAAATACAGCCAGTTACTGGCTAGATTTCTGTATAGAAATACAGCCAGTTACTGGCTAGATTTCTGTATAGAAATACAGCCAGTTACTGGCTAGATTTCTGTATAGAAATACAGCCAGTTACTGGCTAGATTTCTGTATAGAAATACAGCCAGTTACTGGCTAGATTTCTGTATAGAAATACAGCCAGTTACTGGCTAGATTTCTGTATAGAAATACAGCCAGTTACTGGCTAGATTTCTGTATAGAAATACAGCCAGTTACTGGCTAGATTTCTGTATAGAAATACAGCCAGTTACTGGCTAGATTTCTGTATAGAAATACAGCCAGTTACTGGCTAGATTTCTGTATAGAAATACAGCCAGTTACTGGCTAGATTTCTGTATAGAAATACAGCCAGTTACTGGCTAGATTTCTGTATAGAAATACAGCCAGTTACTGGCTAGATTTCTGTATAGAAATACAGCCAGTTACTGGCTAGATTTCTGTATAGAAATACAGCCAGTTACTGGCTAGATTTCTGTATAGAAATACAGCCAGTTACTGGCTAGATTTCTGTATAGAAATACAGCCAGTTACTGGCTAGATTTCTGTATAGAAATACAGCCAGTTACTGGCTAGATTTCTGTATAGAAATACAGCCAGTTACTGGCTAGATTTCTGTATAGAAATACAGCCAGTTACTGGCTAGATTTCTGTATAGAAATACAGCCAGTTACTGGCTAGATTTCTGTATAGAAATACAGCCAGTTACTGGCTAGATTTCTGTATAGAAATACAGCCAGTTACTGGCTAGATTTCTGTATAGAAATACAGCCAGTTACTGGCTAGATTTCTGTATAGAAATACAGCCAGTTACTGGCTAGATTTCTGTATAGAAATACAGCCAGTTACTGGCTAGATTTCTGTATAGAAATACAGCCAGTTACTGGCTAGATTTCTGTATAGAAATACAGCCAGTTACTGGCTAGATTTCTGTATAGAAATACAGCCAGTTA
>OW818031.2:60682749-60889749 GCA_942486065.2 Calliphora vomitoria
AGTAACTGGCTGTATTTCTATACAGAAATCTAGCCAGTAACTGGCTGTATTTCTATACAGAAATCTAGCCAGTAACTGGCTGTATTTCTATACAGAAATCTAGCCAGTAACTGGCTGTATTTCTATACAGAAATCTAGCCAGTAACTGGCTGTATTTCTATACAGAAATCTAGCCAGTAACTGGCTGTATTTCTATACAGAAATCTAGCCAGTAACTGGCTGTATTTCTATACAGAAATCTAGCCAGTAACTGGCTGTATTTCTATACAGAAATCTAGCCAGTAACTGGCTGTATTTCTATACAGAAATCTAGCCATTAACTGGCTGTATTTCTATACAGAAATCTAGCCAGTAACTGGCTGTATTTCTATACAGAAATCTAGCCAGTAACTGGCTGTATTTCTATACAGAAATCTAGCCAGTAACTGGCTGTATTTCTATACAGAAATCTAGCCAGTAACTGGCTGTATTTCTATACAGAAATCTAGCCAGTAACTGGCTGTATTTCTATACAGAAATCTAGCCAGTAACTGGCTGTATTTCTATACAGAAATCTAGCCAGTAACTGGCTGTATTTCTATACAGAAATCTAGCCAGTAACTGGCTGTATTTCTATACAGAAATCTAGCCAGTAACTGGCTGTATTTCTATACAGAAATCTAGCCAGTAACTGGCTGTATTTCTATACAGAAATCTAGCCAGTAACTGGCTGTATTTCTATACAGAAATCTAGCCAGTAACTGGCTGTATTTCTATACAGAAATCTAGCCAGTAACTGGCTGTATTTCTATACAGAAATCTAGCCAGTAACTGGCTGTATTTCTATACAGAAATCTAGCCAGTAACTGGCTGTATTTCTATACAGAAATCTAGCCAGTAACTGGCTGTATTTCTATACAGAAATCTAGCCAGTAACTGGCTGTATTTCTATACAGAAATCTAGCCAGTAACTGGCTGTATTTCTATACAGAAATCTAGCCAGTAACTGGCTGTATTTCTATACAGAAATCTAGCCAGTAACTGGCTGTATTTCTATACAGAAATCTAGCCAGTAACTGGCTGTATTTCTATACAGAAATCTAGCCAGTAACTGGCTGTATTTCTATACAGAAATCTAGCCAGTAACTGGCTGTATTTCTATACAGAAATCTAGCCAGTAACTGGCTGTATTTCTATACAGAAATCTAGCCAGTAACTGGCTGTATTTCTATACAGAAATCTAGCCAGTAACTGGCTGTATTTCTAGTACAGAAATCTAGCCAGTAACTGGCTGTATTTCTATACAGAAATCTAGCCAGTAACTGGCTGTATTTTTATACAGAAATTTAGCCATTAACTGGCTGTATTTCTATACAGAAATCTAGCCAGTAACTGGCTGTATTTCTATACAGAAATCTAGCCAGTAACTGGCTGTATTTCTATACAGAAATCTAGCCAGTAACTGGCTGTATTTTTATACAGAAATTTAGCCATTAACTGGCTGTATTTCTATACAGAAATCTAGCCAGTAACTGGCTGTATTTCTATACAGAAATCTAGCCAGTAACTGGCTGTATTTCTGTACAGAAATCTAGCCAGTAACTGGCTGTATTTCTATACAGAAATCTAGCCAGTAACTGGCTGTATTTTTATACAGAAATTTAGCCATTAACTGGCTGTATTTCTATACAGAAATCTAGCCAGTAACTGGCTGTATTTCTATACAGAAATCTAGCCAGTAACTGGCTGTATTTCTATACAGAAATCTAGCCAGTAACTGGCTGTATTTCTATAAAGAAATCTAGCCAGTAACTGGCTGTATTTCTGTACAGAAATCTAGATAGTAACTGGCTGTATTTCTATACTGAAATCTAGCCAGTAACTGGCTGTATTTCTATACAGAAATCTAGCCAGTAACTGGCTGTATTTCTATACAGAAATCTAGCCAGTAACTGGCTGTATTTCTGTACAGAAATCTAGCCAGTAACTGGCTGTATTTCTATACAGAAATCTAGCCAGTAACTGGCTGTATTTTTATACAGAAATCTAGCCAGTAACTGGCTGTATTTCTATACAGAAATCTAGCCAGTAACTGGCTGTATTTTTATACAGAAATCTAGCCATAAACTGGCTGTATTTCTATACAGAAATCTAGCCAGTAACTGGCTGTATTTCTATACAGAAATCTAGCCAGTAACTGGCTGTATTTCTTTACAGAAATCTAGCCAGTAACAGGCTGTATTTCTATACAGAAATCTAGCCAGTAACTGGCTGTATTTCTATACAGAAATCTAGCCAGTAACTGGCTGTATTTCTATACAGAAATCTAGCCAGTAACAGGCTGTATTTCTATACATAAATCTAGCCAGTAACTGGCTGTATTTCTATGCAGAAATCTAGCCAGTAACTGGCTGTATTTCTATACAGAAATCTAGCCAGTAACTGGCTGTATTTCTATACAGAAATCTAGCCAGTAACTGGCTGTATTTCTATACAGAAATCTAGCCAGTAACTGGCTGTATTTCTATACAGAAATCTAGCCAGTAACTGGCTGTATTTCTATACAGAAATCTAGCCAGTAACTGGCTGTATTTCTATACAGAAATCTAGCCAGTAACTGGCTGTATTTCTATACAGAAATCTAGCCAGTAACTGGCTGTATTTCTATACAGAAATCTAGCCAGTAACTGGCTGTATTTCTATACAGAAATCTAGCCAGTAACTGGCTGTATTTCTATACAGAAATCTAGCCAGTAACTGGCTGTATTTCTATACAGAAATCTAGCCAGTAAGTGGCTGTATTTCTATACAAAAATCTAGCCAGTAACTGGCTGTATTTTTATACAGAAATTTAGCCATTAACTGGCTGTATTTCTATACAGAAATCTAGCCAGTAACTGGCTGTATTTCTATACAGAAATCTAGCCAGTAACTGGCTGTATTTCTGTACAGAAATCTAGCCAGTAACTGGCTGTATTTCTATACAGAAATCTAGCCAGTAACTGGCTGTATTTTTATACAGAAATTTAGCCATTAACTGGCTGTATTTCTATACAGAAATCTAGCCAGTAACTGGCTGTATTTCTATACAGAAATCTAGCCAGTAACTGGCTGTATTTCTATACAGAAATCTAGCCAGTAACTGGCTGTATTTTTATACAGAAATTTAGCCATTAACTGGCTGTATTTCTATACAGAAATCTAGCCAGTAACTGGCTGTATTTCTATACAGAAATCTAGCCAGTAACTGGCTGTATTTCTGTACAGAAATCTAGCCAGTAACTGGCTGTATTTCTATACAGAAATCTAGCCAGTAACTGGCTGTATTTTTATACAGAAATTTAGCCATTAACTGGCTGTATTTCTATACAGAAATCTAGCCAGTAACTGGCTGTATTTCTATACAGAAATCTAGCCAGTAACTGGCTGTATTTCTATACAGAAATCTAGCCAGTAACTGGCTGTATTTCTATACAGAAATCTAGCCAGTAACTGGCTGTATTTCTATACAGAAATCTAGCCAGTAACTGGCTGTATTTCTATACAGAAATCTAGCCAGTAACTGGCTGTATTTCTATACAGAAATCTAGCCAGTAACTGGCTGTATTTCTATAAAGAAATCTAGCCAGTAACTGGCTGTATTTCTGTACAGAAATCTAGATAGTAACTGGCTGTATTTCTATACTGAAATCTAGCCAGTAACTGGCTGTATTTCTATACAGAAATCTAGCCAGTAACTGGCTGTATTTCTATACAGAAATCTAGCCAGTAACTGGCTGTATTTCTGTACAGAAATCTAGCCAGTAACTGGCTGTATTTCTATACAGAAATCTAGCCAGTAACTGGCTGTATTTTTATACAGAAATCTAGCCAGTAACTGGCTGTATTTCTATACAGAAATCTAGCCAGTAACTGGCTGTATTTTTATACAGAAATCTAGCCATAAACTGGCTGTATTTCTATACAGAAATCTAGCCAGTAACTGGCTGTATTTCTATACAGAAATCTAGCCAGTAACTGGCTGTATTTCTTTACAGAAATCTAGCCAGTAACTGGCTGTATTTCTATACAGAAATCTAGCCAGTAACTGACTGTATTTCCATACAGAAATCTATCCAGTAACAGGCTGTATTTCTATACAGAAATCTAGCCAGTAACTGGCTGTATTTCTATACAGAAATCTAGCCAGTAACTGGCTGTATTTCTATACAGAAATCTAGCCAGTAACTGGCTGTATTTCTATACAGAAATCTAGCCAGTAACTGGCTGTATTTCTATACAGAAATCTAGCCAGTAACTGGCTGTATTTCTATACAGAAATCTAGCCAGTAACTGGCTGTATTTCTATACAGAAATCTAGCCAGTAACTGGCTGTATTTCTATACAGAAATCTAGCCAGTAACTGGCTGTAATTCTATATAGAAATCTAGCCAGTAACTGGCTGTATTTCTATACAGAAATCTAGCCAGTAACTGGCTGTATTTCTATACAGAAATCTAGCCAGTAACTGGCTGTATTTCTATACAGAAATCTAGCCAGTAACTGGCTGTATTTCTATACAGAAATCTAGCCAGTAACTGGCTGTATTTCTATACAGAAATCTAGCCAGTAACTGGCTGTATTTCTATACAGAAATCTAGCCAGTAACTGGCTGTATTTCTATACAGAAATCTAGCCAGTAACTGGCTGTATTTCTATACAGAAATCTAGCCAGTAACTGGCTGTATTTCTATACAGAAATCTAGCCAGTAACTGGCTGTATTTCTATACAGAAATCTAGCCAGTAACTGGCTGTATTTCTATACAGAAATCTAGCCAGTAACTGGCTGTATTTCTATACAGAAATCTAGCCAGTAACTGGCTGTTTTTCTATACAGAAATCTAGCCAGTAACTGGCTGTATTTCTATACAGAAATCTAGCCAGTAACTGGCTGTATTTCTATACAGAAATCTAGCCAGTAACTGGCTGTATTTCTATACAGAAATCTAGCCAGTAACTGGCTGTATTTCTATACAGAAATCTAGCCAGTAACTGGCTGTATTTCTATACAGAAATCTAGCCAATAACTGGCTGTGTTTCTTTACAGAAATCTAGCCAGTAACTGGCTGTATTTCTATAAAGAAATCTAGCCAGTAACTGGCTGTATTTCTATACAGAAATCTAGCCAGTAACTGGCTGTGTTTCTATACAGAAACCTAGCCAGTAACTGGCTGTATTTCTATACAGAAATCTAGCCAGTAACTGGCTGTATTTCTATACAGAAATCTAGCCAGTAACTGGCTGTATTTCTATACAGAAATCTAGCCAGTAACTGGCTGTATTTCTATACAGAAATCTAGCCAGTAACTGGCTGTATTTCTATACAGATATCTAGCCAGTAACTGGCTGTATTTCTATACAGAAATCTAGCCAGTAACTGGCTGTATTTCTATACAGAAATCTAGCCAGTAACTGGCTGTATTTCTATACAGAAATCTAGCCAGTAACTGGCTGTATTTCTATACAGAAATCTAGCCAGTAACTGGCTGTATTTCTATACAGAAATCTAGCCAGTAACTGGCTGTATTTCTATACAGAAATCTAGCCAGTAACTGGCTGTATTTCTATACAGAAATCTAGCCAGTAACTGGCTGTATTTCTATACAGAAATCTAGCCAGTAACTGGCTGTATTTCTATACAGAAATCTAGCCAGTAACTGGCTGTATTTCTATACAGAAATCTAGCCAGTAACTGGCTGTATTTCTATACAGAAATCTAGCCAGTAACTGGCTGTATTTCTATACAGAAATCTAGCCAGTAACTGGCTGTATTTCTATACAGAAATCTAGCCAGTAACTGGCTGTATTTCTATACAGAAATCTAGCCAGTAACTGGCTGTATTTCTATACAGAAATCTAGCCAGTAACTGGCTGTATTTCTATACAGAAATCTAGCCAGTAACTGGCTGTATTTCTATACAGAAATCTAGCCAGTAACTGGCTTTATTTCTATATAGAAATCTAGCCAGTAACTGGCTGTATTTCTATACAGAAATCTAGCCAGTAACTGGCTGTATTTCTATAAAGAAATCTAGCCAGTAACTGGCTGTATTTCTGTACAGAAATCTAGATAGTAACTGGCTGTATTTCTATACTGAAATCTAGCCAGTAACTGGCTGTATTTCTATACAGAAATCTAGCCAGTAACTGGCTGTATTTCTATACAGAAATCTAGCCAGTAACTGGCTGTATTTCTGTACAGAAATCTAGCCAGTAACTGGCTGTATTTCTATACAGAAATCTAGCCAGTAACTGGCTGTATTTTTATACAGAAATCTAGCCAGTAACTGGCTGTATTTCTATACAGAAATCTAGCCAGTAACTGGCTGTATTTTTATACAGAAATCTAGCCATAAACTGGCTGTATTTCTATACAGAAATCTAGCCAGTAACTGGCTGTATTTCTATACAGAAATCTAGCCAGTAACTGGCTGTATTTCTTTACAGAAATCTAGCCAGTAACTGGCTGTATTTCTATACAGAAATCTAGCCAGTAACTGACTGTATTTCCATACAGAAATCTAGCCAGTAACAGGCTGTATTTCTATACAGAAATCTAGCCAGTAACTGGCTGTATTTCTATACAGAAATCTAGCCAGTAACTGGCTGTATTTCTATACAGAAATCTAGCCAGTAACTGGCTGTATTTCTATACAGAAATCTAGCCAGTAACTGGCTGTATTTCTATACAGAAATCTAGCCAGTAACTGGCTGTATTTCTATACAGAAATCTAGCCAGTAACTGGCTGTATTTCTATATAGAAATCTAGCCAGTAACTTTCTGTATTTCTATATAGAAATCTAGCCAGTAACTGGCTGTATTTCTATATAGAAATATAGCCAGTAACTGGCTGTATTTCTATATAGAAATATAGCCAGTAACTGGCTGTATTTCTATACAGAAATCTAGCCAGTAACTGGCTGTATTTCTATACAGAAATCTAGCCAGTAACTGGCTGTATTTCTATACAGAAATCTAGCCAGTAACTGGCTGTATTTCTATACAGAAATCTAGCCAGTAACTGGCTGTATTTCTATACAGAAATCTAGCCAGTAACTGGCTGTATTTCTATACAGAAATCTAGCCAGTAACTGGCTGTATTTCTATACAGAAATCTAGCCAGTAACTGGCTGTATTTCTATACAGAAATCTAGCCAGTAACTGGCTGTATTTCTATACAGAAATCTAGCCAGTAACTGGCTGTATTTCTATACAGAAATCTAGCCAGTAACTGGCTGTATTTCTATACAGAAATCTAGCCAGTAACTGGCTGTAATTCTATATAGAAATCTAGCCAGTAACTGGTTGTATTTCTATACAGAAATCTAGCCAGTAACTGGCTGTATTTCTATACAGAAATCTAGCCAGTAACTGGCTGTATTTCTATACAGAAATCTAGCCAGTAACTGGCTGTATTTCTATACAGAAATCTAGCCAGTAACTGGCTGTATTTCTATACAGAAATCTAGCCAGTAACTGGCTGTATTTCTATACAGAAATCTAGCCAGTAACTGGCTGTATTTCTATATAGAAATCTAGCCAGTAACTGGCTGTATTTCTATATAGAAATCTAGCCAGTAACTGGCTGTATTTCTATATAGAAATCTAGCCAGTAACTGGCTGTATTTCTATATAGAAATCTAGCCAGTAACTGGCTGTATTTCTATATAGAAATCTAGCCAGTAACTGGCTGTATTTCCATACAGAAATCCAGCCAGTAACTGGCTGTATTTCTGTATAGAAATCTAGCCAGCAACTGGCTGTATTTCTATACAGAAATCTAGCCAGTAACTGGCTGTATTTCTGTATAGAAATCTAGCCAGTAACTGGCTGTATTTCTATACAGAAATCTAGCCAGTAACTGGCTGTATTTCTATACAGAAATCTAGCCAGTAACTGGCTGTATTTCTATACAGAAATCTAGCCAGTAACTGGCTGTATTTCTATACAGAAATCTAGCCAGTAACTGGCTGTATTTCTATACAGAAATCTAGCCAGTAACTGGCTGTATTTCTATACAGAAATCTAGCCAGTAACTGGCTGTATTTCTATACAGAAATCTAGCCAGTAACTGGCTGTATTTCTATACAGAAATCTAGCCAGTAACTGGCTGTATTTCTATACAGAAATCTAGCCAGTAACTGGCTGTATTTCTATACAGAAATCTAGCCAGTAACTGGCTGTATTTCTATACAGAAATCTAGCCAGTAACTGGCTGTATTTCTATACAGAAATCTATCCAGTAACTGGCTGTATTTCTATACAGAAATCTAGCCAGTAACTGGCTGTATTTCTATACAGAAATCTATCCAGTAACTGGCTGTATTTCTATACAGAAATCTAGCTAGTAACTGGCTGTATTTCTGTACAGAAATCTAGCCAGTAACTGGCTGTATTTCTATACAGAAATCTAGCCAGTAACTGGCGCGAAAAGAACATAATCTTGCTATTAATTTATTTAAAGCAATGTACATACAAGATTACGAAACGATCACACAAATTTACATATGACAGTCCATATTGTAAAGTGATATTGGAAACAAAATTTAAAAACATTACCGATGCACACTTAATACAAAGCAACTAACGCTATCTCGGCTCCAAAATGTCTTTCATTATTTGTTAACCCGTGTAGTTTACCATAGCTCCCTTACAAGCACCACTTCCAAAAATCACTTAACGAGCTTAAATCTTATAAAATTAATGGTATTTTCATGAAGTTCAACAAATAGCATGCGACCTAATTTCATGGCCATTAAATCCCACTTCCGAAAATTACTCATGAAATAAATGATTTAAATTTTAAATGAAAGATTATGTGCTCATGTACTCAGTGTAGGGTATTATATGGTAGAACATATATTTTCTCTTTTCAAATAACTTGGATAAATAGTTCATCTTAAAAATAATTATTTTAAATGTAAAGTTTAATAATCACTTTCAAAACAATTTATGATTTAGCATGTTTCTGTACTAAAAAAGTACTTTTAATTTATGATTTCAACATTTACATAGTGTTAACTACTTAGTATATTTTTTGCAAAGCCATTTTAAATCACAAGTTTTGTACGAATCATTTGTGAACCTTAAATTGTGCCCTGAATTTAATTATATGCCTTAGAAACTATTCCAGAAACCTTTAAACATGAACTGGTAACCATTGGTTTTATGTTACTTGTTGGTGCTAGTGATTTGTTTTAGTTCTTTTAATTTTTATTAAAAACTACGTCGTCCAGCTTGTAGTTACGTAACCTAGACAATTAACGCTTTAAAAAGGTTGGTTTGTTTTTTTCATGAGTTTCATTTACAAAATACGTGAATGTTTAGAAAACCAAGTTTGTAAAGATGAACCCATACATATAGAAAGTTTTACTTTCATACAGAAGCAAATAGTAATTTTTTGTGGTCATTGAATGTAGACAACCCAGTAAATGGTTGTGCTTTTAACTTCAAAGTTACGGATGATTATGAGGGAATTTCAGTAATGTCTTCCGGAGTGGTACAAACAGAATTTGCATATCAAAGCAACAGTAAGTACTATGTATATAGTGATAGTATCATAAATACAATGCTGTTGAGGTAGTAAAGAAAATCACAATGAGTTCATGAAGGAAACGAAAAAGATAATGAATATCTTTAGATTTATTACTAAAAGTTATTGTACAATAACTTAGTTAAATTGTGTAAAATTAATTAAGAATTGGACGTTACTTTTGTGAAAAATATATGAGATACGATAATAAGAAGCGCTACTATTATTCGAAACTAGCAGACCCGACAGACGTTGTCCTGTCCAAATTAGAAACAATTTTGTGTTCGATTTGTGATATTGTATTTGTGTATGATAATTTGTATTCGTATATGTTTGATTTACATTTGATGTGAAAATATGTACAATGAATCTTATGGTGTTCTATCTACATTTTGAATGAAAGATCGATGTTCAGGTATGCAACTTAAATAAAGAAATACTTTTTTCCAGTGCTCTGATATCATAATTTCGTTCATTGCAATGCTCTATGATACACCAAATTTTTTGTTTTGTTGTCTGACGCGTAAGCAAATAATGCTGGTACTGTTCCTATACGGAAACAGGCGACATACAATTGACCGTGTGAGAAGCAAGGATTTTCAAGGTTAATGCGCCAAACACGTAATGACCACCCTTAAGATGTGTTAATTTTCATTGAGAATGCAAGCCGTACCGGTAACTGCAAGCGTTTAAAATCGAACGGCATGTCGGTCGGAGCCGTTGGGATCCGTGGTATTAAAACGTCTTCTACTTTGTACTTTCATTTAAGTATTGTAGCTTCGATGATGTTATAAATCAGGTTTTTTACCGCAAGTCGGGTGCCATTACGAAGTCGTGGTTGGTTATGTCTTGTAACATTATGATAACCGATCCGACTTTTAGTTAGAGATTAAAAGAATTAAAAAATTTTTTAAATTGTTTTAAGGTAAATACGTATTATGCATTCAATTCAAATAAGACAAGTCTAAAGCTAATATTTATTAACTTTATTATAATTTTTAGATCAGAAACATTTAAGGCTTAGTATGTACCCTTTTACATATCAAAAGATGTAATTGAGGCAAACCTGGGATATTAATATTAATACTGAAGCTAAACTGGAACTTTTTTGAGCTGTCATTGAATCTGTACTAAAACCTTATTTTAAAAAAACTGCCGTTGAAGAACAAAGATCGCCCAAGCCAGCCAAAAAGGTTTAAGGACCAATAATTGTAGGCATTACTCCATGAAGATTTTTATAAAACTCAACAAGAGCTTGAAAAATAATTGAACTTGTTTTAATCTTAACACATTAATAAGAGACACGTTTGCGAACTAAAGCAGCAATTTTAAAACGTTTGCGAGCAGCAGGATTCATCAATTGGCTGCCATATAGAGATTGGGGTACGGGAATTCCCGGGTTTTCCCGTAAAATTATTGTTGGGAATTGAAACAACTTTAATAGATTTAAATTTAATATTTTTGTTTGATGAAGGGCTTGTTCCAAATTTAGAAATATCAGTAGTTATTTTACATCCCATTATGGATGCAGTAGAATCATTAAGCCGAAATTAAACCAATTTGCTTATAGGTGATTCTATAATAAAAAATCTTTATGAACAGCTGTTATATATAAATTCTTTCTCAAAAAATGGTTCATGCTATAAAATGTAAAGCTAATTTAAAAATTTATGAACAATTATTTGGCCACAATGTTCTCTAATCTGTTCAAAGCAAACGAAAATCCTAAACATTTAAAATCAAATATTTTGAAGCGGGAATTAGCTTTATTTAAAGTAAATTTAAATCAGATAAATAAAATTAGATTGCCTTTTTAATACTTTACTGACGATAAAGACAACATCTGTTGTAAGCGAAAGAGTTTTCTCGGTGGCAGAAAATTTTTTTTTGAAAAATTGTATTATGACGAACATATCATTATTTCTATGAAATAGTTGGTCAATTCACAACGTCCTAATATTTCAAAATGGTTTTTATTGGTTTTCGAGCAAAAACTGTCCTAAAAAATACTACTTTATATGCTATGTTTATTGTGTTATCGTAACGAACCAGCAGAGACCAATGCCTAAGAGTCGCTTAAGCCGATCCGCCGAGTCGTGATATAATAGAACATTATGACAATATGACTGATAAGAGACCTTGTGAATTGACCAATAATTTAATTTTATAGTAGCAAATGATCTCCAAATATTTAACCAATTTTTTGTTAGTTTTATGTTAATACAATTGAATTGTAATGTATTTATTTTCTATTTTTAATAAAATGGCACATTTTTTAAGTCACCCAATATAATAAGAGGAACTTTCTTAAGAGTTGAAGCTTGAAGCTATCTTTGACCAAATTAAGAGTTTAGATTTAAGTGAAATATTTTTGAAATATTCAAAAAAACTTAATAAGTTCAAATTCACCAATTTTCCGAAAAATTATCAAAACGTTTATACCACAAGTTAAAAAACTCTCAATTCTGTTACTCAAACTGCATAACTTCAGATTCATCATATTCATTCTATAACATGATAAAAATTACTAAAAAGTTGTTATTGTATGTAAATAAAATAAAAGTAACAGTTCTAACAAGAACAATTGAACTGTTTGTCTCACACCAAACCATTAAAAAATAACAAAAACATATAATGGTCATACAAAACCACAACCTTTACATGTTTTTTCTATATCACAAAATATAAATTACAATCTGGGTTTCTTGGGTTACGGACGAGTTGTTTTCGATCTCTGATTGTAAGTCTCTCTTTCGACGTACCTGCGTATACTTGATATTTAATTCAATAAAATTACGTATACGTAAAGTTCTCTTAAAAGGAGGGAAGATTTTTTTCCCAAATGTCTTCGATAAACTTTTAATTTCTATTAAAAAGCTATGAACTAAATTTGTATAGAAAAGCTTTGATAACTTCGATATTCCATAGATAATTTGGCGATAGCTTGGATTTTCTGTAGAAAAGTTATCGACTGAAAAAGTATCACTTGTTTTGATTTTATATAGCAAAGTCATCGATAACTTTGATTTTCCGTAGAAAAGTTATTGATAACTTTGATTTTCTATAGACAATTTATTAATAACATTGATTTTCTGTAGAAAAGTTATCGATAACTTTGATTTTTTTATTGAAAAGTTATCAATAACTTTGATTTTCTATAGAAAATTTTTCAATAACTTTGATTTTCTATAGAAAATTCATCAACAACTTTAATATTTTATAGATTTTCTGTAGAAAAGTTATCGGTAACTTCGATTTTCTATAGAAAGGTTATCGATTACTTAGATTTTATGTAGAAATGTTATGTTGACTTTCTGTAAAAAGGTTATCGATAACTTTGATTTCTATATAAAAGTTGTCGATTATTTACTGTCCAACAAACTGAGACATTTTGATTGGAACAGAACAGCAACTCTATAATTCTGAAAGGGCATGTTGAGTTGGTTATAATTTTAGAATAAACTTATAGTCCAGCTGGTCCAAATTTGTTTTTACAGTGGGTTGTAAATTAATATCTGAGAGAATTCTTATTGTCAGAGTTATGTTGCGGAATTTTACGAGGGTCAATTTGAAGTTTCCAACGTCCAGCAATTGTTTGAAAAATATTTCTTCAGACTGGTCGTCCTCCAGCTCAACACGCATGTTGACAATTAATTTGAGTTTTTTGGCGTGTTTCCACAAAACAGATGACTTCAAACATGTATTAAGTTCATCGGTTGGCGTTGACCACGGAATCACTGGTAATGTTTTCCGAAAATCACTTGCCAACAGTATCATCGCACCACCAAACCGACTTTGATTGTCTCGTAGATCTTGCAACGTTTTGTCTAATGCCTCCAAAGACTTTTCTGCGTCATTGTACACTCATCCGAAACGATCAGTTTGCTTTGCTGCGAAACTTTGGCCATCCCACTGTTCATGAAAATGTTGCATATTGGATTTTCATTGATTTGCATAGTCAATGGCAACTGAAGTGCTGAATCAGCAGTTCGACCGCCTTCCACCAACGTAGCTGAAATTCCTGATGAATCAAGTGCAAGTTCAATATCATTCTGCGAGCGTATCGTTGCCAAAATCAACGCGATCAAAATCGTTTTTTCAGTTCCACCGGGAGAGTCCGAAAAAAATCCCTCCAGTTCCATCTTTTACACCTTTAATAAGAGTATCGTACACATGCTTTTATTGTCGATTCAACAGGGGAACGTTTGTTCCATCAGACATAACATATTTCTATTTTCTGCACAAATCCGTCAGTTGAACAAGAAATATTTGTGAACAAAGCTATATTCATAATTTTGTTGGGTTTTTCTCATTTGAATCAAAATTGTAGGCTCCATAGCTTGAATTCTAAATTATTGTTTTACAAATTTCAGCTGTTCGAATATTAGTAATGCAAACACAAAGAAGGTATACAGTTTTAGTATTGCGCAAAAGCAATGATTTGACAATTACAATTCTATGTATTTTGTTGTTGGATTGCAAACGAAAACTGCAATATGTTTCATATGCACTTTCGCAAGACCATATGCATCAAACACTGAACTCCGCTATTGTGTATTTCGGCAAATGCAAACATGCGTCCACAAGGTGAGTGCTTTTGAAAAATAATTTTGACATACGTTTTTTGTAAAAGAATTAGTAACGTAAAATTAGTTTTTGCAAAACTTCAGCACGTTGCTGTTAATACTTATTGTGCATAGTAGCAAGTATAGTAACATAATATCAAAAATGTTGCTGCTGTAAAATTGAAAGACACAAAGGCATTGATAGTAATTATGGCAAAGATGCTGTAGGAGAAATGAATAGATGGATAAAAACTTGAAACGCCATTGTCCAGTTAAAGTGCTAAGTACATTCATGGAGTTGATTTGGATGCTATAGAATAAAAACGATATATGTACAGAACAAATATTTTCCCACCTAATTGATTTGGCAATTTTTAATTATTGGATTGAGCATAGAACTTATTTATACTTTTAAGATTTCTAAAGTCAAATCGTTTTTAGCCTTTAAAAAGGAATTCTGGCGGCTTCCTTTGAAGCTACTGACAACGTACAAATATTTAAGCATTCTGATGATTATGACGGAACAAGCTACAGCCCGCATAATGTTCCTGGCAACATAAGATTTGACCGTTATAACCACTGACCTGTGTTTTCCGATGATCCACCAGGAGTGTTCCGAAATAATTACGGAAGTCAAGGGGAGATGCCAAAAGTTTAAAGTTACAGTCTGTGTGGCTAAACAAAAACAATTTTAAAAATTTCATACCAAAAAAAAAAAAATTTCAACAATACTTTATTAACTCAAAAACCTTTAAGTGTTCAGGAGAGACAAAAAGCTGTTTTCTTAATACTTTTTTTTTTTTTTTTTTTATTATAACGTTTATTTATTTATCGAATCTGCCTTACTTAGGCCTAACAATAAGTATTAAAATCTTATAACTAAAATTAAAACTAAATGCTCTCTAACAAGAGCGTTGATTCTTAATACTTAAGAAAGTTTTCTTTAACGAAAATTCGGCAATATTAAGAAAATCCATCAATTCTTGTATTGCGTTGCATATCTATTTTTTTGTTAATTGTCTGCAGATAGTTATGTATTGCTTTTTGCCAAATGATGAAATAAACAAGTAAGAAAGTATGGTCGGTCAAGCCCGACCAGATAATACCCTACACTAAGTAAATGAGCAAAAACATTTTTCTTTCAAAATTTCAATAATTTATGTTCGTGAGCGATTTTCGGAAGTGGGTCTTTTATGGGAGCTATGACAAATTATGGACCGATCGCCACGAAATTTAGTCACGTGATTAATGTTTATATGAATGTTATTTGTGTTGAATTTTATGTGTATACCAACATTTGTAGGAGATTTATGCTCGTTAAAGTGATTATCGGATGCTATGACTAATTATGGACCGATCATAAAAAAATTTGGTGACATGAATTCCCTATATATAAAACTTATTTGGACAAAAACTTGTGTAGATACCTATATAAATTAAACATTTGTGACGGATAAAATCCACTTTCGGGAGGACATTTGTATGGAGGCTAGGTCAAATAATGGACCGATTTCAGCCAGTTTCAACAGGGATCGTCCTTGGGCAGAAAGAATGATATGTACCAAATTTTATCGAAATATCTTTAAAATTGCGACCTGTACTCTGCGCACAAGCTTTACATGGACAGCCAGCCAGCCAGCCAGCCAGCCAGACGGACGGACGGACGGACGGACATCGTTTAATCGACTCAGAAAGTGATTCTGAGTCGATCGGTATACTTTAAGGTGGGTGTTAGACTAATATTTTTGGGCGTTACAAACATATGCACAAATCCATTATACCCTCCCCACTATGGTGGTGTAGGGTATAAACATTTGAGTAATTGTTGAACGCGTGTTACCACTTCCTGTAAATTTTTTCCTAATATTTTTTTTCTTGTTTTGATTAAATATATTATTTAATTTGTATAAGGAATAAAGTACAGTGCAAGCTCGATATTTGCGACGGCTTATTTTTTAACATTGCAGGTTCTATAATCTCGAAAGTTTACGAAAAACAGATTCAAATTATTTTAGCAACCTTTATCTGTTTGTTTTGAATTTGATTACAATGTCTATAACCAAAGAAGAGAAATCCCTGTCTTTTAGTACATTAACCCCTTTGGTTGATTTTGATCCTCAATTTTGTCAGTTTATTCATGTCATTTGTTGTGTAAATACATCTTTTAATATGGGAAAAGTTCAACATATTGTAAAGCTAACGATTTCTCAAAAATTTGAGATTTAAAAAAAATTTTAAAGTGGAGATTCCATAAATTTAATTTGCGTGAATTACAAGTTACATAAGTCTTCGGTTTACTGCATTAAAGAGCAAGAAAATTCAATAAAAAAACAGAAAGTGGCCCTGGCTAACGTTGCACCTTAATGAAAGCTGTGGATTTTAAAACAAAGAGAAAAAAATTTTTCAATATCAGCACCGATTTCACGAACAAAATCTAGTCATTTGTTTTCAAAAATTTATCAAACCAATTCAGGTTTTAATGGCAGTGAAGGATGGTTGAAGAAATTTAATCGTCGACATGGAGTTAGATTTTTAAAAATTACGACCGAGAAATTGTCTTCGAAACCTCAACTTATCCATTTGTGAGAGAGTTTAAGGATAATGTTGATGAGCATGGGTTGACTCTTCACCAAATCTACAATGCCGACGAATCTGGTTTATGATATAGGATACTTCCAAATCATACTCTTGTCACATGCAAGGAGAAAAGAGCGCCCAAAAATAAAATATGTAAAGAATGAATAACTTTTTTGCCTTGTTCAAATGCGAATGGCACAGATAAACTGAAATTGTTGGTTGTAGGAAAATCGAAAAACAAACGTGCCTTTAAAGGCTTTTTCAATAATCCTGTAACATACAACTCCAGTAATAACGCCAGGATTACATCATTTATATTCAAGGACTGGTTCCATCACGAATTTGTTGCCCTTGTAAGTTATTTTTCACCAATTAGTCCGAGAATGTTTGGCATCAAAAGGTCTGCCGCAAAAAGCAGTTTTGCTTTTAGATAATGCGACGTGTCACACAGTTAAGAAACTAAAAAGTGATGACGGTTTAATTATAGCAATGAATCTACCACCAAATTGCACTGCGCTTAACAAAACGTTATCAACTTGGTCAAATTAAATTATAAAAAACAACTGCTTACCCAATTGCTTGACCAGAAGAATCAAACTAAAAAACTTCAATCTGAAAAATACAGTTCATATTCTAGCTACGTCCTGGGATAAGATATCAGTGTCCAATATCCGAAAATCCTGGAAAGCCTTGCTCGACCTTAAATTTTTTACAAAATATAATTTACGAAGAACACTTGTAGCTCAAATTGATAAGGAACGAATGCTGACATAAACAGCTGGATTCAAGAAGAATTTCATGCTGAAAGTAATGAGGAGCAAATGGATTTATCAAATATGTAATCGGAGGATTTATACGATAGTTGTCATGAAGAAAACAAAATTAAAGTGGACGATTGTTTAGCATCGCTAAACATATGCATACAATTGGCTTTGGAAAATGATAAGCCGATAACAGCACTATATGAACTAAGTAATTCAGCAGTTGTTTTAAAAAATAATTTGCCAAATAAGCAACTCAAAATCTCCAATTTCTTTATAAAATTTTAATATGTTTACATATATTTTTTCAATTAAATTTTGAATTCAGTTTTATCGACAGGTCTGGTTTTTAATTAGTCGTGAATACCGAGCTTGCACTGTATCTGCTTTTTTAACTCTAATAACGTTATAAAGTACCAAATTATGTGTTAATATTTCGAACATATTTTGAATTTTTATGAGATTATACAATTGTGCTATGTCCTGTTACTAAAATGGCCCTCTAGATATATTTTATGTAAATTTCTTATACAAAATAAAGAAATATTTTTTTCGGACCGAAAAATTAACTTTGAATAATTTTTAAGAACATATTGGAGCATAGAAAACAGATTTTAATTTTCTGAAAGCAGCTATGCGATTATAGAGAAATTTGCCTAAAATTTAAATCTAAATAAAAATAGATCTACTTCGTAAGGCTCCAGAACTCGTAGTAAAACAAATTTTGAAATTTTATTTGCACTAATTTCCAAGATGTTACATCTTTGAAAACTTTAAACACATTATTTATATTGATTCTGCCATTCCGTTTAAAATATATCGAAATATTCATCGCAGACCCACAAAATTCTATATATTCTGGGTCCTTATGAAATTCTATGATGATTTAGCAATGTCCGCTCATTTGACTCATGTATGATTTTTAAACAATTTCATATATACAAATCTTTCAAGTCCGATCGAGAATGAAAATTTGCCATTTTTGTTAATTTTTCATATAGAAGAGGTACCTCAATTTGGAGTATTGAGGCTCCATCCCCTTGGTGTTTAAAGTTTAAATTCTAAACATAAACTCAGATAAACATTCTGTATATCCATGGGACATTTTATTAAAATCGGACTATGCGGACTTGTAAAGTTATATATTTCTTTCCACTTATTCAAAATTTAACAGTCTAACTTAGTTGACGATAAAAACTTTATGCGTGCATGAGTTTCATAGCAAAATGTGCATATAGTACTCCTATATATAAAAATAATTTTTCACATTCGCACTCATTCGTACTCACACACCAAAAATATTAAATAAATATATTCAAATTTTATTTTGCTTATCATAAATTCCCCAAGGTGTATTATTCAAAGTCACTTAAGTGTACGTGTGCCATAAAACAGACCAATACAATGGCCGGTCTGTAGGTACGTGAGTATGTATTTTTATATTTTGTGTTTTGTTTCTGGTTTTACATTAAAAATCAGGTTAAAATGCTAAACATTCTAAACTTAATTTAAAGTTGGTTAAATTCAAAACTATATGTGAACATTTATGCCTGGTATAAAACTGCATAAACATGAATGCAGCAATATATTGTAAAATGGCTTTTTAAATAAAAAAAAGTTGTACAAAATTGCTTTAATTTAACTAAGAAAGATTTTATGAACAATTTGTTTTCTATGAAATGTTTAAATTTATGCAAAAAAAATGTAGACAAACTATTGAGGGATTTTGGTTATGTAAAGGTATTCTGCAATTAATTTAAATTTTGTGGTTTAAAATGAGTGTTTATAGTAACGGAGGTTGAGGTTATATTTGATCACAGCTATAAAATGTTAACCCTTTCGATACATTGTATCCATATGGATACATAACACTTTTTCGGCATTTGACAAGCTCTAAGAATAAAGTGTATTTAAAATTGTTACAGATTATGCTTTTCTAATGTCTTACGCCTTTATAGCACTTGCGTTCATTTCCTGAGGCGGTCCCTGTATGAAGACTAATGAAAAAGACAGTCAGAAGACGAACATAGCTAGATCATCTTAGAATCTTATGAGGACCCTGAATATACACACTAATATGGGCATGCGACAAATACTTTGCTGCGTTACAAACGGAATGACAAAATCAATATAGCCCCCATCTTTTTTGATGGTATATTCGTATTCGTATACTTTCGCCACCTTAATGGCCATAAAGTTGTTTGTATTTCACAAACTCATTTAAATGTTGCAAATTAAAATGGTAAAACTTTTGCTTTATTTTATGGCCACATTCTGGTGGAAAAATAATTAGACTTTTGATGTGTACTTATAATTACAACAAAATACTCATGATGTTTTCATACTTCGAATCATAAAATGTTGCTGTTTGTTCTTTTTACACTGCACAATGCCTACTCCAACTGGAACTGAACAAGTGTTAGGTGGAATTTTAATTAAATTTGTCATAAAATTTATAATTGCTATTTTAAAATCATTAAGTTGTAATCCAAAATTGTTAACTTTGAAGCCTCGTAAAATTTTACAGCTTTGGTCGTTTAATGAATACAAAAATAAAAACAATGTAATTATTTAATTATCATATGGAGTATTTAAATATTAAAGCTATTTTTGAATATAAATATCATAGATTATTACAGATATTCAACTAATAACAGTTGTCAAACATGTAATATCAATTCGTACCCAATAAGGCTTTTGGCTGAAATTCAAGTGTAAAGCAAATTGAATTCCAGTCATATCTTAAAATTTCAAGTGTTGAAATACACTTGTACAACACTTTAATTCAATAGTGTTTTCCAGTGAAAAGGATACTTGAGTTCAAATCAACCATATAGTTGATTTTAAGTCTTGAAATTAAATGCAATTCAAGTTAAAATAATATATGAAATCAAGCTCTAAAATACAGTTTAATTCAATTCTTTCATTATTGATTAATTCATGTGGAAAAACTAATCTGATTCAAGCCTTCAAAATTTTGAGTTATTTTGAAAAAACTGTTTCAGGTTAGGCCGTAGCACTTTAGTACCTCTAACTCACACATTTTGAAACCAATTTAAAAATTTTAAACAATTATGGATAGGCAAAGAACTAAGCTTTCATAAAAAATCTGTAAGTTTTTATAAAAAGTTTCGCTTTTTTTTGTAATTTTTCAAATTCAGCAGTAGTGATTTTAGTTTTTTTTATATGAAAATCAATTTTTTTAAAGTGTTTTAAAGACAATTTTATATAGACAAAAATGAGACATTACTTGTTAAAATCAGTTTATATTTGCAAAAGTTAATAAAAAATACTAAAAAAGATGTTGATGAAAAGTTCAGTAACTTTTACAATTTCCATTCGATTTAAATAATTGAAACCATATTTTGTTTAGAACTAAATTTTCTTAATACATTAGTATAAATTTTTATTTCATATTAAAATAAGCAATAAAAAGCAACTAAAACCAAAAAGTTGATAAATTTTGTTTTTTTTTTTAGATATTCTTTACAAAAACAATACTTATAACTTACAAATGTATCAAAAAATGTATGTCATTTTAAAGCGTATTCAGTTTTCTTTCCAAACCCGTCAAAAAATGTTAAGTCGGATTAAACTGACTGAGTTACAGGTCGAAAAGTTGACGAACATCACTGAAAATGGTTTTTTTTAGAATAATTTCAGAATTTGAGGATGTTTCTGAAATTTTTGGACGCAGTTTGTAATGTACTCAGCTGAGTCGTTTTCCAAGTTTTTTTCCATCGTAGCACCGTTTCATTTAAGTATCAAATGGAGTATTTATTAAAGTTATTTTTGACTATAAACATCACTGATTATTACATATATGCAAAAAATAACAATTGTCAAACAAGTAATATCGAACCGTATGATTATTTTGAGGTTCTACAAAAATTTTTTAAGTGTTATGGTTTGCAATGCGAGAGAAAAACAATATTTCCAATATGCAACAATAGTTGGCGTCTCTTTTTAACGCAATTTTTGTTTTTAATATCTTATATGTGATTTTAAAGGGTATGTATCTGTCTTTCATTCTCAATTAGCTATTGAACACTATAGTGTAAACAACAAATTGTTTCATTACCTTGAAAATGTCGAATTTTGTACCAACAACTCGACGTATGCAAAAAGTTTTGATTCACTTCTTCAATTTGAAAAAAAAGTGCCGCAGAAGCATACCGATTTCTCACCAAAGAATGTGTCCCTTCACTTTCAACGTGCTTGAGATGGTTCAGAAATGGTTATTTTGACACGAAACACAAATATTGCCCAGGCCAGCCAAAAAAGTTTGAGGACAAAGAACTGGAGTCACTACTTCCTGAAAATTGTTGTTAAACTCAACAAGAGCTTCCAAAATCATTGGCATAGGATTTAAAAGCAGCAATTTTGAAACCTGTGCGAGCAGCAGGATTCATTCAAAAGCAAGGAAATTGGGTACCATATGAATTGAAGCCGAGAGACCTTGAAAGACGATTTTGCACGTACAAAATTATTTTTGAACGCTATAAAATAATAACATTTTTGCACCGAATTATTACTTGCGATGAAATATTGAAGGTAATGCTCTGTATTTGGTGGGACCAAAAGGGTCCTGTCTGCTGAAATCTGGCCAAACCATCACAGAAAACCTGTATCGAATGCATCTGATTCGTTTAAAGCGAGAATTGTGAGAAAAGCGCCCAGAATATGCGGCCAGATAGGTAACCGTAATATTCCGTCATGACAATGCTCGGCCATATGTTGCAATACCTATTAAAAAGTAGTTAGTTATAGTTGACGCCGTGCTCCATCCGACTACTATTTGTTTCGATCGATGTAGAATGCTCTCTCCGGGATACGCTTCACTTTGGAACAGAATATCCAATGATTGATGACTGATTCGTTCTTGTCCTCAAAAGATGAGTAGTTCTTTTGGCTCGGAATCCATATGTTATCGAAAAAGGTGGGAAAAGTCGTAGCTAACAATGGCCAATACTTTGTATAAATTTATATTGTACAAATGTTTCAAAATAAAAGCTAAAACTTTGGAAAACTAGCTAGTATACAGAAGTGACAATTATGACGTTTCAAAAAAGCCAAAATCAGTTTCCTAGGACAGGTCTACCTAACCTTATTTATTGCGTGTAAAAGTAAATCGCTTTTTCTTACATGGTGCATGAACATAAACAAATGGTTCATGGTACTTCTGAAAGAAATAGAGAAATATAAACATAATATAGCAGCTTCCTGGAAATAATTTCTGATATTATTTTGTGAGGATTCCCATAATTTTGGGAAGCTCCAATTAATTGTAAATATTACACACATGAGAGATATTACATAAAATATCTACATACATATGTTTATTTAATGATAAATTGGAACAATAACTACTTATTTAGCGGTTAATTTGTTTAAAAAAAAGTAATTTTATTGTTACTTTAATGTGTCCGTTTTCAATGCAAATGACAAATAATTTTGATAGATTATTTGTCACGTTAAAAAGTGTTTAAATGCCTGTAAAGAATTCTTGCAATTGTCATACATTTACAAAAACCTTTTCATATTCATAGTACCTAGAACACACAAAAAAATATTTGAATAATTGATTAACAGCTGTAAATATTGAAAGGTTTTCATTATGCAGGCCCTTTACAAGCTCTATTTACAAGTTTCAAAACCATCTTAAAGGGCCTCGCAAAACTCCTTTTTTCTGTTTAAATTCCTATGATTCGAAGTGATTAAGCAAAGCTTTGCTGAAAATATAATATAAAAAATAATTAGTTGTCAATAGGACTAAAAAAAGTATTGTGGAAGGCCTATTTACTTCATCATTTACCCGCTGTTTATGTACTCACAAGTATACATGTTAGGGCTATAACTTTTTTTAAAATTTTCGCAAATATCAAAATTGACTTAGCATTGTCGAATAGACCATTGAAAGTTCTTTAAAAAAATGGTATTTCTTTTTCGCGGTTGTCAAAAAAGTTCACACCTAAAACGCGGTAAAATTTGGAGATATTTTTTTTTATTTTTATCTAAAAAACGCCAATAGTTTTATAAAAAATCAGCTGTTTTTCAATAATTTGTGGGTGAGGTTTTTATTCCAAAATTGCCCGAAAAAAATGTTATTGTAAATAACACAATATTTGCCAGCGCGTGGTGCTAGGGCCAAAATTTGGTCATAGCCCTAATACATATGCATATACAGTTTAGAATGTGATAATAGCAGTAACACTAAATGTGTAAATATATTAACTGGTTTCCCAGTTTACAATGTTTAACAAGCAAAAGAGGGTTGAATATCTAATATATTGTCTACTTTGGGTATGTCGGATTCTTACCGATCAAAACTACCTTCATCTTCAACACCAGAATATGCCGGACTGCCATTTGGTAATATTTCGCGATGAGCTAAAATATTTGTATGTTTTCTATATGTTCATATTATCTTAGTGATTAAATTTCTTATGTTATAAATCCTTTTATAAAGCCTCTGTTTACCTCTAAAGCCAACAGGCATCTGCGATATTCTTAGGTGTTAAACTGCTCATAATTGCCTTTTCAGCCGTGCCCGTTTTATATGGGTATCATACTCGACAGGAAATTATCCTGGAAACTCAATACAGAGGCAAGAGCAGCTAAGGCCATGACTGCTATGTATGTCTGCAAAAAACCACTTCATTTTACTCAACTGGATTCTAGTAGATGTAATGGCCAGGAAACTGGCATTGAACACGGCCTTCAGACTCAACGCCTGTAACGCATGGAATTACAAATCCTATGGACATGCATGCATAATAGGAAGTATACAAAATCTTCCTGATCATTATGATTACTGCACTCCCAAACCTTTCTTCCTGAGGAACTTCGCATCCTCAATCCTATCCAGTGTGGAATCTGTCGATAGTCTGCCCGTTGATGAAATGAGGCTATCCATCTATACGGACGGGTCCAAAAAGAGGCATAGATTGGGCGGTGGTGTATACATCCCTAAATTCGGAATAAGAATATCTTTTAGACTTCCAAATGGATGTAGCATCATTCAGGCTGAAGTATCAGCCATTAAAAGTGCTGCCAACTGACTCAGATATTACAGTGTACCTGGTATATACTGACAGTAAAGCCGCAATTAAATCCCTGATAGGTGCTTCTACAACATCGAATATGGTCCAGGAATGCCGAGAATCCTTAAATGAGATGGCGAGATATTCGACACTTATACTCACATGGGTACGTGGACACAGGGATAATGAAGGCAATTGTATTGCTGATTACTTGGCGAAACTAGGAGCATTGATGTCGCAAGACAATTCCTTTGTGAAATTCCGCTATCAACCTGTAATAAACGAATACATCCCAATAAGCATTTTTACTGGAATTCAACTTGAAGTGTAATTCAAGCCTTGAATTATAGTCAAGCAATTGAATTACAGTTGTATTACACTTTACTTCAATAGCATTCTCCAGTAAAAAGGAAACATAAATTCATGCCATATGTTTTTTGTTTGAAAAATATTTAATTTTTCAAATAGCTTTCAAGCTTAAAATATAATCACATTTGTTTCAAGTCAAATTCCAACAAAATGTTCAAGTGCTTGATTTTGTGGGGCTTTGTTGCTTATTGGGATGACGCATATTACGAACTTTCCCAAACGAGGTGGGGTAATTAATCCACCTGTGATATTACGAGGATGATATGGCCTGCGTTGGACTGTAAAGGTACGTCATATCTACTTTGACTACAACGAATACGAATCAGCAGTATGGTGGCGATTATCAACGGACATTGCACTTTCGGTTCCCATGCTGCAAGACTTGTGTTACCTTATGACGACTTCTGCAGAAGTTGTCAGAATGAGGAAGAGGAAGAGACTATCTTACACTTATTTTGTAATTGTCCGGGACTGGACAATCTACGTGCCAGACTTTTAGGTGAGCGTTCCTTTAATACCCTCTCCGGGCTATCTGTGAAGGAACTAAGGTGCATAGACGCCTTTATTATGAAAAGCAGCTGGTTGATTAGACCGAACTTGCAAATTGCACCTCATGGTGACCCGGCAACTGTCCCATGATGGTCTGCGTTAGTTGATTCTTAACATCTTCTCCTCTTACTCCTCCCATTTCTATCAATATTCTACTCTTGCTAATTTCACTCCTACTAGATCTATAGAATTCCCTTTCCTCCTACTTTTATTTCTCTCTTCTCTCTGTTTCGATCGTCTTTAGGGGCAATTTTCCCTTTACAGGTCCTTTTTATATCATAGACAACGTTAGTGGGGAAGGGGCTTGCTTATGTTATGCATGTGTCCTGATGTTTGTAACGCCTTTAAAGTATACCGATCTATTCAGACGCACTTTCGATTTAGCAATGTCCGTCCGTTCATCTGGATGGTCGGCTGGCTCGAACATATAAACCTTGTAAGCAATTTTTAAGATATTTAGTAATAAACTCCGCACAAGAACGAAGACTCTTGAAACCGGTAAAAATCGGTTTATTATTTCACCTAGCCCGAAATAGGACTAATAATAAATACTTATTTATGCAGGCGATCGGTCCATTATTGGTCATATTTCTCATATAAGGCCCACATGCGAAAACTATTGATGAAAATAAATAATTTAAATTTTAAAAGGAAAATGTTTATGCCCTTTTACTGAGTGTGGCGTATGCTATAGTCAGGCTTGGTCGACTATACTTTCTAACATGTTTTTATTTATATTTTGATATAGATTTGAAAATCGGGATACGATTTTTCCTCTTTTCTTAACTGTAAAATTTATTTGTATTAGTGCAAATTTGGTGCAGAATTTTTGACACAAAAGAACTTAATTTATCATTAAATATAGAACAAGTTCATAAAGTTTAACTAAATTTAATTTTACTCTTAAAAGTATTTAACTTCTTTAATAAATTTTTTTTGTTATATTTTCCTATTTTTGTGTTCACAACTGTAGGTATTTATATGTAATTGTATCCATGAGAATGATTTGATTACATTGTATATTTGCGCATTTTCCCTTGACAAATCAGCCAGAATTGAATTGATAAAAACATTAAAAATTTTATAGGCTTTTCTTGTTTTGTTCATCACAGTCATTAGATGGATGACAAGGAAGGTTCTCTGTGATTTATTGATGGATTTATGTTATAAACATAAGTACATATTACAGATTTATTGAAAATATGTTTGTATTGTACATAAGAGTATACAAATTTTATATCGGATTATTTGGATTCATTGGCTGGCTGAAAAAAATTAACGATGTTAAGGAGCCCAATTAGATATTACCATAAAAAAGGAAAATATCATAAGAAGGGGTATTTATTCATATCACTTTTTTATGACTTTTTGCGTATGTAAATAAAATATCAGAAGCATGTTTTTTCCATTTTATAAAAAAGACACTTTTTTTATGAGAAGGTTAGAATTTTTGGTGTGTGAAAATAAAGGAAAATATATAAAATTTTTGATTTAATGTACATAAGTGCTATAAATAATTTGCAGAATTGCCATCAATAAGGATTATTAGATTGTTTATGAGAAGTTGAGCTGATATCAAATCGTTATAGAAACTTTTAAATTGATTAAATAAATTTTGATGTTTATTTGTCACCTAGAATGTTGCACAACAAAAATTTCTCAATAGATTGTGTCAATAAAAATATATATATATATTTTTACTAGCTATGTATTTTCAAAATGTTAGGTACTACTTATGTATGAAATATATTTAGTTAAATTTCTTTTTATATCTACGACCAATAAGATGGGAGGTATGTTGATTTGGTCATTCCATTTGTAACTCATCGAAATATTGGAAGTAGGCTCACAGAGGTATATATGGTTGGTTGGTTTATGTGGTAGTTCACTGCGTGCGAACAATCAAGTAGTGTCGAAGGGACTTCGTTTTGACAAGACCACACCATCCATCAGATGTAATATCATTTACATCGTAATGTATGTAGAATGTATACAAAAAAGTCGAGTTTCTTAGACCCAGCCTGTAGCTGTGAAATATCTCAGTAGGTCATTGAGTTTAGACCCGGCTATATCACCAAGGTTGGTCAATATATAGTTGCCCAGGAATTTATGTCTCTTGACACTCAAGGCTGTGCATTTGCAGGGAAGGTGGAAAATCGTTTCCCCTTTTTCCCTATCCTTACAGCTACGACAATGGTCTTTAAAAGGGAGTCCCAGGCGATTTGCACGCTTGCCTAACGCCCAGTGCCTTGTTAATACTGCCAGCAACCTTGATATATCCCTTCTATTCCGGGTTATTAGTTGCATAGTTCATTTTTGGTTAAAAGATGGCCACATCAACTTGGCTACCCTACATGTGTCTAAATTACGCCATCTATTCTCGGCCTTTGTAAGAAAGTGTCTGAAGATAATACATTTAATTGTCACCAGTGGAATTGCTACTGAGACCGCATTGGAGATATTTAAGGCAGATCCCATTCTGGCTAGTTCGTCTGCCTGTTCATTACCGTAGAAGTCTCTGTGCGCAGGGACTCAAACCAAAGTAATGTCAGATAGACGACATAGGCTTGACAGAGAATTCTTACATTGCCTGACTAATGAAGACGAATTTGTTTAGGCCTTCAGTGGGAGAAGTGCCGCCTGACTGTCGACAAAGATACCTATATTTCCGCGTATATTATGATCATGTAGTGTATTACAAGCTACCATGATTGCAAAAATTTCCGCCTGGAAAACACTACACTCATTCGAAAGACGATATGTGATACCTACCCCAAGTTCGTCACAGAAGACGCCAGATCCAACACCACAGCATATTTTAGAACCATTAGTATATATCCTGGTGTCATATTCGTATACGAGATTACCCCTACCCCACTCATTCCTGGAGGGAATTAAGACCTTGAACACCCTATCAAAATCTGTGTATAGGGTTATATAGTCAAAAGGTTGGAGAACGATCGAAGGCAGTAGGCCAGTAGGCCACGCGGGGGGCCATATGTTCTCGATCTCCAACAACCAGATGCATGAAGCCTCTTTGCGCTGCAGACAGAGGTGGACATTATGTGAAGGTATATTGGCACAAGGTGCAGTATAGTGTTCAGTGCCTCTGAAGGCCTAGTTCTTAGTGCGCCGGTTATACCAATGCAGGCTGGACTTTGTATAGTTGGTCTACGACATACTTCCTTCTAGTTGCAGTCCAACATACAAAAGATCCATAAGTAAGAATTGAACGTACTATAGCCGTATACATCCATTTAACTATGCTGGAACTAAGTCCCCATTTTTTACCAAACATCTTACGACAGATATAGTAGGCAACCGTTGCCATCTTAACCCTGTGTTGAGTATTCAGTTTCCATGAATATTTAGAGTCCAGTATAATACCTAGATATTTTGCATTATTTGAAAGGTGGATTTCACAGCTTTTCAACCGTGGAAGTTTGAAGAGTGGAATCTTGGTCCTTGTCGTGATTGGATTCACCCCAAGACTACTTACCGTGGCCGAGTTCTCGAGCAACCCTAAAGCAGTGGACATAATATCGCTGATCACATCCGGAAACAATCCTGATACGAGTATCACCACATCGTCCGAATAAGCGACAACTTTTATCCCTTTTCTGTCGGCCATAGTAGTGGAGAGATTGCCCGCCCTGAGGTGTGCCTCTACCAACTTAACACTATTTCCAAGATTGTTGTAACTATTCTTGATTTCAACATGGTTTCTAACCCGTCATTGATATATTCTTCAACGTCTAGGTTATTAAGAGCTTTGAATTGCATTATTGAAAGAACCCTCGCTGCCATTGTGTATTGTTTAAATTCTAGAGATGTCTCTATAACTCTTACGACCTCATGCAGAGCTATCTCTATAGAGCGACCCTTAAGGTAGGCGTGCTGACTATTAGAGAGCCGTGTTGTGCCCTCTAGTCGATGCATAATGTGAGCGTCAATGAGTCTTTCCAACGCTTTAAGCTGGAAAGATGAATGACTAATTGGACGAAAGTCCTTCGCCTTCTCATGACTTTTTTTTGCCAATTTAAGGAATAAAAACGACCATAACCCTCCTCCAGTTAACCGAAACATGGTTGAGGGAGAGACAAAGCGTAAATATTCTATGAAGCCAGGGAATAATATGCCTTTTTGCACTTTGAAACATCTTTGGCAATATACCGGCCCAGGTGACTTGAATGGTGAGAAACTGTCAATCGCCCATGATATTCTGTCATAGGAGTTAATTTTTCTGTCGATGTTGGAAAAAGTTCTACATTCGCTCTCTCTATTCGTAGCAACATCCTTGCAGCCTAGGAAATGAGTATTCAGTAGTATTTCAAGTGTCCCCAATAGGATATGTAAAATGTCATATTGTTCATCATGCATCTACATTTTTCTTCTCTGGCAACGCTGATTCATAAATTGTGCGATACACAATCTGCTTGTTTGGTTAGACTGATTAAAGTTGTTTATTTCTCTACAATGCGTGTACACACGTACGTAAGAGAAGAGAAAATGAAAAACGCCGCGCCCATCATTTGCCTTTCCCTGCTTTAGGTATACATTACAAACCTGTAAATGAATCATTTTTGAATTAATTCGCGAATAATTCATATTTTTAAATAATTCTTTTCACCCAAAAAAATTAATTGAATGAAATTTTAGTCAATTCAATTGAATTTGGAGAAACTGAATTGCAATTCGTTTCTAATTCAAATTAATTTGTCAAAGTGAATTGCAATTTACTTTATTAAAAAAGAACGCTCATTTACAGCTCTGATACATTACATAAATTTAGAACTGATAAAACTTTTTCTTTTGAGTTTTAAGAAAAATTATTTTTTTTTGTCGGCGGTCCATACCATGCCGAATAATATACCTCAAAATTTTTTATATATAATTGAATTTTAGTTATTCGATAAAACTCATTAACACGAAGTATGGTTAGGTGTTAATTAAAAACTGTTAGTATAACCATTATTTTTTATAAATTATTTGCAGAAAGTCTTTAGTAAGCGAAACCATAGAGGATAAAATCGTTTATAAAATCTGTTCGACTTCCGGCAATGCAGGAAATTTGTCCTAGGTGAAGCCAGTGATGGTAGTAACATAGAGGATAAAATCCTTTTACAATGTTTGGAATATTTAGTTAGCGAAGCCTGTGTTTAAAATGTTGCAAACGACAAATAAATCTAAATTTCTTTTTTGCACTCAATGACCAAATGAAATTCAAATAAATATTTATCCTTCAAAATGGTAGTTTTATAAGATTTCCAATAACAGAAAATATATAGTACCTATTGAATTATTTTTTTAATTTTTGGCGAGCTTGGATAAACTACATTTCTTCCAGAATCTATTGTATAATGAATATTTTAAATCCATGCGTACCTTCCCTTGCACATCAAATATACATATCGCTAATTTGCTACAACAACGTCATAATTCAAAAAACCCAAATTTCGAGTAAATATCACCATTGCATAGTAAATAAGGTGTTTTAATAACTGACAAAGTCTTATGAAATAGCTTCTAAAATTTCACGCAGAATTTCCATAAAAGCATTTTGTTATAACTTCGCAACATGTTGTCTATTACTTGCAACAACGTATTATTTTAGCTGTGCCTTGCCGCTTTAACCAGATGTTATCTGACCAAATTGAACCATAATGTTATTTTCCTTAAAAAATTAAAAACAAAATACATATATTGGCTTGAAACCTAAAAATGTTTCCCCTGAAAAATTAAATTTTTTGAGTTATGACGACGTTGCAGCAAATGAGTGATATGTACAAATTTCAAACATTTCATCATTGCGTTGTTATGCCATCACCAAGCTCAGTTTTTTTATCAAACTCATGCAATTGATATTTTTACATTTTCCTGTGACTAAATGACATATATTTCCGCTGTTTTATTTTAATTTTCCTTTTGATTTGCAAAGCAACAAAATTACACAATAAAACAAAAAAAAAAAAAAATAGTAAATAAAAAACAATTTATTCACACAGAAAATTCTGTATCATTAATTAAATAAATCGAGCATATAAAACAGTTTATTATGCGAATTATTATGTTTGCTGTTGATCACAGATTCACACAAATGTTTATAATGAACAATTTAATCAGTGCGACAATGCTGCACTGAAAGATTTGATTATTTTATTTATTTATTTATATATTATTTTTATGTGTGTGTAAATACTCGTAAATATAACAAATCATTGTTGTTATAAAAATAAATGTCAAATGCTATTTCAAGTCATTATAAATAATAAAAATGCCACAAAAAAAAAAATAAAAAAGAAGTGTCTACTATAAAACAAGTTCATGATATTTGTAATTAATCACAATGATTTATTATCTAGACAGTTGTATTTGCTGTATTCCAATGAAGGTCGAAAGGACAAAAACTGACCCATATTTAAATGAACATAGATAAATTATGTAAAATTTGATGACTTACTGTTAGTTTTATCAAATTATGCATTGATGATGTTAAATAGCAGTTAACTTGAATATATTTTAATTAAGATACCAGGTTTTATTAAAAAAAATTAAATTACACAAAATATAATGCAAAACATAATTTTTATATAACTTCAGCACGCTGACTACAAATATGGAAACAAAATCTCACGTACGGTTTTCGACGCTTTAAAAGCCAAACTCATACATTTAACATGGAAGCTAAAAAACAATACTATAATAATCAATTCTTTGCATGGATTCCTGTTGCTTGAATAACCATAACTAGTTTCTTAGGCATACTTTCCACTAGTTTGTGGTAAACTCAGGGATCAATATTTTTCCATTCCTCAGTAAGAACTCTTATCAACTCCTGTTTACAGGAAATGTGGTGTTGTCTCACTTTATTATCGAGGTAGCTTCAACGATTCTAGATGGGGATAATGTCAGAGCTCTGGACATTCTATGAGAACAATTGTATAAAAACCATGACCTGTCATTGTAAGCTTTATGACCCCAAGCATAAAGAAGTATTAATTGCTTGATATACTCTATTATTGCTTTAATAATGGTAATTCCAGTTTCAAAATGTCTATGTACATTTTTTGGTCCATTATGCCTTCGATGAAATAAAGAGAACCTACCCAGCTGCCAGCAACATAATGGGAACACATGCAATCAGATTAACCATATATGCGTGAGCAGAAGATGGAGAACCTCCTTAATGGATGTCAGCAACAGAAGAGATGCTGACATCGGCAGTGACCATGAGCTCATCACAGGCGAAATCAAGATCAAACTGAAATGGTAAAGAAGAACAACAAGGCATGCAAGACGAAAACAGCTCTACCTACAACAACTCCAAAATAACGATACTAAAAATACGTTAGCGGCGATTATTCGTGAACAGCTATAACATCACTCATGGGAAGATATCACAGCAACATATAATCGAGTCGCAGAAGGAACATTGGATATAGCGCAACCACAAAGAAACCCATTGATATCAGACGACACTTGGAACCTGGTTTCTCAAAGAAGGGAACTCAAGCTGCAGTTAAACAACAACAACACTTTTAGACAGCAGTACCAACTACTGGCAAAACAAGTAAAGAAAGCTGCAAGAAGAGACAAAAGAAAGTTCCTAGAACGGCTAGCCAGAACTATATCAGTAAACTACACCAGACGATAAACTGGCTCACCAATCGAAAGTGTAATAGGAACCAACCAGTCGCTGATCGCAGTGGTGCGCTATTAACAAACAATGATGCAGAGAACATTTTGAAGAAATTAGAATATCACCTCAGATGCAACTACCAATGAACATCAGCCCTGCAGAAAATATCCTAAGAATATCAAGCAGCCCCCTCAGTATAAGTGAGATTAAGGAGGCCATTGGGAAGTTAAGAAATAACAAGGCAGCAGGCTAAGATGGAACACCAGCTGAAAATCTTCGGGTGCACATCGAATTCACAGCTAAACTTCTACGACTACACATCACATCAGTCTGGGAGGATGAAAGGCTACCTCCAACTTGGAAGAATGGCATCATCGTATTAGCACTCAATGTTGAACTTACGATAAATATCAAGAAAACCAAAGCTATGAGAATCAGCAACGTTAGCACCAATAACATCATGCTACAAGGCCAAACAGTTGAATACGTAGAAATCTTCTGCTATCTAGGCAGTACAGTATCAACAAATGGCGGCGCTGAAACAAACGTAAATAACAGGCTCAATAAAGTGAGAGCGGCATTAGGAAGACTAAAGCCAGTATGGAGAAACTCACAAATATCCAGACGAACCAAGCTTAGAATATTCAACGCATATGTAAAGTCTACTCTGTTGTACGGAAGTGAAGCTTGGTTAGTATCGAACAGCATCACGTAAACACTACAGGTATTCATTAACAAGTGCTTCAGAATCATATGCAGAATATTCTGGCCTAAAAACATCAGCAATACAGATCTCTGGAACCTCACCAACGAGGAACCCATACTAACGCAAATAAAACGTAGGAAATGGAGGTGGATCGGCCATACTATCAGAAAGAATCCTGACAGTGTAACAAGGATGGCGCTAGAGTTGAACCCTCAAGGTTCAAAAAGCCGCGGTAGACTAAAGAACACATGGAGATGCACGATGCTCCAAGATCTAGGACAGTGCAATCTTACATGGGAAGACGCGAAAACAACTGCTACAAATCGTGTAAGATGGAGATGCTTTGTGGTAGCCATATGCTCCCAAGAGGGGTAAGTGAGAAAAAGAAAAAAGACCGGCTGCCGAGAAAGATCCCCAAACCATCACCGATCCATCACCATGCTTTACAGAGCTCCTCATTAGCCTTTGGCCATACATATGGCTTTCAAAGGGATCCCTTTTACACGCTCTGATAATATTTCGCTCTTCAGCTTTTTATTGTGTGCTTTTTGGTTTTATTTTTTATTTTTTTTGAATTCCTGTATCCTTTTAAAATGTATTGCATAGTACAATGACTTCTTCCCAGAATCTTGGAAAATTCATGAAGAGATTTTCCATCCTCCGAAAGCTTTACAGAATTCGGGCTTTTTTGGTTGTTTGTCCCTTTTGTCTTTCCATTTTATATATTTTGTATAAAACTTTATAATTTAATGAAAATGTTTGATGGTTTTTGAATTCTGGCTGACTTTATATCCAAAGGAACAAAGCAAAGATATGTTTTTCTTAACCCTAGGAGGTACAGCCAGGTCTGTGCAGACCTTTTGCATATACAAGTTTGTATAACTTTATTGCTTTTCGTTTTAGAAACAAATCCTTTTATGACTTCCTGGAGCAAAATTCTCCGGACAAAATGAGAAAAAATCAAACCGATTGTTGACCCGATTTCGGCATAATCCAGATTTTAAAATATTTTGGTTCAAACGTCATAACCAGGTCCTTGCAGATCTTAAGAAAAATTATAAAAGAAAATACTACATATGGTAGCTCTTTTCTATGTATAATGTAAGGGGATTCACACATTAATAATGCATGTAAATAAAAAAAACCCGCTTTATTTACAGCATTCACATGCCAGATATTTGTGCCTTAAATGCCAAACAAGCAAATTTACACATACTTTTAGGAGACCTGACTATGTGTGTCCATACAAATCCCATATAGGTCTGCGCAGACCTGGTTATACCGTTTAGCTCCAAAAAGCCCTTATACCTCCGAGGGTTAAATAAGGTTAGCTGTACATCCAAAAGAGAACAATTAATCTTCCATACATTATTTTCATGTATCATTTTAAAATAAGCTGCGTGTTAATATTAAAAAATAAAAAGGGTACGAGTTTGGCTTGGATCCACAGTAATTATTTATTTATCTTTCTGCCATATAACAGTTCAACTGTAAAAACATTCATGAGTTATTTGTTTAATAACATGTTTGTTATTAAATTAGGTGTTGCTTTTGTTATTTGGAATTTTTCTTCATTTAATTTTGTATTACTTTACCATTTAGAACACACTTTTAAATGTTTTCTTTGCAGTTATTATTGTTATTTTGTATTTTTTTGTTACTTTGTTATGTCTTCCTTTCATAAGAACGGACTTCCTACTTGAAGCTTTATTTTCTTACATACATTAAATTTAGTATAAAGTAATTTTATATCCCTATTATTTGTTTTCCTTAGAAAGAAACTTTATTATGTTCCTTTTGTTCATTCTTGTTTCTATTTTCTTGCTTGGTTTTGTTTTTCTTAAATTCGCCTTTTTTAAGATACCTACCTGAGTTTGGTCTTTGTTGTGATGTACTATACTTTAGATTTTTAGTAGCTGTTGGTTTTATATTTAATTCTCTGTCCTTTCACCAACGTTAGCATTTTTCCTTTTTATACCCACCATCAAAAAAAATGGGGGTATATTGATTTTGTTATTCCGTTTGCTACACGTCAATATATTTGTAGCAGACCCACATTCTGGGTCCTCGTAAGATTCTAAGACGATTTAGTAATGTCTGTCCGTTTATACGTCTGTGTGTTGAAAACACGAAAGGAGCTAGCTGTGAGGCGTGAAATTAAGCGCAAAAGGCTTTATTTACAACTTTTGTATCTTTGGTGACCCCCACTGAAATTTGCCGACAAAAAGTTTCGTACAATATTTTAAACCTTAAACATCCTTTTTAAAATGACTTTTTTTGATTTTCTCGAAAAAAGGGTCAAATTGACACCAAAAGAGAGGAGATATAGGGTTAAGATCTTCCACAAAAATGATCCCCATAAAATTCCGCAATACATATCTAACAATCACTTATTATAATACTCCATTCGATCAAAAAATGAAAACTTTGTCCCACTGTAAAAAAATTCAGACCAGCTGGAATATAAGTTTATTCTAAAAAAATTATCTGCTCAACATGCCGTTGCAGAAATTTAGGGTCCCTAATCTGTTTCAAAAATGCTGTTGGACAGTATAATTTTAATCGTCATGAAATTGGAGGTACACAAACAGATTTTATATTTCTGTAAACTATTGAAAGGATCGGTCCATAATTGACTCTACCCCAATATATTACCCTTTATCAGAAAAATATTTTATTTTCGCATATTGATGGTGGGTATTCAAGATTCGACACAGCCGAATATAACACTCTTACTTGTTCTTATTTTTTTACAATTTACTGATTTTTTTTTTTTTTATCCAATAGTTTTATTCGACCTTTTGATTATAATTAAATAAAAAGATTTCTCGAGCTCGAGGTCAATAATTTTCAATAGATTATTTATTTCCAATATTTCGATATCCTACGGATATCATTATCAAGGCTGTAACAAGAATAACACAACAATGTACGAAAAATTAAATCAAACAAACATACTAATATGATAACATAATAACAAAGAGAAACAAAAACACTTACAATGAGTAACAATTATATTTGTACAAGACGTCTAAACATCTTCACATTTAATATTGCACTAATTATATTATTTTATTTTCTTATTAATTATATGTCTATAGCTATTGGCGCAGTTTTCCGTGTCTGTTTTGTAATTCATTCTTATCTCTCTTGGTATATTGATTATATGTAGCATCTCCAGTGTGTACCGTTTGTTATATTTATCCTCTCTTTGTAATATTTCAACTTTCTCCAAGTTTGGCTTGTGTTTTTTCTCTGCACAGTGGGATGTGGGATTTTAAAAATATAACAAAAACGTCAACACAAAAAACAGCACTTACATCCCACTGTGCAGAGAAAAAACACAAGCCAAACTTGGAGAAAGTTGAAATATTACAAAGAGAGGATAAATATAACAAACGGTACACACTGGAGATGCTACATATAATCAATATACCAAGAGAGATAAGAATGAATTACAAAACAGACACGGAAAACTGCGCCAATAGCTATAGACATATAATTAATAAGAAAAATAAAATAATATAATTAGTGCAATATTAAATGTGAAGATGTTTAGACGTCTTGTACAAATATAATTGTTACTCATTGTAAGTGTTTTTGTTTCTCTTTGTTATTATGTTATCATATTAGTATGTTTGTTTGATTTAATTTTTCGTACATTGTTGTGTTATTCTTGTTACAGCCTTGATAATGATATCCGTAGGATATCGAAATATTGGAAATAAATAATCTATTGAAAATTATTGACCTCGAGCTCGAGAAATCTTTTTATTTAATTTACTGATTTTATTAACACGCGCTTCATATTATTTTGAATGTTTTCTCTTTAATTTGAAAGTTCTAGATACATTGTTGCCATTGTTATGATGTTTTGTTTTTACTATCTACCATTTCATGGTTGATTTTGTATAATGTTTTTATCCGCATGGAATTCACTTAACGTTTATTTGCAGGAACACCGGCAAAACTAGAACATAGTATTATTCAACTGAAATAGTACTATTTACTGCCTTATTAGTTTTCAGGGTATAAGTTTTAAAATCAAATATACTTCTTTACTCTGAAAGAGAGGTAAATATAGACCCAAATATTATCACCTTTTATACGTTGTGTAAGTTTACTAATAAAGTAAAAAAATTATATCATCGTTTTGAGGTGTAGAACAATACACAGTCTAAAACTCAGTTACTCTACAGTAACATTTACAAGGTGTTGTTGTACCCACCAACAACAAAGATGGGAGTACATTTATTTTGTCATTCCATTTGTAACATATCGAATTGTTGGTAGTAAAACCAAAATGTATTTATATCCATTCCTTTTGTAACACATCAAAATATTTGTAGATACCTACATTCGTATATGTATTCTGGGTCCTCAGAAGTTACTAAGATGATCTAGCTATGTCCGTCCTTAAGTCTGTTGAATGCACGATGGGAGCAAGCTGGCTCAAAATTTTCACATATACTCTCTGTTGATAAGGTTTGTTTGTTATTGAGTAATGGTCAATGAGTTCACCTAGCCCACATACAAATGTCTCCCGAAATACTGTTTGACCAGTCATAAATATGTTGATTATGCTGCTGATAAAATTTTGCAGGAATTAGTGTAAGTACACTGAAATTATACTGTAAATTATGGCGAAAATCGATCAAATTTTAAATTTAACGGTGACTTTAGTTACAGATTTGTTAACATTTCCCTCGAAGGTCGAAATGTCTTCTGACTTTTAGGTTTTGTTTTGTCAGCTGTTTTGTGAGTGATGTCATAGCACTTGAAATTGTATGCGTGATTTTATTTTAATCAAAGTTTTACTAACTTTTAGTTGCTTTAGTCGAACATTTTTTTTTATACGGAAGATATTCTTCTTTCAGTCTATGAATTTGTAAATGTTAAACAATTAACAAAAAGTGTGTTGAGAACGCAAAAATTAATTAAGTGCCTGAGTGCACTATTGCGGGTTGCGGCTGAATTTACCGGTGTGTTATATTGTATTGTTTTTTACTCTTTTATTATATAAAAAAAATTATAGGAATGCCAGATAGAGACCGCAGATGGATTAAATTATTCGCATTGACTCATGACCAGTTGGTACTCCACAGCTAGCAAGTTCAAAAGTTGGCGTAAAACCAAAACATCCAGTTAGTGACGTCCGTTAAGACAATATCGACCACTTTCCAATCTGGTTAGGCAAAAAAGATGGTGCAACTAAGCAGAAAGTCGGAAACACAGTGTGTTTGCTCAAAATGCGATGTTCATTTATGCTTCTCAAATGACAATAATTGCTTTTATGAGTACCAACGTAGATAGTAAAACATATTTTCTTATTTCTTGTATTTTTTTCATTAGTTTTTCTATAAAATCGTATCATAGTTAATGTTTACTTTTTATTGTTTGCTTTATTGGTTCATAATTACCTTTAAAAAGCATTATCTGACAACTCTTCTTTTAACTTTTTAAAATTTGCGGGTTAAGAAATTAATCACTATATAAAATTCTCTACAGTTCGGACCATATCAGATTCAAGTCACCATAGAAGGCCAAAACTCAACAGCCGAATATAATACTCTTACTTATTTTTATTAGAACTGCACGAATAGAATCAAATCATATCTGGAAAAAGTATTCATTAATGAGTTTTCTATAGGTCCCACTGAATCCTGATACTCTAAATAGAAATTGTTTTTACATAATACGGAACTTTCATTAAACGGATAGTAGCAGCTCGAATGAATTTGCCTACTGTAATTTTAATACATCGTTAAAGTAAGTAAGTTTTTAAATAATATAATAGCATTATAAACGGCATTAGCATTAGCATTATAAACGGAATCAACGCAGAAGGCAAATCAAATGCAATTGGTATTGTTTTGGACATTGCTAATAAATCTGGCGCAGAGATAAGTGCAGATAAAATCGAGGATGTTTATTTTATAGGACATAAAGGTGTCCAATAAAATAAACATCAAAATAAATATGGTGTTCGATTGATGGTAGGTAGGTAATTCAAAATTAGTAAGAATGTTTGTTGTTACAAAATTTTGTTTACCAGTGTTATTAGTTTAAATCAAGATGTGAAAATTATATCTGCTATTAATCGATAATCACAATTAATGGAACTATTTTTAATTGTAAATATGAAAAATTACTGTTGAAAGCAATCCCTAAATGACACTTTGTACAAATGAAAAGGTATGACAAGTAACACAGTATGAGCGATATTTAATTGTTAATGGAATTAATTATTACTCATACGTAAAATATAGTTATTTATGTATGGGGCATTTCATGTCAACCAGCTTTTGAAATCGATGACTTCTGATAGGGATGAAATTTGCACCATAGTTAGTTCTATTGGATAGTAATACAGAAACAATTTTTCAACAAGATCGGTCGAGAAGTTTCTGAGTTAGAGGGGGTCAAAATTTGACATTTTGTCCAAGCAGGTGATTTTTCTCATCCATGTAACTTATTACCTATTGTTCTTAGCAAAATGTGTTCCAAATAGTTGATATAGCCATTTCATCAACCTTTCGCAAAAAAATTAAGAAAATAATACAACATTTTTGGCATTTTTTTTCCCGAAATCAAAAACTTTTTTTTCAAAATATTCCCTTTTTTTCCTCAAAAGAAAGCATAGATATTTTCCTTGAAGATATCTATCAAAATAAATATTTTGTAACTCAAGACATACAATTTTTGATATTTTTTTGTAAAATCTAAATTTTTTTCCAAAATGGGCCCCTTTTTTAAATTTTTTTTTTTTTTTTTTGCTCAAAAGAAAGTTTAGGTACATGGCTTTAGGAGGTTTTTGGTCGTTTAAAGGGATGCGAGTGGAATATCTATCAAAATAAATATTTTGTAACCCAAGTCATACAATTTTTTAGTTTTGTTTTTCAAAATCGAACTTTTTGTATTTATAGTTATGGGACGCAGTGTGTATGGAAAAAAACCGGGACAAAGTCGATTTTAGACCTATTTTTATATATATCTGGATTACTAAATCATTAATATATGGATATCTAATGATAAATATTTCAAAGTCCACTGCAATGATGTATATAAGGGGCTATATAAAGGGTTTTCCAACAAGATGTGTTATTTGAATAACCCGGTATTTTGGTAGCTGTCAGTTTTGAAGATTTTATTCTTTGACATTTGACAAGTAGAAACTACGCCATTACTTAAAATGGTACGATACACGTTTCAACAACGCATTGAAATTATTAATATTCACTACAAAAATAGTGAAATTCTTGCAGTCACAGTTCGCAAAACTAAAGCATTTTTGGGTCATCGTGAAGCAAATTGTCGGACCGCAATATATAAATTGGTGGAAAAATTCGAGCTGTTGGGACAAGTTAATGATGCGAAGAAAAAAACCCGTGCACGTTGCTCAAGAATAACTGAGAATATTGCTGCTGCAGCCCAAAGTGTTGAAGAAAACCCAGGTTTGTCCATTCCTCGACGTTCTTTAGAACTGGGCATTCCACAAACGTCATTACACCGTATCTTATGGTCGGAGTTGGATGCTAATGATCTGGACAACGTTTAGTTTCAACAAGACGGCGCTACGTGCCACACAAGCAACGAAACCATGTGTCTTATACTGGAAAATTTTCCGCACGCCAACTGCCCAGCGTCGATTGAAGACCTCAAATATAGAATTAGTGAGGCTATCGAGGACATAGGACAGCCACTTTGCGATTTGGTTATGGAAAACTTCATAAAAGGGATATGGTCCTGTAAGCGTGATCGTGGTAGCCATTTGGCTGATGTTGTTTTTCATTATTAACGGCATACCTTCCTCTTGATTATGAAATACAAATCCGATTATTTATCTCAAAAATTCCATTTTTCTTTGAATAACACCCTGTATTTTAGACCTACAGTGGATCAAATTCGGGAAAAATATTTCCTAACCCTAATTATTTTTTTAACGAAAAAATTAAAAAAAAAATTTAGGAAAAAAATTAAAAAAATCAATTTCGAAAAAACAAGATTGAAACAAAATTTTTTTTTTAAATTCATAAAATATTTAAAATTTTTTGTTTGAAAGTGTAATTTGTTGTAGGGTATATAAGATTCGGCATAGCGGTTTTTTTTTTTTGGAAATAATTCGGTGTCAGAGATATTATTATGAAATTGGTTGAATCTAAGGTGTTTTTGATTTGATTTACATTTGTTTAGCGCCTAGCTCCAATAGGGGGCAGTGCGTATCCCCTCAAAGTTGGTCACCTCGGATCTCAAATTTTTTAAAAAAATCACCAAAAAACCATTTAAGTTTAAAATGAGCTGTAAATCTAAATATAAATAGTGCAACTAATTGAAGATATATTCAGGTTTATTTATTTTTTTAATTCTGCAAGACCTTTTTATGGTTTTCTAGATATGGCGGGCCTAAATATGGTCGAGATTTATTTGTAAAATATCAAATTTCTAAATAAAATGAAAAAACATTCTAACAGTTATCTCGTCCCTACGAAAAGTTATATGCATCCAAATTTGGGACATGTAAAAAGGGACGTATTTTTACATGTCCTAAATTTGGATGCATATAACTTTTTATAGGGACGAGATAACTAAATTTTTGTTTGAGAAAAAAATTCTATGAAGCCAAAACAAGGATCCACAAAAGAGCTCCATATTTGTGTAATCCCGTCACAGTGGGCACTTTTCTAAAAAAAACTGAGTTTTTGGAACACATCTTCCCCGTTTTAAGTATTTCAGTATTTTGTTATAAAAAAAATAAACAAATTATATACAGTTGATTTAAAAACATTTAGATCTATATTAGTTAAAAATTTTGTTATTGTATCATTTTACATTAATTAAAATTTTATATTTTTCTTCACGGAAAATCACCATATTATAATATTTTTAGTTTTTACGGTAAACGACGTCCCAAAAAGTCATAAAATTATTTAATTTTACTAAAATATCAATATTTAAATCTTAAAGTTTTCACTAATATCAAATACTTATGTAAAAAGCCTTTATTTACTCCACAGAACCTCCACAAACCTTGCCCCCTTTGACAAATTGGCACGTTTTTTCATATATTTCATGCAAAATGTGTAAGTATACTTACATATCAAATGTAACTTTTGAACTTAAACACATACTGACTTAAAAGAAAGTTTGGTGCAATACATTTTGCATGATGTATAATATAACACTCTTAATTGTTCTAATCTAACTTCTCTATTACTCCTATTAATTTTATTTGCAATTTGTGTATTACTATTACGTATACTTAATATTTAATTAATGAAAATTCACATACGCATGAGATATTTAGTTTTTCCTAAATAATTGTTTTTGTGAAGACAAACAGTAATTGAAAAAAAAACACCGAATAGAAGTTAATGAACAATAAATCTGAATGTATATATTTTTGTGCTGCATATTAAATATGTGTGCAGGAATCATTAGTATTTCTGAATAAAGAAGTTACCAATTTAGCAAATGATAAATTTTCTAATAGAAAAAATGTAATTGAACAGATTCATATTTATATTATTATAAACATTGATTTTCCATTTTATAACAACCCTAAATGTTTAAATGGCAGTTTATTTTATGTAAAAATAGCAAAAAAAAAAAAAAAATAAGTAATAACACTTACATGTTATCTTCAATTTCGTTTGAATCTACTAAATTATTTGGTTTATATTTATAGCAATTTGTGCAAAGAAAAAAAGAAAAACTTTAAAAAATTGTTTAAGTTAAGTTGTTTACTTAAAATCTCATCTAAAATTTATGACCAACCATTACCAATGAAAATAAAATAAAAAACTGTTCCATTCTGTAGTTCTTAACTTATTTAGTACGAGTACATAAGTACGAAAGTGGTACTAACATCAATAAGCAGCACAATCAGCGTAAAGTATGGATGGTATGATGTGAATGGGTATAAATCTTATTGCATTAAAAATTTCGAAAATGGTACAACTAAATACATATAAATTTTATTTACCATCATTGCTGCAAAGTTAATACAAAACAAAAACGAACATTAAATAGTCAAGGTCAATTGAGTGTAGAATTTCTAAGGAGGGGTTTTAGGAAAATAAATTTTTAAATAGACAGCAAATTGAATTATTTTAACCAAACATGACTCTTTTATCATAAGAAATACATCCCTATATTTTCAAGCAGCCTAATTTAGCAATTACTTGGAGTGAATTATCTGTGATAATTTCATTTGCAAGAATTAATCCAACAACTTTGATTTCACAGTTGTTTTTTTTTTTTTTTTTTTTTTTTTTTTTTTTTGTTTTTGTTAAAATAAATAGTTAAAGAATTTTTTTTTTTTAAATTTTGTTGAAAATTTTAAGATAAAAATAAATTGTTGGATGAAAACCAATATTTTTAGAAAAAAGTTCATGACATAGCTACGTGGGTGTTTCAGTCAGTCTGTGACTTTATAACGACGTGTAGAGCTTGCGGATCCCACGGTTCATTACAAAAATGTATTTTTTAAACCAGGAGATTAAAACAAAGTTTCTTTTTCTTACAACGTTATAAATCGTACTTTATTTTTATTTAAACACTAACACAACACTTTATTACGACGTTAGCCACCGTGTGTCGGGCGATAGAGCGACTCGTTGTACACTCTTACGGAGAGAAGCACGGAGATGACGGGTAAAGGCTTCCCGTATATACTCTCACGTACAGAAGTACGGTAATGTCGGGAAAAGCCTTCCCGTAGTACACTCTCACGGAGGGAGAGGCACAGCGATGATGGGAAGAGGCTTCCCGTAGTACACTCTCACGGAGGGAGAAGCACGGCTATGACGGGTAAAGGCTTCCCGTAGTACACTCACACGGAGGAAGGCACGGCGAAGACGATTGAGTAGGATGGGAACGGATATAACCGCAGAATCCCAACAACCTCAGTTACCATAGTTTTATTAGGTGTCAGAGGTATAACCCCTTCTGTAACTAACAAAACCTTTAGTAAATATTAACCAGAAAAAGGCAAACTAAGGGAGTTGGTATAAGATCTATTATCTGAGTTTTAGATATTATTTATCTGCCAGAGATATAACCCCTACACAGCTAAATAAGATCTAACCTCTTCGCCGGCTGCTGGCTGACTGACTGTTTATTAACAACTGCCCTCCTTTTATAGAGCACATTAACCATGCATACATAGACAATAACTAACAACACAGCGATGAAAAACTGTCCCATGGTTGCTCTTAAGTGTACGTATATTGGTTTTGTTTCTCTTTTTACTACTACTACGTGGCGTTACTTAAACTAACTACAAATATCGTTTAGACAAATTTGAATAATAACAAATAAAAATATTTGACTAATAACAAATAAAAATAATTAAACTAATGTGAGGCAAAAACAAGTGCGTACGACTTTTGCTTGTCACAACTTTTTGAATTTCACATTTCTTAACTAGAAGCGCAACACTGCTCCTGTCAACAGGCATCTGTCAGTTGACTCCCATCAAAACCGTCAAAATTTAAACAAAACTGCGTCATTGTGTTTGACAGCCATTGATAGCAAACTACCGCGTAACTTGAGTAGAAAACGGAAAAAAGAGAATTTCCTGTGCTTATTAAGAATTTTTTTTTTTTTTTGAAAAAAATACATCACTCAAACCAAGGTTAAGCTTGATAAATACTATAGGAGCTCTGCGCTACAATTTCAATAATAAAAAAGTGGTTTACTGAATTTCGAAAGATGCCGTAAGTTCTGGACGCCCAGTTGAGTTATCTACAATTGAAACAAATTCACAATATGGTATTGGCCGTTTGGATATTAAAAGTGCTAGAGATTTTAGAAGCCATAGGTGTCTCACGTGGCTCAGTGATTTCAATTTTAAATGATCACTTGGATACGACAAAGTTTGCGAACAATCGATTGCAAACGAAATCGTGTAACACCTGCACAGGAGTGGTTGGCGTTGTCAATCGCAATATTTTATTTACAGTTTTTCCGCCATTTCGTAACCGTCGACGAAACGTGGATCCATCTCAACATTCCAGAGACTAAACAGTGGTCAAGCCAATGGGTTTCTCGGGGTGAACCGGTATCAAACAAGGCCAAGTGTGATTTGTCAGCCAATATATGGCGATCGTTTTTTGGGATGCCTTCAAAAAAGTAAAACAATCAATGGAAAATATTATGCCAACCTATTGGGTCAATTTAGATTAGAGATTTGACTCCAACGATGAAATCATCTTACAAACAAATACTTTTTTCGATGATCAATAACTGTTATATTTTGGAGGAGATACAAAAATTGGAGAAACGAAACAAAGAGCATAGAGTCCAAGGCAGACTATGTCAAAAAAAGGCACAGGCTCGGGAATTTTCTCCGATGAACTGGTCCTTTTGCTATCTCTTCGATTACCCGATACATGCACGGTTTTCCAGGCTGAGATATATGCCATCCATACAGCCACGAGAAGAATCCGGCAACTATATCTCGAAAATTCGACTATACATATATATTTACTTGGACAGCATTGCATCAATAAAGGCTCTTAACTCCAACTTTATTAAGTCGAAATGTCTTCTCAACAGCATCCAATCACTGCCACAACTGACACAACATCACGTCGAGTTGATATGGGTTCCACGCCATGAGAGCATCCGGGGAAATGAAGTATCTGACGAATGCGCAACGAACGGGTCGTCCCTAGACGTATCTCTTGCGCAAAGAGATATTCACACTCCCTTAGTAACCGTATAGAAATTGAAAAATTAATAGACTTTAAATAAGATGGAACTCAGGTGGTCAAATATCATCACTTGTAGAATATTCTGATTGCTCTGGTCTACTCTGACAGAGGACACGACTAGACCACTTTTGGCTCTTATTAGGAATTCGATCAAACTTATTACGGGTATAATCACTGGGCAATGTATGATTGGACGCTTGTCGGAACGTATGGGTAACCCACGTAATAGCTAATGTAGAAATTGTTTGGATGAGGAGGAGGAAGAATCGCTACAACACCTTCTATGTGACTGCCCAGCCTTACAAGAGCATAGACTAATATATCTTGGTGCAGCTCTTTTCCATGATCTGAACTGTCCCAGAGATGTGCCACTAGCAAATATGATCAGATTTATTAATAGTACCGGCTGGTTCTCACAGAGATCACATGAAGAACATAGTCAACGAAATTAGGGAGAGCAACTATTCTCCCTTTATGTAGGAAATTTTAACATAAAGGAATGGTAATTCTAAGGATATCACAATGGGCCACAAGGCCTCCGAGTGAACTCGCTAACTTGCGAGCAACCCATATAACTAACCTAAACTTTATGAAATTACAAACCACTTAATATTTAACAGTTTTAACTAAATATCTAGCACAATGTCTTGTACGTGTCTTTAAAGTAGGGTCACACATGGAAAATATTTGACGAAAAAGACATAACCACTAAATAAATTACATTTGAGTTATTTTATTTATTTTGCTTATGATGACTCAAAAAATATTTAGTGTTATTTTATTTGATGTTGTTTTATCTTACAAAACACTTCTAAGATAAAACAACGTCAGAAAAATGTGTACTAAAAAAGTAAATAATTGTCATGTTTGACGCTACCTTTAGACCTTATCTTCTACCCAACATATTCTTCGACACCAAAAATAAATTCCTAATAAAATTTAAAGAAACAAAAAGTCGTTTCTTTAAATTTATGCTGTACTTTATATTTTCATTGAAAATTAACTTTTCTCTCTCTCCTAATTTTTTCGACTGTCATTTTGTTCTTTATAGCTTTTACCGCACATCATTTACCGGTGTTCATATCTGTTTATGTGTTTGTATCTAAAAGTATCTGTGTGATGATCTTGTTCTGTTTGCTGTCGTTATTGTTGCTTTTGCTTAGTGTCGTTGTTGTTGCTGTTATTTGCCTCACATAATACCGGATATTTATTTGCTTACAAACATTTTGTCAGTAACCACATTAAAAGCCCTTCTTTTTCCTTTTGACACAAAAATTCACAAAAGCATGCAACATGTTCTTTATTCATAAAACAAAATTTACTATGTACTTAAAACCAACACGTACAAGAGAATGGTGTGTTGTAACCCAAGGTGCAGTGATGAGCTGATTTTAAACTTAATCTAATAAATACCTTTGTTATAATAATTATAGCAAATCCAAAGAAAATTTAGTAATAGTCGTTTTTTATAATTTATAATTAAGCATATTTAACCTCTAACCGGCAAGGCCGTAAAAATTATCCGATGATGCCAATAATTTTTTTCAACACTTTATTTTGGATTGTGGTAGTCGCAGAAAAATTTGTATCGAATTGACCGCGTAAATGCAGATCGCACTTGAAACAAATGACTTGGGTGTAACATTTCTTGCAGTATTTGCACCTATTTATGAGTTTTTCTCTCCACTCAAACAAAGATTATCATCAGCATCGAACCGAACATCAGAAACTTGATGAGCAGCTCTTTTCACAACACCTGATATGCCAGGCTGTAGTGATAAAGGCTCATCGAGATTTGGAGCAGATGGTCGTCCTACAGACTGTATATTGTTGAAGAAAACAAGTCCAGCAAAATCATATCTGCTCCATGTTCATTTCGCTGTTGGGCGGCAGCTTACACAAAAGCAGACCATGATCAACAAGAAAAATTACAAAGAAAATGAGTTCCTCTCATTGTGCCCAAACCGTAAATTCCTATGGCTCGTAAATGGACTACCAGCGGCTTCCATGTGTAAAATTTATCAAAATACAGGATGTTATGCACGAAATTAGGAATCTCCAAACATTGAAGGTAGCCCCAATTTCCGGACACATTGAAGATATAAAAACGGTAGGCAAAACTGTTTGAATCACAAAGCACGAACAATATGATCCCCCTTTTATGCGGCTTATTGGGCATGTATTTTCGGAAACGGTGTTTCATCTTTGGAACATCAGCAACACTGTTTTAGGTATCAATACTTTCATCTGTGCTATCTACAGAACTCTACAGAATCGATGAACTCGAGAAATTGTTCATCAGACATTTGCTCCAAATTGATATTTTTCTTATATGAACGTATAGTAAGATCCATATTTAACACAATAATAACATAAAAGGATGCAAATCAAAATGTTGATCAAATTTTAAGTTGATCATTTTATTCTAAATGTTGTTTTTCATAGTTAAATTTGCGAAATAATTATTTGTTTTGTTGACTTTTTGCACTTGATTGATCACAGCTGACAAACGACTTGTCAGAATATATTGGGAAGCATGATAAAAAATTACAAGGTAGTTTTATTTATAATTTTTTGACAAGAAAGGGGATTATTGAAGTTTATTTTATTTGTAAATATTCAGAGAAGCGTTGCAACTTTTAGAGAAAGGTTACAATACTCCGAGAAATTTTCACAATACTGTAATTTATCATTAAAATAAACAAAAAAACGGATTAATCTAAGACGTTTGGCTTTATATAACATAGGTCATGAAAATGAAGAGCTGTGCGAAGATAATGGAACCTTTTTCCATCAGACTTTAAAAAAATTGATGGTTTTAAATTTATCCGAGGAATAATCGTTGTAAAGTTGCTCCAATTGTTGCATCAAAAGGATTTTGTGATGGACTTACTTTCATAAAACTTGTCTGTGCTACAAACTTGCCACTGCAGTCAACTATTTTTTGTGTTAGCTAGAGATTTGCGAGATGACTTTTATCCCTATTTCCAACGTGTACTGGATAGATTAATATGTTTGCTCAATACCCACGATGCTGACCCATTTGAAGTGGATTCCATTGCCGGAGACTTTTTGTAGTTTATTTTCGAATGGTTGGTGGAGGATAAGAGCCAGCTGTTGAATAATATAGAGGAATATTGTAAAATATCATACCAAGTCTCTGACAAGTCTCTGACAATACAAACCTGAGTTGTACGTTCGTAAAATTATTACTTAATTCGTGCATGTGCAAGAGGTTTGTGTCCGCAAACAGCTGTGTGATTTAGTTGCCGATATAACCAGAATCAAGCATAAACAAAATGATTCTGCTAACGATACTAAGCAATGCTAATCATTTTAATGAATTTTGTAGCTTTATTTTAAACATAAACTTCAAATCCCCTTTATTGTCAAATGCTTAATAAGGTTGACATTAAGAGAAAATGAAACTACCTTGTAATTTTTTTATATCATGTTGGGAAGTACAACAAATTTAAAAAAGTTTTATTTTAAGACAGTTTTAAAGTGAACAAATTTTTAATACAGCACTGGAACCCAAAAATCGAAGACCGTCTGGAGAGGTTAGTAGGTAAATTAAAAAAAAACTATGATTGTTGCCATGGTTTTGTCATTAAAATATAAAAAATATATTGCGATTTTAAAAAATCTTGATACTTTTCTTAAGATTTTCCGTCCGCTATAATGTCGTTTGTTTTTGTTGTGTGCAATTTTCGATACATCCTATTTTTATTTAAACTACTAGCAATAATAGAAATTATAGTTTTTAGCTATTCGAAAATAATTTTTTACATTGTGTGTTCTGATAAAACCACTGATGCATTGGCGTTCAGTTATCCTCAACTACGTACAATGATAACAAATTAACTCACGCAAAGTTTTGAGACTCACACTATTATAGTTTTCCAGTAATTCCGGAATTAAGTATTAAAGATATTGTTGTAAAATTTCACATGGTTGGAGCCGAGGTGTTCCCGAGTTGACTTACGTTTTAGAATTATTTACTCAAATCAAATTTTTTTAAAAAATTAGCCAAGTTTCGTAGAAACTGGGGGTGTTGTGTCCGCTTAAGTGAACCAAAATTTACTTTACAAGCTTTTGCATTAAATTCTCTTTCCGGATCATGTAAAAATTGTATATAGACACGAAGAAAATGTTTTTCTACAAAAAAAAAAATAATATATGGGGCTTTTTTGAAAAAACTTAAAAAATACGTCACATTTCACATGCTCCAACTTTGGATGCATTAGCTTTTTATAGGGACAAGATAACTGTTAGAAAGTTTTTTATTTCATTTAGAATTTAATGGCCAATATAGCTGATATTTTAAAAATAAATTTTAACCCTCCGTAAGCCCGTAGTATCTGAAAACCATAAAAAGATCGAGCAAAATTAAAAAAAAATAAATCTATAAGTATCTCTTCAACTAATAGAGCTAAGCTACACATGCAAACATATTTTTTATAGAATTTTTCAAGGACAATTTATATTCAACATTTTTAAAAAAATTGAGAACCGAGGTGATTTACTTTGAGGGGTAGCGCTCTGGTCCCCATTAGTGCTAGGAACCTGAACAATTGCAAATCAACTAAAAAACACCTTAGCTCCAAACACGTGAAATTTCGTAACAACATTTCTAATAGTTCCCGATATACCGAATTATTTCCAACTTTTCTACACCACTGTGCACCGTTGCAAAGGTTGTTGAAATATCTGTTATTGAATATCCATATTGTCTCTATTAATAACTTAGTAATCCAGATATAGTTCAAAATTGGTCCAAAATCGAGATTGTCCTGATTTTTTAACTATATCTAAACCGCAACCGAGCCGGAAGAATTCGCGATATATCGATGTATGAATGTTGTTTGGGGGCTACGAAAAGTTGATTTCAACATACGGACGGACAGACGGTCATGGCTATATCGACTTCGCTATCTATACCGATCCAGAATATATACAATTTATAGAGTCGCAAAGACAAATGTTGAAATTACAAACGGAATGACATACTTATACATATATACCCTTGCCACTCATAGTGAAGGTATAGTAAGCAAATAAACAAGTTTAGATTAAGTAATATTGATTTATTTCTGTGCCGATGGAATAGGGCCCAATTATATAGATCAAAGATAGTATTACATAATAATTGGGCTATAAATAATAAACGGTACTAAAAAATTATGCAGGCTCAGTGTTTGTTGCTGAATACAAACCAGAGATATACCGTTATTTCAAAAATGGAGGAGTTTTCACAGCATCTAGTCGCGTAACTCAATAACTATTTGTCTAAATGATTAAACTCTGCCAAATACTTTTAATTTTATACACAAAACAAATATACAGTCTTACATAAAAGTAATTTTATTGCGGAATTTCGATTTTTTTAGTGTATTCAATAAGCTAAACCGTTTTTGAGTTACGGGAATATATGGTGTGCAACCTCCATTTTCGAAATAACGGTATATCTCGAAAACAAGAGGTAACCTAAACAAACTCTAGCACCACTGGATTCAGTGTACTCGAATTAGATTAACCCGGGTGCGCCGCTTCACAGAAAAAAGTGTCAAATTCGAGTACAGTGTTATTTACTATAACTTATCAATGATTTTCAAACAGATATTTATAGCTATTACTAGAATCGAAAGTTCTCTGCATACTGGGTAACTTAAAATCCTTTATTCTTTCCTTCACAAAAGACTATTATCAAAAATGTGTGTCTTGCCCAAACACATCGAAAAGATGTAAACATGTTTATATATTAAGTAGTACATACCCTGCAGCCCCTTAAATAAACCCATATAGTACTTTCTACATTAGAAAAGTAACAAAGTAAATTCGAAGTATGTATCTATATGTAGCGATAAACATAACTAGTTCAAAGTTAACAATTGTTAACTTTAAAACAGCTGGGAACGTACCTATATACATATATAATAGTACATATACATAAATATATAAATTTATAAGTATGTAGTATTCATCCTTATATTTGATTAGAACAAACACTTACAGAAAAGTGTTGGCTTAACTTTTATACACAAATATTTCTTCTTCAAAATCACTTCTACACACATCACTACACGTGAATTTAAATTTACTTTTAAATTTTATAACTCTTTTTTTTTGTATTTAATGTAATACTTGTATGTGTTAAATCAATAAAAACATTTGGTTTATGGACTTTTATTTTTATGTACATAATTTAAAACCTACATTTATGGTTTTTTAAAGTTAATCATATTCTCATTCTCATATTCTTATACACAAGTATTATGGTGGTCCCCAAAATAAGTTGTCAATGTTCCCAACAAAAGATTGCTGCTTTAAGCCCGATAGAACTTACGAAAGGGTTAACAGTCATACAGCGCTCAGTTTTTTACATTTTTGATCAGTATGCTCTGTCGAATCATCATAAATAGATTGACACTTGAACAACGCTACCAAAGCAGTCATGGATTCATGCAACTTACTACATAATCTGCATCTAAGTAAACCATCCGTAGAACTAGGTTTCATACCACATACTCTCTAAATTCTGCAATAACACCAACACGTCGCACATTGGGGTCAAATGCCCTTTTTTACGGATTTATTAATATCTCAACAACAACAATAGCGATGCTCGCAAAATTTTACATGGGTAGCTCTTAGACCAATCCGCATGTTGTAACAAAATTTTAGAGATATTAGAGATATTATACGAGGGTAGAATCGTGTTCCCCCCATACAAATGAATTATTAATTCTTCCATATCTATAAAACTACATCAGTGAGACAAACTAAATTTATACATTTATTATTAAAAAATTTACTAGTAAAAAACGACTATATTGTTTTAAGATGATATCATTATATTAACCAGTAGTGGGAGGGTGAATAATAGAGATCTTCCCCAACATCTGACACTAAAAGACTTCGGATATGAATTATTTAAGAACTGATTTTCAATGATTTTTTAACTCATTAAAAAAGTTCATTGAAAGTACAGATGAGCACGTGAGTGATAATTGGCTCCTGATATAAAATTCTAAAATTCTCGCGATCGCGCTAACTAACATGAATTTTTTATTAAGCTAAATTGCCTTCTATCGGATGACATCGTATTAACCACAAGAAAAAAATTCGAATTAATCACAAAAAAAAACGTTTAAACAAGCATACACAAGCGTGGGTGCCTGTGAATTAAATTGTTAAAATCCCTCATGCTATTCATTCACGATTAGAAACTCAACTTAACTAAAATAAAGAAAAGTAATTGGTAAAAGTTTAGCATTGTTTGTCTCATTATAACACAAGAATATAGCCACGTCCAGGCCTGACTCACACGTGACTCTCGAATTATTAATCACAACTTTTGCACATCTCTTATAAAAAAAAAAACAATGACAATAACAACAACAACAACGACAGCGATAAAACGTTTAGCAGAATCGAAAAGGGTTTTTTGTTGCTAGACTTAATGGGGTTAAGCTGTTACTAATCTATATAAATATATAAATGTTTTTGCAAGTTTGTTTGTTTGAGCATCACGCCTAAACGAAAACCGGTAAAATTGGTACCTTTAGTTCTTAAACAATAAATACTAAACGGCCGATACTTAACTGTCCAGGCTTTTAAGTTGCACTTAATTCTCTGCCCAGCTTAGCCCAACTAATAACTTTATGTCCATTTGAACTGATAAAATGCATTTTTCTTTCACATAAATTTAAACCTTCTTGACTTTCTAAAGTATTAAGTATTAAATGTATTAAGTTTTGTGTGTAATTATAAGATATGATATTATAAGGCAAAAATACTATTGTGCTTTTACATTCTTATAATTATACACAAAACTTAATACCACTTCATATTAACATTCCTTTAGAAATTTAATTTATATGAAAATGAAATGATTTAAAATTATTGAATTTTATCAGGTTCATAGTTACCAGCATTCAAAGCAAACACACTCCTATATTCACACAGTATTAAATTCATACACGAATCCCCAGATACCTACTTTATCCGTGGTATCATAGGGGATTTATGTATTAGTACCTTCGTTTATCATCACCACCCATCCTCATCTCTCTTGTGGTTTGACTTTTTTTATGTTTTTTCTCAAACAACGAAATCAAATTGACAATGCTTATTTTATGCTTACGAAGGATGTACTGATATGTAGTTAGAAAAAGGGAAATCGAATAATTTAAAAGACAAAGAGACATTTGTAACGATACGTTTAACATGGTAATGACTTTAAAATCATAAGGGTGTATTATAAGCTCTTTTTTGTGGCTTAAGGTGTGAAATTAATGTTACTTTTTAACACATCTTAACATGACATTTAAACAGATAAATTCGTATTAGTAATAAGGAGGGAAGAGGGTTTTTAAATTAAAGTACATTTCAAATTTGTTACTTTCAACAGAGCGTATACGTAATATTTAATAAGAGAATATATTACGTATACACTAGAATGGCCATTATTTTGTACTTTTCAGTCATTCATGAAGTTTCATGTTGTGGTTCAAAATAGAGATAACTTTAAATAATAAATTTTTATATATAGATATTTGTTAAAATAAAATATAAAGTTCTCTTAAAAAAATCATAAAATTTCATAAATATGTATGTAGGGTAGAAGGGGGACCATCTTCCAACACCGATTATATTGAAAACACAGCAATCGATTTTGTTACATTACCAATTTGTGTTGTATTAGTTAGAAGTGTGAAAATACTTATATTTATATATAGAATTTCTCATGGGGCTCATTCGTCGGATGTCTGGTGAGTTGGTTTCGCCTGGTATCCTCCTGGTATCCTCCATGAACGTCCCGATCAGTAACAAGATATTTATTTGATGTTGATATGTCGCAGTACAATTTAAAGAAAAGTGTTGAACAAATTTAAACATCTCCCTTATATATTATTTTTGTTGAATTATGAGGAATTAAAACTATTCACCTTATTTTTCTTTGTTTAAATAAATAAAGAATAAAGTTAATACAATATGGTTATATATGTATAAATGTTTATTTTATTATACTTCGGACAATTCTGTCCCTCCCCTTGGTGAATTTACTCCTTGCTTGGGGCGGTATCGCCGCTTTTGGTCACTGTATATGTATTTAAAAAACTATAATAAGAAGAGTTAGAAAAGATTGAAATAAGTAAAACTAAATTCTACATATCTGAATATTTGAAACAAGAACAAATTCAAGAATATCTTTTATTTTTTTTTTAAAAAGAGACCGTATAAAAAAGTGCGCATGGTCCCCTTTCTACCTTATATTTGTTAACGAAATTTAAAAAATTTAATAATATGGTTTTCGATTCTAATAAACGTCAAATGCTTCTACCTATGTCCGTGATAGACACTGAAACCATTCAACCGATTAGCTCAAACCGGTTTCCTTAGAAAGGCAATTTTGTGAAGATGGTTTTAGATACTTAAAGGCTGAATTAGATATATTCTTCCATTCGTGCTATGGAAGCTATGGAAGTATAACGGTCAAGCCCAAACATATGATACCCTACATCGAGTAGATAGTTATAAACAGCATTATTTTAAAATTTATATGGGAGCTATGACTAATTGTGGAGCAATTGCCATAAAATTAGGTGGCATGTCTTCCGAAAGTTATCTGTAATGAATTTTTTTTTTGAATACCGACATTTTTAAGAGGTCTATACTCGTTAAAGTCATTTTCGGAAGAGTGTTTCATATGGGAGCCATGACTAATGACTCTAGTATATATATTTTTTATTAGTATTTGAATACCAATATTTTTAAGAGATTTATGTTAGTTAAAGTGATTTTCGAAAGTCGTTCTTATATGGAAGTTATGAATAAATATGGTGGTGCAAGTTCGGCTTATATAAAACTTATTAGTGCTGAATTGGGTTTGGATATCTATATACCTAAGATGTTTATGGGGGCTAGGAGAAATAAATGAAATACTGTAACCGAATTCAATAGGGATTGTCCATGGGGCAATGGAAAAGCATGTACCAAATTTTGTCAAATTATCTTTGAAATTGCGACCTGTAGTTTGAGTACAGGGTTTACATGGACGGACAAACAGACAGATTGGTGATCCTGAGCAGATTGGTATACTTTATTGTGGGTGTTGGGACAATATTTATGCACGTTACAAACATCAGCACTAAACCAATATACCCTACCCACTATGATGGTGTAGGGTATAACAAGTAAGACAGTATGTGTTACGCGTCGTTTCCGAAAGAATAACAAAAATTATTTAATATTCGTCTTGAAAGAAATGTGTTTATTTTCTAAAGAAAAAAACTTGGTTAAGGGCAAGTTTTGGTGGTTGGCTAGCTCAGTGGTCTATACTGTTCTTAACCCGATTTCATGACGCAAACATATAATACACTCTCTTGCCTTAATATACCATAGAGTGTATTTAAAAAAAAGAAAATGTTTCAACAAATAAAAATTAAAATCTATTGGTGCAAGATATTAAGCACATTGGGGTACAATTTTCCCACCCTTCTGACTATAATTATGTCAGACGCCTTGACAGAATTCATATACCCTTAATTTTACTTCTGTCCCTAAAAAAATGATATATTACCTATTTACAAAAGTAACCATTTGACTGGTTTATCCTTCCCTTTTTAAAAAAATTAAGATTGCATATTTTTATATTTTACAAATACAAATTAGTGTAATATTTATTGAAGTAAAGAGAATAAAAAAAAATGATCATAATATAAACAAAAGATACTCATTCATTGATAAAAAAAAATAAACATGAATGAAGATGAAGAAAATAAAAAAAAAAATTAAAAAAACAATAAAAGTAAAGAGAATGGGGACAATGTAGAATCGGACTATCGGACAAAATTAATGAGAAGTACTTATATTAAGCTATTGATAAATAATTACAAAAATACAATGTTTTACATTTTACTCACAACCAAAAATATGATGTTTCGTTTCAATATGTTCCGATCGGAGGGCCCAGCAATCATATCATACTGATGACGTTGTTGTTGTTGCTTTAAAAAGAACTTATTTTTGTAATTAGAGTGTGTATAGGATTATAAGAAAAAAAAAATAAGTATAAAGTAAAATAAAGATTCTTTAGTTTACACTAGAAAAACTTAGTTAGTAAATTTAAATATAAGTTTAAGATATTTAAAAGTATTAAATCATTTAGTTCTCAAGTAATTGTTTTAATTTAATAATTTTAATTCATTTCTAGGTTAATTATTATTATGTTGTAATTATAGTTTCATGTTTGATTTCTTATATGTTTTTAATGGTTTTTAATACTTTTAAATACTTTTACATCTTGTTGTAATTTGATACTTTTGATTTTAAAATTTAGATCTAAGTTTTAATTACTAATTTAATTCATGTATATATTCAAAATTAATTATTTAGTTTAGATAATAATTATTGTAAAATATTAAGAAATAGAAAGATTTAAGCAATAATGGGGTTAAGTATATTACATAATTTTGTGTAGCAATTGTTTTAATTTTTAATTTCAGATTAGATTTAGTGTTTAAACACGTTTTAAGGCAAAAAAATGGATTTTTAGGTAAAATATTATTTTGTGTAGAAATATTAATACATGTTCTTTTAATAAGAAATTTTTATTCAATCTGATTAGTATTTTTAATTTTTAAATTAGAATTATATTAGTTTTTGGAAAACGTTGGTATTTGGAAGAATTTTATCAGGATAAATTTGCTACATAGTAAAACTGTTCACACATAGAATTAGGAGTCACGTTGAAAATTTTAAGTTCACGTGGAAACTTAACGGTTCATGCCGGGATTTTTCATCACGTGTTGAATATTAAGTTTTGGTTTGGAACCAACCTCTTGGGGTTTTCCAAAAATCTGTGGGTCGAGGAAAATTCCAAGACCAAATTTCAATAGATTTCCTTCTATTTTATCAATTATTATTCTTATATCACTTGAAATTTGTTTAAAAATTGTCTTTAATTAAGATATAACTTTTATTTAGAGTGTTTATTATACGATGTGATATTTTTTAACACAATTATTTTTAATAAATTAATTTTCTTTGGTTTTTGTTGGAAATGTCTTTAGTTTCAGCAAAATTATTAAGAAAACACTTTTTGGACTCAATTTCTTTTTATTAGCATAGACTTATTGTCACTACGGTCACTTTAATAATGAAATTTGAAATTTTCGTAAGATCATTAAGTGCGTTATTTTTTTATGATGTATTGCGTAGTAAGAAAAAATAGAAAAATAGAACACTATGTTCATTTGATTATACATGCGTGAGAAAAAGACAAAAATAAATTGCAATTAGTAAAACAGAATTATTACCATATATGGTAATGAATTTGGTGATCTTAATGAGCGCAACTTAAATGTTACAACCATATGCACATACATGTGTATACGCACTAATCGAGTGGGAGAGTCAAAGGTATTGATAACTGCAAAAAAATCTCTATCATGCGAGAAGGTAAAAGTAACGCCAAGAACCTTGATTTATTTTTCTGTTTAACAGTGTGTTTCACAAGAAAATTTGTAATGAAAATATTTTAATATGTGAAATGAGAAATTAAAACAAAAATCGCAACATATGGTCTGTCAAGCCCGACCACCCTACACTGAGTAAATTATTAAAAACTTTTTTATTTAATTTCAATAATTTATTTTCGCGAATGCTTTTCGGAGCTATGACTAATTATGGTTGATATGATTGATGTGTTTATTTGATCGTCTGCAGGACACTTTATAAAGGAGCTATGAGTAGTTAATGTCTTCCAATATTTGGAAGACATTAAAGTGTCTTTCGGAAATGGGCATTATATGGGAGATACGACTAATTACACTGTCCAACAGAATTTTTGGAAAAGAATAGCGACCCTATAATACTGAAAGGGCATGTTGAGTAGTCCTTTTTTGTAGAATAAACTTATAGTCCAGCTGGTCTGGAAAAAATGTTGTAAGTTAATTTCTGAGAGAATTCTTATTGTCAGACTTATACTGATGAATTTTTATGGCGATCATTTTTATGGAAGATCTTAACCCTCTACCTCCTCTGTTTAGGGGAAGGCCTTTGAAAAAGGACTTTTGAGGATTAAAATATTCTTCGAAAATTGTTGACGAAAAATTTTTGTGGGGGTCACCAAAGATACCAAAGTTGTAAATAAAGCTCTTTACACTTAATTAGCAAAATTCCACGCCACATTGGGTCTCACATTTTTAAAAATTCGACAAAAATCCATTTATAATTCAAATGAGCTAAAATGTAAAACCTATACAGAATCTTATAACTCAGATAATATTAGATATACTGTGAAAGTTTTACTAAAATCGGAAAACGTTAACCATTAAACCGTGAAGGTCAAAGGTAAAATTAAATATGCCGAAATGTTATATATTTTTGGGCGGATTCTAATGAAACTGGAGAAGAATATAACATAAAATCTAGAATATACAATTACAGTTCAAAAATGGAAATTAATCCTTAATATAATTTGGGGTCCAAACTTTTAAAATCGCGAAAACCACAGTCAAATATAGATTCATTTTGACCCCAAGTGCTTTTAAGGGTTAATTTCCATTTTTGCACTGTTATTGTATATTTTAGACCTTAAGGTGTATTTTTCGCAAGTTTCCTTAAAATTTTTTGAAAAATGTATAATATTTCGCTATCTTTCATTTAGAAATTTCAAATATTGCAAAATTTTACTTTTGACCTTCACGGTTTAAGAGTTAATGTTTTCCGATTTTAGTAAAACTTTCATAGCATATCTAAAATTATCTGAGTTATAAGATTCTGTATAGCTTTTACTTAAAATTCGTAACAGTAAGGAAATTGCTCCCATTCGCCAAATTATGGCCAAAAAAATATTTTTTCCCGAAAAAACTGTAAGAGGTATTGACATAATTTTTATATATTTTTATTCTCTATTTTGATCTTAATAAATACCAATGTGATGATCGAAAAATTCTGAAATTTGTTTAACAAAATTTTTAAAAATTTGAAAATGGAAATTTGAAACTGCCGTTTGGCCATCCCTTCGAATGGGCTAACGGTATTCTACAAAGACAAAAACTCATACAAAGGTAAATACGGATATATTTTAAGTAAAAATTAGCTTTTATTTTAATATTTCTTAAAATATGTTAATTTTGTTCCTACATTTCATGTTCAAGTGGACTGAGATACGATAATGGTCTGGGGAATTTTTAATAACTTTAAAATTTTTTAACCAATTTTTATCTTTTATATCTCATTAGAACGACAATTACGTACACATTTCGATTCTTATGCATTCGATTGCAAAAATAATTATTTAGTAGAAAAATTTTTACAAAAACTGAAAAATTTGCATTTTTTCCGAATTTTAACGATAATACATTTTCTGGGTCAATTTGACCCAAAGGAGATATAGGTTTAATCTGAACAATATTTTTTTGAGTGTAATTTTCATTAATAAAAATAAATCTACATATTTATGTAACATAATGCAGAAAGTTAAGGAGTTTTACAAATTTATTTCATATAAATAGAAAAATTTTGCATATATCTGACCTTTGACCTCGATGCGCGTCCCGAAATCGTTGTCCGATTTGGCTCAAATTTTCAGTACTTATCTTTTAGACCTAGTGTCACAATATTCCACCCGGCACCCTTCAAATATCGAACTCAAATTTATGAAAAAACTCTTGTATGTTTCAAAGAATATATTTAAAGAATGATCGTAACTTTAACTCTTGAAAGATTTGTTGCCAATCTCTGTCACTGATTGTTTGCATTTTGAAGCACAAAAGACATGCAAGCCAACTTTTTTCATGTAGAAGTTATACAATATCGTGGCCTTAAACAATGCGTATACGTAATATTTAATGTGAAATATATAACGTATACGCAGAGTAAAACAGTAGTAAATGAAAATATATATATTTTAATGAAGCAGTAAATAATTTAGAAAATTTTTTACAATTGATACCATTTGGCACTAGTCATCCTTAATATTTCGTTTTTCTGTACAAATGTTTAAAAAAGATTTCCAAGGAAATACTTTACTTTATGTACTTTATATCTTAAATATGTCTCCTGAAATATATAAGTACTCTAAACTGGAATAATGGGCAAAAAGTCAGACAAACAAAAAGCTTAACGAAAATATCCACTCAGTCAACTAGCCACTCATTTATTCGCTATTCTGTAAAGAAGTAAACAAAATCATATTTCCTTTGTTCAACAATTGTCACACATAATCGCCATATTTACTATTTAAAAATAAATCGAGCTGACTTCTATTGAGTTTTTCTTTACACACAGAAGTGTTTGTAAACATTTTGTCAACTAACAAGGAAAAACTATGACAACCACTCACAACCATTGACGTAATGAAAGAGTCCCCTGTTTTACCACTTCCACACAGAGTCAAATACAAATAATTCGTATTTCTAAAGAAATGTGTATTGTTTTCAGCTATATTCTGTACGACTATCCTGATACAGTTGTATGAAATTGGGTTCTCTTTTCATTTCACTTTGTTATGTGAACACTGGAGTTCTAGTGTTATCATATTGGACGAAAACGAACATTAAGAACGTCAAGAACAGCAGCAATGAAGTAAAAACTGCCAATGTTTATGGGACACACAACAGGTTGGATAATTTACAAGAGAAAAGGTAAGGCAAGAATTTAATACTGAAATCTGACATTATAAACCGAATGTACACACGTAGGTTTGATAGAAACCAAACATACTGAGGATGAATATTACTTTCTGAATGTATGTCCAAAACGAACTAGTGAGCATTCCTTTTTAAATTTGTTTCCTTGCAGATTTATTGATGTGACATTAACAATGCAATTTCTTTATACATCAGTAAAGAACCATAAAAGAGTTGAAACAGAACATAAATGGGCAAACATTGATCTAAGAAATGTGGCTTATGTGAACAATATCAAGAACATTTTTTTTAGCAATTGTACATAACTAATTAGTAATTGGTTTTTATTGAGAAAGTTTTGGGTTTAGAAGCAACTATTTGAAAACAAAATTTAAAGTATTTCGACATAAAATTCATAAAAAATATATAATAATAATTGTACTTTTTGGACCATCGATGCTCCCAAGTTCTATATTTGTTCTCTATTATCTAAATTAAAATGCTCAAGATTTTAACAAAATCCAATAACGATTAGAGGTTGCACATTTAATTTACGGTTTCGAGGTGACTCTATGGCTATTTTTACTAAGTTGGACTATAGCGAATGTAATCATGTATCAGTCATGCATGTAAGTTATTTCGTTGGTTAGAAAAGTTGATTTCAACAGGAAACGAATATGCAGTTGCGAGCAAAAACAAGTAAAAAAGTATAGTCGGGAAAGCCCGACCATATGATAACCTACAGCGAGTATATGAAACTGATGTGTATGCAATCTTATTTGAATACCAAAATTTTTAAGACATTTATGCTCGATAAAGTGATTTTCGGAAGTGGGGCTTATATAGAAGCTATGGCTAGTTATTGACCGATCGTCACAAAATTTGATGGGATGATTTGCGTATATATGAAACATATTCGTGTTGAATTTTATTTGGATCCTTGAGGCAATATAAAAGATTATGCCAAATTTTGACATACAATTGCGACTTTTAGTTTGATTTCAAGGTGTATATGGACGGACGGAGAGACGGACATCGCTTAATCGACTCTGAAACTGATCCTGAGCTGATTGGTACACATTAAGGTGGGATTTTTTGTATGTTGCAAAGATCAATACAATTCCACTTTGATAGTGTAGGGTATGAGAATGCAACGTTTAAAACTGCATCCTATATCCAACTAGACACTCAAATTTTTATTATTTTTTGATTAATTTATGAACAAAGTTATTGATCAGCCACCATGTTTGGTAATTGATATCTAAGAGAATATCTTTGTTTTTGTGGCCTGCGTACATAGTTTTTTCCATCTAAGACTAATGAATAAAATTTGATTTCGTAGCTCCATAACACTCCTCATTTGACCAATCAATATATCGTCTCAAAAAATCCAGGTGTATCTTTTTATTGACTTTACTTATGAGTGGTTTCTTGGCGGGTCGTCTGGCGATCATATTTATATCTGTTAATCGACGTCTAGCAGTGCGATCGCTAATAAAGGCTCCTAGGTGCTCATTTGCGTAACTGGCAACATCTACTGCCGTCTTTCGTGGATACATTTTTACCACTTTCGTCATTTGGTCTTAACGGGCGGTAGCTTTTCGTGGACGACCACTCTCTGCCTTTCTTTCCACGTTATTTATCATACGAAATCACAATGCAATTTGGCACACCGTGGATTTACTAATACCAAGTTTGACCCCAATTTTATTTGAAAAATAATTTACAAAGTTTAAAATAAATGCTTATTTAAATAATCATAACTTACTCACTTACTTTTACTAAGTATATATTCATTAAGTCGCATTTTTTTTTCTAGCCCAAATTATTCACTTTTTTACTGAATTTAAATGCAAAAGAAGAGATAAATTGGATACCGCTATTAGTTTCGAGTCACATTCAAAGTCATATGGCACAGCGTTGCATTTTTTGCTCGCAACTGAAAATATAAACAGAATGACAAACTTACATATAACCTTATCACTCATGGTGAAGGGTGTAATCATTTCAAACAGAGAAACATTAAATTTTTGATAAAATCAATATAAATTATTACTTAACTCAATTTACTGATAATCTCAAAATTTTACAATACTTGTAGAACTATTTCCATGTTTTTAAAATTACTTTAAACAGTATTTACTTATTTCTGATAAATATGTTTTAAACATGTCTATGTAAAAAAGTATTGGGTTTTCAAACAAAAGGTGTTATTTTGGTATTCAAAGAAAAATTGCATTTTTTGAGATAAAGTATCGGATGTTTATTTCATGATAAAGTGGAATGAAAAACGACATCAGCCAAATGGCCACCACGACCACGCTTACAGGACCATATCGTTTTCATGAAATTTTTCATAACCAAATCGCAAAGTGGCTGCTCTATGTCCTCGATAGCCTCACGAATTCTATCTTTTAGGCCTTGAATCGACGCTAGACTGTTGGCGTAGACCTTATCCTTCACGTGCCCCCAAAGGAAGAAGTCGCAATGTGTTAAATCACAAGATCTCGGTGGCCAATTGTGATCTCCTCTTCGAGAGATAACACGGTCCGGAAACTTTTCCCGTAAAAGAGCAACGGTTTCGTTGCTTGTGTGGCACGAAGCGCCGTCTTGTTGAAAGTAAACGTTGTCCAGATCAATAGCATCCAACTCTGACTAAAATACGGTGTAATAGAGTTTGTGGAATGCCTAATTCCAAGGAACAACGAGGAATGGACAAACCTGGGTTTTTTTCAACACTTTAAGCTACAGCAGCAATATTCTTGAGCGACATGCACGGGTTTTATTCTTCACATCACTAACTTGTCCTAACAGCTCGAATTTTTGTATTGTGGTCCGACAAGGTGTTTCACTGTGACTTCAAGATTTTCACCATTTTTGTACTGAATTTAATTAACTTTAATACGTTTTCTGAAGCGTGTATCGTTCTATTTTTAGTAATGGCGTAGTTTCTACTTGTCAAAGAATAAAAGCTTCAAAAGTGACAGCTACTGAAATACCAGAAGATTCAAAATAATACCTCTTGTTGGAATACCCATTATATCATTTTTGTAGCAGTCATAGTTCATTTTATGTGATGGGTAAATTAATATTTTTAGGACTAATGTTTATGCCCTAAAAATATTTAATTGTTATTGACGTTATTGATTTTGATGTTACTAAGAATATTTACAGAGAACTGACTCAAGTAGATTCGACACTAAAACTATCTTCAGATCATCCGAGCCCCAAAAGATATAGTATCCCTACTGGTTATTTAGCGAAGACAAGCACATTGATAAATTGGCTACCAAAGTTCTCACAGCTCAGAAAAATGCTCCAAAAGGTGTAGATCTTTACCAAATTACTTTTGATACAAATCTTAAACTAGCTACTCAGCATGACATTTACACAAGTATTTGAACCCCGTAGACCTTGAGTGTTTTGAAAATCGAAAAACGCCCACGTCTTAAAAATTCAAAAACAAATATTCAGATGTTCAAATTCAAACTCAGGTTATTGCATGCAAAAAAAATATAGTAAGTAGTGCGTGCCATTTCAATATTTGTGCATGTTTACTTTAACCATTTCAACATTTTAAACAATATTATAGACACAGTAACTTTTTATATGATTGTGGTAACAATAATATGTTTAATTTACGATTCACATGATTGTATCAACCATATATATGGTTACAGTAAACAAGTATATGTTTGTGACAACCATTTTTATGATGAATGTTGTTCTCAGATTATGATATCCATAAGCCAAGAGCAACATAATATGGTAAGTCCTTCATCATATAAATGGTTGTCACAAACATATATTTGCTTACTGTAACCATATATATGGCTGATACAATCAAGTAAATCGTAAATTAACCATATTACTATTATCACAATCATATAAATATTTACTGTGACTATATTATTGATAAAAAAATTATAAAAATGTTGAAATGGTTACAGAAAACATGCACATCTATATTTTTTTTCTGCGTGTGGAAAACTCTTTGTTCATTGGAATACTCTTAAAAATTTGTAAGTAAAATATTAATTATAAATTAATACTAAAAATCGCCTTCCCAAACCGGACTGCCCGTAGTACTAACCGGTACTTATACCAATTAGATCAGACACGGCAGAGAGATATCTCGCAATATCGTTCTCATAATGGTGGTGTAGAATATGAAACGTTTCTGAAATTTTATTTATATTATTTTCATACTTGTTAAAACTTATGACGTAAAAATAAAATCATGACCTTAAATAAAATTGCGTTTTATTTATATTCTTTCTAGTTTGTTTTATTTTCATAAATTTGGTTGTAACTTTTTTTATTGTGATTCTTGACCATTTTTAGCCTGTGGACATTCTGACATTATTTATTTACACATCATAAAATCCTTTCCTATATTTTTTATTACACTTTAAAAAAGTGTTCTCTTTTTTGTTAAAACATTTTGTTTCTTTATTTTAGCAAAACTTTATATGAAAAGAAAACAAAAACTTTATGATTTCCCACTTAACTTTGTTAGAACTTTCAATTACCAAAATGCTCTTTACGCCCTCTATTCACTGGGTTAGTCTCACTCATGCCTTTCTTAGATTAATATTCCCCATAAAATACTTGTACACAAGTTTGAAATATATTTGATGTAAAAACACAAAACGAGCAAAATATTTAGCTGCTTAGGCAAAATGTACCAACTTTGTTTAAGTTTTTCTAACATTTAATAGTATAATGTTCTCAATTATGAATTTATTCGAAAATTTGGCTGGAATTTAAACTAAAGTTGCATGATGTTGGTTAAATTTTTATACCCTTCACCATTAGTGGTAAGGATATATATAAGTTTGGCATTCCGTTTGTTATTTCCATATTTTTTCATTTTTTAATGAAATCTTAAAGGTTTTTTTATTTTTTTATTTATCATAACATCTAATTCACGTTCCTTGAAATATTTCATAGTTTACAAAAGAAGACAGTATTTAGCCAGTCTCTGACTCTGGGAGACATGATGGCACTTTGTAGTATATCATAATGCTCGTATGCACCAGATTCATTCCAAATTGATCACTCATTGAATCAGGAAAACTGAATCATAAAAAATATGTCTGTTCCACAAACTCTGTCCCCCTGGATGATATGATTACAGTCTGGAATGATTGTTCAATGGCGCATATTTTCGGGAATTTTCTCGGCTGAAGTTGGCTTCAAAACCTGTACCAAATGCCACGAAAAGAATCCAAAAATTAAATCTTGGGGTATTGAAAACTGGAATTCGCTTGAGCTCTCTGGTACGAAAAAGGATTAGTTCTCTCTTGGTTTTTGTAAAAACGTCGAAAATACTTTTATAGGAATAATTTGGGGACGGTGTGTTATTTTGCATTTGTCAGAACATATGGGTTACCCACATAATATTTATTGGAAATGTTTTTAAAGCGAAGAACAAAAGGAATCAGTACAAAACTTTCTGTATGACTGCCTTATTCTACAAGTAGGTAGATGCATTTAGATTGGTGAATCCCTTTCATAATATGAACTATCTCATAGTTATGACAATGCCAGTACTAGTCAAATTTGTCAGATGGAGTTTAAGGGAACCAGAAGTTTTGCCAATTCATTAGTCAGGTCTCAAAACTGATAAACTGCGGGTGATGCTTCTATCCCAATATGAATACAAAAATGCAGTAGGACTAAGGATAATTGATAATTTATAAAATAAAGCTTTTTTCTAATGCTGGGTATAAGCTGAAGTACGGTTTTGTGATAGACAAATCGTAATATTTCCTTTGAAAGAAACAAAATAACTGACATATATGAATACGCCATTGAAGAAATAAATTTCGAAGTACGACAACATGAGACACTATACTAATTATCGTACTTATCGAAGCTCCGCCCTAAAAAAATCAAAAATTTTTGATTTTCGTACTTCGTTAGTACGACAACATGATACACGTTACTAATTTCATAGTTATATGATTTATAGAACGTCTTATTGTAACGTGTATACCTAGAATAAGAACATACTAATACTGAATTTTTTACTGTTGATAAGAAAATTTTATATAATAAACTTATGGCAAGCATAATTAAATGATCCACTAGATTATAAAACAGCGACAAGTGTATTTCGATAGTAAGAAACTGTGGGGCTTGTTGTTTCACATTCTTTATTAATAAAAGCAAAGTGCGTATTGCCAAGTATGGGACACTGTTTACTCTAAAAGCGACTATGTTTAATTCAAGATCCAATGGGCCTTATTGAGGTGAGCCACGGTGGACTATTCTTTGAAATGTGTTATGTGAGGGATTGAGAAAAATTTTACGAAACATCATCTCGATATCCGCATTAAATATATATCAAGAAAGTATCCATGTCAAGATAATCATATTTAAATCTTCTTGCGATATTGCCTCTGTATGAAGAATAATATTTAGATTTATTCCATTTTATGAAGGATTGGAAGCATTAAAAACGACACGCAATTTCGCAATAGTGCTGTCTGGTTTAAAGAGCCATGATGTGGTATATAGTACGTGATATACGTGGCAGATGGTGAAATATCAGTCATCTGTTACAAAGTGGAGTATTTCCTTATAACGCGGTCGTATTCTAACTTTAATTGAGGGTCTTTAGCCAATCTCACTTCATTCCTTTGAAATTGGAACAAAGCAATATCACGGAATAGCCCATTGTTAAGGGTTTCGGGATACTACCGTTTAAATGGAAGTGAGACAACAAAGCGGACTTTCTCGTTTCTACATGTCGTAGAGTTGTAGATATTTTCACAATAAAAATGTTCGTCGGAGAGTCGATGTTTGTGGGAAACTTCTTGAAGCTCCCAGAATCGTTAAACTTGATTATTCAGACAGAGCTAATTATGAAAAGAAGAAATTGAAAGCTGACTCAATCTTGCTAATACCGATCAATCCCCAAAGTGTTCTCTCTATCCTGAGTTAAGAGTCTGTCCCTCTTTCCTCAAAATGTCAGAGGCGACCGTTTTGCCGCCGTTCTGAGATATTCTAATCCGGCTCGAAGACCCAAAAATGTTTGTGTCGAATAACAAATATTTTTTATGGAAAATAGCAAACAACGGGGGTTACATGTAATTACAAATTTATTTAGTTTGGTAGTATACCTAGGTTTTCAATTCCTTTTTTCGATTACAACTGGTTAACTTTATGAGTGTTACAATATTTTCAGTGAGGGAGTGGTACATGTAACTAGTCACCTATCACTCTCTCCATTTTTTTTCATATTCTATTGTTTACACTGCAGTATTAAGATATGTATAAAGATTTACGTTTAAATACATACCTTTAATTTAAATATTAGTCACAGAGTCTCTAGCCAAACAAATTTAAAAATTGTGCTAATTTTTACATAAATTACCTTTGTTTTGGTAGGTTGACAATATTTTGAAAGCTAAATATTACATACTAAACAGTACAACTAATGTAGGAAAGCATAATATTGACATAGTATAGCTCGTTTTCTTGTGTAAAGATTGCCAATTGAAGCGCCCAATCTTGACTAAAAGGCTAAAAGCTTTCTGTTCTTTAGTTTTGTATATAAGCAAAGAAATATTCCTTAATGGTGGTTTCCGTTTAAATAAATCATTATAAGTTATGAGTACTCAAAGTGAGTTATATAGACGCTTAATACTTAACGTTATTTTTAATGTAACTCTCTGTACTAACAAAATACTGCTGTTGAAGGTTTACTTTACTTGCTGCTACTACCAACTGCTACTACTACTTATAGTTCTTAACACATTCCTCAACTACTGCCCGCACAAAATATAGTAAAATAAAATCCTTACAACAAGAGCAATAGCCGTAACAACAACATTGTATTATTTTAGATCACTACTTTTGATTTTATGATGCGTGAGCGTTAAAAAGATGCTGCACCAGTACTAAGTACAAGGATAATAATGATGAAGACGACGGAGATGATGATGTTGGAAACGAGACTGCAGGTAGCTTTATAGTAAATGCATGAATAATTTATTATTTGTTGATGGTGGAAAATAAAAATATTCTAGGAAACATAAAAGAGAGCAGTTATTAAAGAAAAATACAACTTGAAATGAAAACATGTAAAAAATTATGATGGGCATTACAGAGCATTATAAATATTTCTGGGAATTTTCAGCATACAGTTTACTTCGCATGACAGAAAGTTTCCGCTTAAAAAACCGACCGGTTTCGAATTATGCAACATATCGGTTTTTTATTTCGGTTAACCGGTTTTTGTTACTTTTTTTAATTATTTTTGAAAAATAACAAATTTGTACTACTTTTTGTATTAGCTTTTCCAGCTTGTTGTGCATTTTGACAATATTTTCTAACCTTTCAACTCAACTTCGGTTACCGCTAAAATACATTTACCGATATAATAGCAAATACCGTTACCTCTAAATGGCGATATCGATATTCTATAAATAACTCAAATTATATTATGAGTAAAAGTAAGTAAAAACAATTATGGCTTATTGTTATTTTTGCAGCAAGATGAACAATTCAATTTGCATAAAAATATGTTGCATAATACTTCTGGTTTGAAGCTGGGGTAGCACTCATTCCAGTCCAGGGTCCTTAATATAAATTTTAAAACCCTTTTTTTTTGTTCTTTGCACTTTCACAGTTTATTTTCTTGTATTAATAACTTTTCTCTATTTATTGAGCCACAAATGATAATTGAATGCTTCTTTATTGAGTGTTAGACCCAAGAAAAATATCTACCACTCTTGCCCTGAGACAGTGCGCTATTCTCCTCCCTCCACGGATGTAAATCTGTTTTGGGTAAGGTAGGATGTAATTCGCCTCGTTAGCTGATTGTAAACCAGCGCACTGTTATTTTTGACATTTTTTATTTTCAAATACCGAAATTCCTAAAACGGGGAAAATGTGTTCCAAAAACTGAGTTTTTTTAGAAAAGTGCCTACTGTGACGCTATTTACCGTGTGATAGTAAAACAATTTTCTAAGTATTTAAAAAACATATAGGGTTATGCAAATACGGAACTTTTTTGAGGATCGGTGCTTTGCCTTTTTAGAATTTTTTACTGAAACCTAAATATTTTTTTTAAAATTGTCCAAGTTTGGATAGGTCTGGGGGATACTGTGTCCGCTTAAGTGAGCCCAATTTTACTTTACATGCTTTTGCATTAAGTTTTCTTTCCGGAACATATAAAAATTGTATATAGTCCCAAAGAAAATTTGTTTCTACAAAAGAAAAAATATAGGGACTTTTTTAGGAAAAATCGTAAAAAATGACGCCCATTTTACATGTTCCAACTTTGGATGCGTGTAACTTTTTACACGGACGAGATAACTGTTACCAAGTTTTTTTATTTTATTTAGAATTTTATTGCCAATATATTTGAAAAAAAATTCGACCCTCCGTAGGGCCGCCATATCTAAAAAACAAAAAAAAATCGAGCAAAATTAAAAAAAAAAAAACCTAAATATCTCTTCAACTGAAGGATATAACCTACACTTGTAAGCGTAGTTTTTGTAGATCTTCTCAAGGACTATTTATATTTTAAATTTCAGCTCATTCGGATCATAAATGAATTTTTGGGATTTTTTTAAAAATTTTGAGACCCGAGGTGACCAAATTTGAGGGGGCACAAACTGGCCCGTATTACCCCTAGGAAGCTGAACAAATGTAATTCAACTCAAAAACACCTCAGCTCTAACCATGTGAAATTTTGTAATAATGTCTCCAATAGTTCCCGAGATACCGAATTATTTCCAAAAAAAAAAGTTTCTAAACCACTGTGCATCATCTCAATTGTTTTATCCTCATCAACTGTTTGTTTGTTGTTGATCTGTGTGTGTGGTACTGTGTTTGTAATGCTTGTGTGTGTTATATTGCTAGTTGATATTGTGTTTGTTGTGTTCTTGCCTACTACTTGCTTATTTGTCTTGTGTCCTCTTCAATACGGCTGAATATCATATCTCGTGATTCTCTCTCTTGTCTACCCTCTTCTGATACACTCTATTGACTCCTCTCTGCTTACACTCTGTTGACTCCCCTTTGCTGACACCATCGGTATTGACTCTCTCTGGTGACACTCTCTGCTGTTGATACTCTGCTGTAGACACTCCCTGTTGTTGATTTTCGGAGCCAGTGTTGACCTCACCACCTGCTCCTGACTGTAAGGCTCGTTCGACTTCCTGTACCCCATCATCCTCCGGTTATCTGAAATTAAACAATCCCATATATTGGCAGATATTTTGCTCTTTTCTAATCGGTTGTTGATACGATATGTCAAACATGCCAAAAAAAGGCAAGCGTGGTTGTAAAAATAGGCATCGTATGATGCCTATTATTGATGCGATTCGTAGGGGTTTTAAAAGAGAAACAAAAAAAAGGACATGACTTTAAATCACCGTGTAAATGACAACTAACACGACACAGGCTGTTAACGAGTGTAAAGAAAGGAAACAACGACAGCCGAAGGAGCTATAACGTGGAAAGATGTTACTGACAGAGGCGAAATCGAGAACAAATACATTTATTTCAAATAAATTAATATTTTGATAATAAATAGAAATAAAATATATATAAAACAATGTGTCATAATTTTCTTGTAACGGATCCAGGAAAAGGCTAAGTACATCCCGGAATAAAATCGTTACAAGTATAAAGGAACTTTTTTGAACATAAGCAATTTCGGTGGGATAAAAGTTTTGTTTTCTCGTGCCTTGTAAAAGATGTTTCCCAAATCAAAAGATGAAAAAAAGTTATCAGCTGTAATATTTTGCCCTTTCAACCCTTCTGTCAACTCCAACATGACTCGCTCTCCTTGACTTTTTTCAGTCATTTCATTTTGTGGTTGTGTATATCCTGATATGAAGTCTAAAAGAACATCGTCCTCTAAAACCCACAAGCTGCTCATCAATAATGTCATCTTCCTGACAGTTATAAAACATTGAATGAAGAGCTTTCTAATTATTCCATAACTCACGAATAGTAGCAAACTTGTAACTACTTTTTTTATCTTTTGTTGATAACATCATCAAAGCGGATAGCACTTGCTATCATGTGAAAATTATCCTCGATTATAATAGGCCGGAATAGTGGACGACCAAAACTTCCAGCAACCAAACCAGCTTTTTAAGGGCAGATCTAGTGTACATAAATTTGTTTATATGTTTGTTTTACATGAATGCGTCCATGTAATTCCAGTTTTGTTTTCTCGTGCCTTGTAAAAGATGTTTCCCAAATCAAAAGATGAAAAAAAGTTATCAGCTGTAATATTTTGCCCTTTCAACCCTTCTGTCAACTCCAACATGACTCGCTCTCCTTGACTTTTTTCAGTCATTTCATTTTGTGGTTGTGTATATCCTGATATGAAGTCTAAAAGAACATCGTCCTCTAAAACCCACAAGCTGCTCATCAATAATGTCATCTTCCTGACAGTTATAAAACATTGAATGAAGAGCTTTCTAATTATTCCATAACTCACGAATAGTAGCAAACTTGTAACTACTTTTTTTATCTTTTGTTGATAACATCATCAAAGCGGATAGCACTTGCTATCATGTGAAAATTATCCTCGATTATAATAGGCCGGAATAGTGGACGACCAAAACTTCCAGCAACCAAACCAGCAAGAATTGAAACACCAATATATGTCCGCAATGTGTTTTTTCTAAATCTCTCCATTTGTTTTTAAATTTAATTCTACACATATTTATACGTATTTTCAATGAGTTTTTTATTCTAACTTTATTCTAACACAAATCATGGCATCTGGACACCGCGAACCGTGTAGGATCTGATGGTAATAATATATTATTCTCTGCTGAAGCTCCAATGTGAGGTGGTAAAGGAAATGCACTCCACTGCATTTTGTTTTTCGCAATGTATAATGAATCTACACCAGAGATCAGCAATGAATCACTTTTGTGCAATTCATACGCAATTATGAAATTATAAGTATAAGTGAGTAGACATCATTGAAATTAAACTACTCTGACGTACTCATACTCGCAATAACATTGATTTATAAGTATGCGTAGCATTAAATATGAATCCGACGTCGCCATTACACTCATACGAACTCAAATCTGTTTGATTCATAAATAACCTCATCCTGACTTATAATTTTAGGAAAATACTCATGATACTTACTATTGATTCAACTCGTTTTTTTTTTTTTTTTTTTTGTACAGAATTCGACAACACACATCATCATAATCACACGTATCCTCATAATGAGCATTTTAATGTTCGTATTCAAATCATACTTATTTTCCATCGTCTATACAAATTGAGTTACATAGAGTCGAAATCAACAACGTCATAAATATTGTCAACTATGAGTATGATGATTACCTCCAACTTTACGACTGAATATGAGTCTCGACAACATTGTAATAAATATGAATGCGTATAAGTCCAAGACATTTTGAGCCATGATTCAACTCTAGTCACCTTTTTACTACTCATTGCTGATCTCTGATCTACTCTACCAGCTCCTTCATTTTCCTCACCATTTTATATTCACTTGTATCAATAACACTTTCAATATTTTCATCTAATATGGAAGCAAATTATATATCTGAATCACTTTCATTTAGGATTTCAGCAATAGCTGTTCAAATTTCTTAGATCTTTTCTTATAGAATATTGAATAAAGAGCCTACTAAAGATCTCGACAAATATTCCAGCAGAAATCTGTTATCATTGTTTCTCCATTACTTGTATTTCTTTGTGAAATCTTTCACTTTATTCCTCACTAACAACGGTTTTACTTACAGCCATTTGTTATTAATTATAAATTCGACATAAAAATAAAATTATTTTGGATGGAGAATAGGAAAACTGGAAATAGGAAAATTGAAAATAATTTTTTAAATTAATCCAAAATATCTCTAGAACAAACGGTGATAGAAAAAACTAATGTTAAATCGTAATCAGTCGACAAAAATATATAAGACTCTGCTTTTTTTATTTCAGAAAATTTACTGACGAAGAATAAAAGTTCGGTTGGATCTCTTAGAGAGTTTTAATTAGCCGTCATAAAATCATACTTATTTGAGGAGTATTATTTTTCCCGTCAAAGAACTAAATAAAGCTTATTTTATTCCAACTGATGACGACAGTTTCAGTAATATCTTTCATGGTGTCCAAGAAATGAATAAAGAATAATACAGCATATCAACAATATTAAATATCTCAAATAAAACGAAAACTAGTTTGCAAAAAAAAATACTTACACTGTTACAAAATATATACTGACAAAAAATAAAAATAATTAAAATCCTTTATTTGTCCGTGTTTATAATAAACCTTGACTTCCTAATATGGAAATTTTATAAACCAACATATTTCATCATACGTAAATATTTTCATAATAAAATTATACAATATCATAATTAAATTAATATTAAAAAGAAATTAAAAAATTGTTAACCCTATGAGCATATTAATTAACTTCTTATTACTTGCATTTTTGTATTATACATTTATTTAAACTATTTTTAGCAGTTTATTATTTATATTTTCAAAGAAGCTTCACAAATATTTAGTGTAGTACTTTTAACATTTTGTATATTTATGTACTTCTACTTATACTGTATTTTGTATGATAACTTATTATTAATGAAAACATTTTACATGTGAAAAAGTTTTTCCTTTTTCACTGAAACACATAAATATCTTGCATACCACGTTTGAAATTATTTTTAGATTACATTTAGTTGTAAATGAAATAGAACTGAATTTGTATGTAAAAATAGTTTTCTTATACTCATGTGGATATAATGCAGTTTAGTAACTAGAATGAATGGATGTGCATAAATAAATATATTCTTATGTATATTATTATAAAGAAAATGTGGAAATTTTCAATTCTCCATATTTAGCACAGCACTATTTTGTTTATTTTATCATTATAAGACTCATATTGATTTATCCAGTACATGAATTACAATAGTCTGTAGACTTTAAATTGTTTACTTGAGATTTTTAATGTAGATAATATGAAGCACAAATATTACAATTAAGAGTACGCAGCAAAAAGTTTAAAAAAATTAGTGAGTTATATTTCAGTGATATAATGCTATAAGTTGCAAATTGATAACAAAAAATTCTATAAAAAACTGATCAACAATTTTCTATAGAAAACTAATCAACAATTTTCTGGTTTTTAATGACAAACCTGGCATTAGATACTTCCATACTGATCCAATTTGTAGTTTATAGAAGTACCGTAAGGGCATGTGCTTCAAAGTACTCTTATTATGACCCTGTTAAATCATAAAATCAAAATGAAACCTAATATCGAATTTACCATTAGATATTTGTAGTAATATGTGAGCAATAATGACTGTTTGAGATTTTTTAGAATATCTAAAATTTAATGTGTTCATTTTCTGTTTGGTTGTGAACAGTGTAAAAAAATTTGTTTATCAAAAACATCAATGGAGAAAAGTTAAGAAAATTCAAAGCATTTTTGGCAATATGCCTTTTGAAATGACATATGAGTACAAAATGTGTTCAATAGACCTGACCTTAAAATATATATTTGCTACGGATGGGCGTTAGTTTGTTTTTCAGTACCTAAAACTTCAATAGGCTAATGAGAACCAGTATCGTAAATCGATTGAAATTTGGGAAAATAGTGGTAATTATTTTTATTTCTTAAAAATATTTTTATTTAAATTTTTTTTAAACATATTATTTTTCAGAGAAAATTGTCCAGCGCGGTATAAATCAAAGGAAAATGAAACAGGTTAGTATCTTTTTTATATTTACTTAAATAGCAAACATTTTATAGAAACTAAAATACAATTGCGAACAAACAAATGCAACGCTTAGTCCTATGATTTTCGAGTTTGCCGCTAGGCTTAAACTACATGCTATAATATGTAATTTTGGTTACTATTTTCTACAATTATAAGTTAAATTCTGTACGTCACTGTATCAAAACTAGCCACACAAATTTTTATTTTTTTTTGTTTAATTTATGTAATTTATAATCTACTTACAAGCTCCCATAGATTTTTGATAAGGTAAAGATCGGGGGATTGATGTGGCCACTCCAAAACTTGTACAGTATTTGTTAATTAAAAAGTTGATTGCTAAGCGATTGTGGTGTTGAAATATACTACCACGACCCATTCTTTCAAAAAGCATTTGTTGTTGCAGTATCTCACAGTATTTAATGGCATTCATATTTCCTTAAATTTTAGTTATAGGACCAATACGGGAGAAAGCTTTAAATTTGCTTTCGTCGCTCTACAACACTACCCAATTGTGAGTGGTTTTTTGGCCGTTCATCTGGCAAACAAATTTAATTCGGATTATTGACATCTAGCAGTGTGAACGACAACAGGGATTCGTATATGTTCATTTGCGTAACTAGTAACATCTGCTGCCGTCTTTCGTGGATACATTTGTACCACTTTTGTCACCATTTTTCGATAATATCAGATGTCTTGACGAGAGGTAGTTTTTCATGGACGACCCCTTCTTTCCACCTTGATTTGCAGACAAAATCGCGATGTAATTCGGCACACCGTGGATTTGCTAATATAGAATTGGAGCCCAATTGGATTTGCCAACTTCTAAAGCTTGTATAATAACTGATTTGCTATCAGGCGATAGCTGTTTCTATTTTTTAATCAGCAGTTTATTGAAATAATCATAACTCACTTTCTTTTACTACATATTTAGTACATTGCATTATATTTGCTCGCACAAATTATTAAATTTTTCACTAAATCTAAAAAACTAGACCTTTCTAAATAGAAAATTCAATGTAATGATGCTAATAAGTAAGTTCAGATTACAAAGAATGAAAATGCAAAAGAAAAGATAAATTGGAAACCGGTATTACTTAGTTTCGAGTCACATTCTAAGATCATATGGCACAGGGTTTTATTTTTTTTGCTCACTACTCTTTAACCGATTTCACAACATTCAGTCGATTTGCGGCATGGTTCTGGTTACCTGATTACCCTAATATGTAAGCTTTATCTACTAAACAAAAAAATAAGACCCATTTAAAGTGAGCTTTTTAAGGGCAGATCTAGTGTACACAAATAAATGTGTTTATATGTTTTTTAACATGAATTCGTTCATGTAATTCCAGGTCATGTGCAGTGGTAAATACAAGAAACTCCTGGATTGCATGATGATGATGGTTACCAAACAGACAATATTGTTTTCATATTAACAACACAAATACGAAATGAAGTTGCTGTGTGATTTTGTTTATTTGCATATAAATGTAGTATAAGAAAAAGTCATCAGCATTATCATCAATAAGGAAATTAACCCTTCAATATGTTTGTATAGGCATAAATAGTATGAAAGTAAAATTGGATTTTTCCCTCATATTCATAAACAAAATAACACCAGGCACTGTATAATATATATACTCCACTTCTGTCGCGTTGAGACTGAAAAATAAATTCGACAGAGAAATAAAAAAAAACATACAAAACTAACAAATAAGAGTGATATATTTTACTGTACCGAATCTTGTATACCTACTATCAACATGTGACAATATTCTTTTTCTGATTTATAGGTGGTAGGATCAATTATGGCCCGATCCTCACAAAAGTTGGTAGAAAGATTTACGTTCCTATTAAACTTCTTGTCCAATTTCATTACGATATTAATTATTATAAGACAACTATGTATATTCAAGTCATTTCTGATGAGAACTGTATGGGGACTATACTTCACAGTATAATTTCAGAGTACTTAGAACAAATTTATGCAAAATTTATCAGATTGCTGCATAATCACATATTTATGACTGCTCATATAGTACTCCGGGGGAATTTTATATGGAGGCTAGTGAAATCATAGACCGATATTGCCAATTTTACATACCAAACAAACCTTGAGGACATTTTCAATAGCGGGAAACATTTGCACGACAACAATATCTCCTCCAGGTTACCAATCATTGAGTGTTTTATTTATTTTTTTTATTTTTTATTACCTAAAACTTTAAATTAATGTATATTTTCGAATAGATTTAAACAATTAATTATTATTTTTAATAAAAATAATCATTAATCTGCGATTAATTGATAACCGAGATTAATGGAACTTTTTTATTAGTAATCGCGATAATGCAAATTGAGATTAAATCTAATCCCTAAATTACACATTGTACAAGTGACACAGTATGAGCGATATTTAATTGCTAATGCAATTAAATGTTACTCATACGTAACATATGAATAGTTATTTACATACTGGGCATTTCATGTCAAGTGAAACTTTTGAAATCGATGTCTTCCGATTGGGATGAAATTTGCACCACGGTTAGTTCTTTAAGATAGTAATTCAGCCACAGTTTTTCAACAAGATCGGTCTAAAAATTTTAAGGTTAGAGGGGGTCAAAATTTGACATTTTGGCGAAGAAGGTGTTTTTTCTCACCCATGTAACTTATTACCTAATGTTCTTAGCAAAATGTGTCCCAAACAGTTGAGATAGCTATTTCTTCAGTCTTTTAGAAAAAAAACTTAAGACATACAATTTTTGTGTAAAAAAAAATATGTTTAAATTTAAAAGATTTCTGACCAACAATTTCTGTTCAAAATTTTTACTTCGGAATCAATACCATTTTGATGAAACGCTTCTGAACTAGTTCTTTATTTAATGGTTTTTGCCTAACTAATTCCTTATATTTACTAACTAAATAGGCGCTTATCGATTCGTTATCAATCATAATTTTATCCTGTTCGAAAGATCCGAATAAATCGATGTCAACAATAAATTAACTTTTTAAACAAGGTTAAGTTAGGTTAGGCTCACTTGGGTCCATTGACCGTTTCCTTTGTGATACCGAAAAAATAGAAGATAGAGAAAAGAGAAAGGGAAATAAAAGAAGAGGGAAATCTATAGGCAGAGTAAAGTGAAATTGGCAAGAGAAAAATATAGGGGTAGAAATTAGAGGAGTAAGACGAGAAAATAATTTAAGAATTCAATGAGTTCAACTAACGTCATCATAGGACAAATTCTGGGTCAATATGTGGTGCAATTTGCAAGTTTGGTTTTATTAACTACCTGCTTTCCCTAATAAAAGCGTTTATGGACCTTAATTCCTTCCCAGATAACTAAAAGTGATTACTAAAGGATAGTTCACCTAATAGCCTGGCACGTAGATCACCCAGTACTGGACAATTACATTTTCCTCCTCCTCATTTTGACAACTTCAGCAGAAGTCGTGGTGAGGTAGCTCAAGTCTTGCAGCATGGGTACCGAAAGTGCAATGCCCCGTCATCATCGCCACCATATTTTTAAGTCGTATTCCTTGTTTACAGACCATCATACAATCATGGTCATGGCACCTTGTTTGGGCAAGTTCGTAATTTTCATTCTTTATTCGGAATGCCACATCTGAAGTCTATTTCATCTTCCGATAACGAGGCTCCTATTGCCGGTAACTTATCCGCAATACTATTGCCTTCGTTGTCCCTAAATGAGTAAAACTGTTGAATGTCTCGCAATCCCATTTAAGGATGCCCGGCATTCCTTTACTGTAATTGATGTTGTATAACACTTGTCATGCATTTGATTGCGCTTTCACTGTCAGTATATATACGAATATCTCCATTAAATATCCTGTAATATCTGAGCCAATTACACGCTCTCCTAATGGTCGATACCTCAACGTCAAGAATACTACATCCATTTGGGAGTCTAAAGGACATTATTATCATATATTCAAGAATGTAGACACCTACACCAACTCTATCCCCCTTTTTTTACCCATACGTATAGATGTATAGCCTCATTGAATCAAAGGAGGTACCATCTAGAAGAAGTATTTAGGGGTGCAGTAATCAATATGATCAGGAAGCTTTTGGATACTTCCTATTATGCAAGCATGTCCGTATGATCTATAGTTCCATGCATTACAGTCGTTGAGCCTAAAGACCGTGTTCAATGCCAACTTTTTGGCCATTAGATCTACAGGTAGCCAGTTAAGTAGAGTGAAGGGCAACTTCGCCGTAGTAGTACACAATGCCCATGTTAACTAGATTGTCATACTTCTTAATACCTTTTCAAAGAGTATACGGTTGGAGGCCCTATCCATTGCCTTCCACCAGACAGAGGCCCCAAAGAATAATATAGGTTTAGTAACCGTATCAACTAGTCAGTTCAAGGTCTAATACCCCATCTCTTGCCTATGGTATTTTTGCAGACATACATAGCCGTCTTGGCCTTAGATGCCCTTGCCTCAGTGTTGAGTGTCCAGGAAAATTTTCTGTCGAGTATTATGCCCAAGTACTTTGCATTATCCGAGAGCGACAATTCGGTATCGCTCAGTCGGGGTAACGTAAAATTAGAGATCTTAGTATTTAATGAGAACAGTACAAAATCAGTTTTATTGGGATTTACACTTAAGCCACTATCGATACTCCATCGATTTAATATTTCGAGTGCCGTCTCCAATCTTTGCGATATCATGCCCAATTGAATTCCTGAAACAGCCACCGCTACATCTTTCTGCAGCTGTATTTCACCATATGAAAAAACGTAATCGATTCATGACTTGTAATCATGTAATCATTCAAATGAAGAGACTTTATTGCAAACTCGCATAATGTCAAAATCATGCATGTTTCACCTTAATCGAACAGCTTTATCGTCAGTTTAACCTCTGCATAAGCAATATCTTTGTCATATAAGATTTTGTTGAGACGCTGCTCCGTTAGCTGTATTGGAATAATAAAGTGCATATTTTCCTATTTTACATACCTAAAATTTAAGGTCAAAAATATGAATTTTATTAAATGTCTTCCAAGCATAGAAAATTTTTATGGAGGCTCCTAGAGATATTCAATCAATGGTAGATGTTCACAGTCCACTATAAAAGTATTAAGAATCATGAATGAATGAATACTTAAGATTGCTGAATATTTAAGCAATGCTTAATTTAGCGACAAGAAAATATTCAAAGAAATTTGTGCGAGCAGCTAAGTTTTATAAAAACTTCAAATTCTTTTCCCTAAATTGTACACTTATTTATTTCTTGAAAAAATAACGCATAAAATTAAGCGCAAACAAATTGAGAATGTCAAGCATTCTCAATTCGTTTAACAACAACAATTTATTAGTGCACTTAAGTCAAATACATGTATAAGTGAATGAATGCAGTTTTATTTCCCATCTCTACTCAGTAGTTTTCTTTGAAATAGTTGTTTATATTTTATTGAGCTACTAAATATATTGTATACGTTTACAATATTATAACACTGAATTGAAATCAAACTTAGCTAAAAAGGCATAGAGAATATCTAGAAAAAAACCGACTTGCAGTTATATTATATTCGCTATTCCCTTAAAGCGCTATCGAATACAATGAATACAAGGTAACTTTGAACAACAAAAAAAAAAAACATAAAAACCAAACAAATGACGACAAACGAACATCGATAGAATTCAATATTTTAAATTGGATAAAACACAATTGCTGAAGCATCGCATAAAACCGAAAAGCAAACACATGGTTTAGAGGATGAGGGGCCTGACTGCGGGATATATACGAAAAGGACACCGGAAGCGGATGTTACTTATGCTTTGGCAACTAAACATTTAAAATAAAGATAAAACTGTGTAAGTACCAATACACATAAGTACCCCTACTATTTATATTGCTGCAGTAATAACAGCCATTGAGAGACACACAAAAAAGTGAACAGGAAGCAAATACAGAAATGCCTTCAAGCTTTTTTCCCTTACACTCGTTTTTTTTAAGTTTTTTGTACTTCCTTTACTGTTATTCAGTTTGCTGTTTTTATGTTTTCTATATTTTTCTTTAACGCAAAAATATCATTGTGTTAGTTATTATTGTAACGCAACAGCAAACAGTTTCCGTTTGCTAGAAGTCTATTTTTTTTTTCTTATTTTTGTCTTCCGTCGAATTGCGAGTCTACTTAACTATTCACTTCATCTTGTCACAATGTGATTCTGTGATTTCTCGGTATTCTTTTTTATAAACCAACATCATTTTTTATTATGATGGAGGTACAAACAATGAGATATTTGTGAATATTTTTTCTTTTCATATCGAAAAAAATGGTATTTATGAAATACTAGTTTTTCGAATTTATTTAAGTAAATAGATTTTACTAAAAAATTTATTTTCAAGGGTTTATCCTTAACATACAAAAAAAAAAGAAATTCAGTGATAAAAATGGTTAAGATAGAATCCTAGGTTCACCAGAAAACTAAGTACATTAGGCTGGCCCCAAAAAAGTTGTGGATGCCCCCAACTAAAATAATTTTTGTTCTGATTTCAGTATTTGCTGAGCTGATTCCATGGATAAAAAGGTATTTTTAATGTTTTTTATGACGTTATCCATATTTCTCGCGAAGGAAGTATGACATCATAAGAAAGGTCTTTTATTGCAACAGGTTTTCCAACAATAGGTGTTATTTTGAATCACCCGGTATTTCGGTAGCTGTCACTTTTGAAGCTTTTAATCTTTGACATTTGACAAGTAAAACTACGCCATTACTAAAGAATTTAACCAACGCATGGAAATTATTAAAATTCACTACAAAAATGATGAAAATCTTGCAGTCACAGTTCGCAAAACTAAAGGATTTTGGGTCGTCGTGAAGCACCTTGTCGGACCGCAATACAGAAATTGGTGGAAAACTTCGAGCTGTAGGGACAAGTTAGTGATGTGAAGAATAAAACCCGTGCACGTCGCTCAAGAACAACTGAAAATATTGCTGCTTTAGCCCAAATTATTGAAGAAACCCGAGGTTTGTCCATTCCTCGTCGTTCTTTGGAATTGGGCATTCCACTAACGTCATTACATCGTATTTTGGTCGGAGTTGGATGATATTTATCTGGGCAACGTTTACTTTCAACAAGACGGCGCTACGTGCCACACAAGCAACGAAGCCATTGCTCTTTTACGGGAAAAGTTTCGGGACCGTGTTATCTCTCGAACAGGTGATCACATTTGGCCACCGAGATCTTGTGATTTAACACCTTGCGACTTCTTCCGTTGGGGCCACCTGAAAGATAAGGTCAACACCAATAGGCCAGCGTCGACTCAAGAACTCAAAGATAGAATTCGTGAGGCTATCCAGAACATAGGGCAGCCACTTTGCGATTTGGTTATGGTAAATTTCATGAAAAGGATATGCTCCTGTAAGCGTAATCATGGTGGCCAATTGCATGATGTTGTTTGTCATTATTAACGGCATACCTGCCTCTTTATTATGAAATAAACATCCGATCATTTATCTCAAAAAGTTCACATTTTCTTTGAATACTAAAATAACACCTCTTATTGGAAAACCCTGTAGTATCTAAAATTATCATGTAATTAGAATATTTAATATGTTTAAATTGTAACATATAACATTGAAGGTCACATTAATACGCAACCGGAGGAGCAAGGTTCATCTTTATCAACTACTTCATCTAGTCGATCAAAGAATGGACTCACCAATTCAAACGTTTGAATGAGTCTCAGTTTAATCGACAGTGGTCTAGTTGTTTCGTTGCAGGACATACGATAGGCTTCAACTTGAAACGGATTTTGCTCATCCTGATACGGAGACCTCTTGTTGTCACCTCAATCAGCGTATAGAAATATTGACACAAAGTCGTGGTAGAGCTTCCTACAATCTTCTCAAAGCAGAAACAGTAATTCCTAATTCAGAATAACCGTCCAAGATTTAATCGTGAGTTGAAATCTCTGGAATCCCGAATTCAAGAAGCTTGGATATATCCGCAGACTCACATGGTTCTATAAGTATTTTGGCAGTTGAACTAGGTCGAACTGGTATTGAAACAGGGTCGTTTCTAGAACCTTGCCATATATCCTTTATAAGTGCAATGACCTTATCCTCCCAAGATCGTGTGAAGAGCACTAGCATTCGAGCAAATAATTATTGGCATCGTGCCTCCAGTTTTCACCTTCACTGCTCCGTACAGCTAGTCCTTTTTAAGTTGGTCACCATAATCATGGACCATATAGCTGGAGATGACCAACACAGTACCAACACTGCTCTCCCGGGTGGCCATTTTGGTAATGAAGTCAGAAAGTAGTGGTTTAGATTGTATTTAGACCAGCGTTTATGCTCCTCCCCATCAACACACCATGGAGATAAACTTGCTTTTATGTCCTCATCTTCCATGTTATTGTACATTACATTGGCCATTATTGTCAGCTACTACTTACAATCCATCTAATAATGGTCCCACAAATTTAGAGTTTTAATGAATCATTTTAACCGACAGAACTAGGATTTCTTTGACAGTACATATGATCGTCTTCGGATATTGCTTATTATACTCGTTTTTAAAGCGGTATAAGAATATAAAATCAAAGCCGTAGTAGAGCCTTTGCCACATTCCATTCATATGAACTGAGGGCTCAACCGTAGGTCGATTTATTGGCGAATGACTTAGATTCGTCAGTATCACGTTCTTGCTTAAATTTTAAGCAAATTGGTGGAAAATTCTGTATTATCTGAAAGACATTTTCTATTTATAGTATCAGGGTTCAATGGGATCTTTAGAAGACTACATCCAGATATGATTTGACCCCGTTCATGCAGTTCTAATAAAAAAGGTTGTCAAAACATTTGTGTAACAGCACGTTTTCATTGTTAAAAAAAACAGGATGCCACCAAACGGACATGGTTAATAAGACAAAATGTCGTGGAATCTTATTGGCATAAAGTAAATCTTTTTCAGCTTGCTTTGCCCAACCTGAAGATTTTTTAAAATATTATTGAATTACTGAAAGCAATAAAAATATTTTATTGTTTTATTAATTATTTCCTTATTACTTGGCAAATTATTTTATTTTATCTTATCAATAAAATAAGCAATCCCATTGGCATTTCATTTAAGTATATGAATGGTGTACTTCCATATATTACACACAATTAACATTGAAACAGGAAATTAAAGTGAACAGTAAACAACTAATTAAATTCAGCATGCTACTAAGTACTAAAGTATGGCCTTGAGAAAAATTGCTTTTTATTTTATTATAACAATATCTAAGGAAGCTTTAGTTGATTAACTAAATAATTAATTTATATTTGGTGTCACAATCCCAGAAGAACCAAAAATAATTAACCAATTCCAATTTATTGGAAAAAATCAAAAAAACTTCATACCCATTTCTATAGTCTTCATATCTACTTATATATATTGTAATAAGTATATATGTACATTATATTTTATATATGTACATTGTACATATGTATATAAAATGTATTCGTATAATGCACGTATATAATGTAGATAAATATACTAAATGTATTATGTATTTAATATTGTTTCTGTTGTTGGGATTTGTTTACAAAGACTTATAACTAATTAATTAGGTAAGTTTTTGTACTATTCTTTCTTACCCGGTTCGTGCTTGTTTTTGTATAAAAAAATGAATTGTTGGCCAGAGGAAATAGATATAGAGATAAATACAATTTAAGAGTAATTGTTTTTGTATACATCATCCAGATTACGGAAACAACACAAGTTTTTACCCCAACTCTTCCGATTTGGCCCATATTTGGTAAACCATACCCTTTGGAGTCCTATGGACACTTCCATGTTTATTCTTTTAAATTTTGAAAAACTGGCGATTTTATTCAGGATTTAAGTTCTTGTAACTTAAGATGCGCTGAAACTTAAAATACACGTATTTTATGGTACTTGGATTTTATTGTATTTGAAAGATTTCATCTTTAAACTACACACGGTGGGGTGAATTGCAAAAAAGTGGTAATAAGTCTGAATCTCCAAAACTAGTGGAGCGATTGCAAAATTATGTATGAGCGAATCGTAGAAGACATAGGCTTAAACAAACTAAATTTATGACAACCTTGATAGAATATAAGGTCAGATACAGGGTGTCAAATTTGACCACCTTGGGTTAATGAAACTTTGTACAGCTTGTAACTTGTACAAATATAGACAGACACTTTCAAAAAATAAAGAAAACAAATTGGTGGCGGGATACCCTAAGTGATTTGGTATTAGTCGTGCTTTCGATCGACCTTGATTTTTCAGTATTATAAGTAAATTAATAATTTTATGTGTATGGAAGATTAGAAAAAATCCTATTTAAAATTAAGACCACTAGTTGGTTGAATGAGAAATATTTGGGGATTCTAAGTTTACGAAACAATAAGGGGAAATTTGATCTTATCTTATAAACAGAGCTACCGAATTTGATGTACTCAAAATCTTAGGGCGACAATTACTTACATGCTCTCAGATGCACGGTTCGGTGTGGAATTATGGGATTTATATCAAAAAGAAAAATCCTTACGATTTATTAGCTTTTATATGAGCTCAAACATGATAAAATCTAATTTACAGTTTTGCTTTTTTTTATTTAGAATGCATCTATTAAAAATTTGAAACTATATAAAAACCAAACTAACTAATTTCGAAATTCTGGAGAACGGTTAATTTTGTATGCCCATGGAAAACATGTAAACGAAATATTATCCAATTCAGAGGAGTACACAGAGAAAACAGATTCGCGATAGCAACCGAATTTGTTGTCAATCGAATGATTCTACCTTAGGTACCGATTTTTACAGTTTTAGATGGGGTATCAAATGTTTGTTTGCTTCAACCGAAATTCTTCTTTGTCAGCTGACTTTCTGTTTATAGAACCGAAAAATTCTATGTGTGCAACCGAATCATTCGATTGGCAACAAATTCGGTTGCTGTCACGAATCTGTTTTCTCTGTGTAGAGACTAAAGAATTAATTTTTTATCGAAATGTTTCGCTTCGTTCCGGATACCGATTCGAAACGGATAAAGGGAAACGGTAACGCTCACATGAATTATATCTATAACGATATTTAGTATTTAGGTAACAGTTGTTGCAGATAATTAAGTAACGATAGCTTAGCTGTTATTTAATGGCTGTTATTTAATGTTTATTGCTAAATTAAATTATTAATCAAAGTAAGTTGGAAAAACCGAATTCTTATTATATTTAAAATTTTTTAGATTCTTATAAACGCTATTACCAAAATCAAACATTTTTATTTTTATAACTTAAATTGTTTTTAAATAGAATGTCGGTAACGGTATTTACGATTATATCGATAACGATATTTTAGCAGTAAATTTAATTGCAGTTATTTTGATAACGGTCGCCAATCGTGGTTATAAGTATCAAGTTTTTGTTAATAATTTTAAAGGAAAAAATCTAAGCTAAATACTTACATAAACAAAAATTGATAAGTTTATACTTGAAAAATGTTTTCTAAACAATGATTTGAGATTTTTAAAATTTTACAAAGCATTCTTAATTCGAACCTTAAATGTATTTTTCATTTTAATTTTAGTTACTCTCTACTATTTTGCACTTTAATATATTAACTAAATTAGCCAAAAGCCAGGTCAACCACTTAAAAGTGCCTAAATAACAAAGAATTTAATATCTAGGAACTAAAATAAATAAACTGTAAAAGTTTTTAATTAAAACAAAATTGCCTTAATCTAGGCAAAAGTGAACTTCTCATAATAAATTTCTATTCATACACTAATATCCCACACAGAGAAAACAGATTCGTAATGGCAACCGAATTTGGCTACAAAATTTCAGAAGGGGTAACAAAAGTTTAGTTGCTACAACTGAAATTCTTCTTTATCAACTGACTATCTGTTGATAGAGACGAAAAATTCTATGTGTGCAACCGATTCATTCGATTGACAACAAATTCGGTTGCTACTACGAATCTGTTTTCTCTGTGCACTTAACCAGAATAAGTATTTACAACTTTAAGAGGACGTTTTTCGTTCAATACACTAGAAAACGACATGAAAAATTTTCACCTTGGCACAGTGTGGTAGATAATAAATCGCGTAGGGTTCACTTCTCACTTATGAATTAAATAAAAAACTAGGATTAAAAAGGATTATAAAAAGTCAACTTTTTGTTTGCGATATATTTTGGGAGTTTTAACTCAAAATCGGAAATTTTAACCCGAATTTTTTTTTTTCGCTAAAATTAACAAAAAAAATTTTAAAAACAAAAAAAAAAGTTTTAAAAAAAAATTCGAAAATTTTATAATCCATAAAGTGGCTTAAAAAGAAATTCGGTTATAGTCCTAATTTGCTCATAGTCCACAAAAATTGTGCAACTGTATTTGTAGACTATAAGCGAAAATTACTGTATTACATTACCATTCTACCAATCTTCATAATCGGAGCTAAGTCCCAATAACAAACACTGAATACAGAAATTAGAGTGTTTATGCTAATGTAATTTCTATAATTTGCATCTAATTTAAGATTCGGCATAGCCGAATATAGCACTCTAACTTGTTTTTTATGAAATACTTTCATATTTTTAATTTTACTGCGATAGAGTTAGTGATGCGCGCCGAGTTAAGCTTTTAATATATAGTAAGAAAAGCAGATTGTCAAAAAGTTGATAAAAAGTAATAAATCTTATTTAATCTAACTCCTTTTCTGGCTGATATCGTATACTAAGTTAAGTACATTATTCATATAAATTTCAAAGATCGTTACAATCGATTGCATTTTAATATCTTACTTGTTAGCTTATACAAATTAGCTCCAAACGATTTTGATATGGACCGATATGCCTCCAAATTTATAATAATATTCCCATTACTTACTTGCTAGGCATTAAAAGAAAATTCTTAAGTTTTCATTACTAAAATGTAACACTTTTACAAACCCCTTCTTTATTCTTAGTACAAAAGTAAATAAACAACTTCAAATTAATTGTTTTGTTTATTATTTCCTCTACTATGTTTTTATATTTGTTTGTATTCTTCCTGTTGTTGCTCTTGCCACATTTGTTTTTCCTCTTAACTATTTAGCTCATTTTCCCCAAATGACATTTTACACAAACAAAAAAAAACTCAACAAAAACAACTGAAAAACAGCAAAAGTTTACTGTTTACAGTTACACCAAAGGCTGTAACCAAATGAGAGCATAATGCTATAAAGTAGAGAAGGATGTAGCAGCTTACTTCACATGTTAAAATGGGAAGGAATGCAAAAAAACAAAATTACTGCAAATAAACAAACAAATAAGAAAAAAATGCTAATTAAAAAACATTTCAAAAACCACTAAAATCAACAATGAAATGCACAGTCTTAGCTAAATAACTAACAACATTTTCTAATGCACTCGAAAACGCACATACAAATACAAATACAGTATGTACTAGGGTGGCTCTTATTTTCCACCTTTTAAATTTTCGATGCTAGCAAGAGTTAAAAGTATTCTTCGTCGTTTAGTTACCAAATGCTGAGAATTTTATCCAATTCCAATAACGTTTTATTGGAAGTTTTGAGATTTGGGTAAAAGTAGCAATATTTTAAACAAAATAAAATTTTAAATGAAATATTGAATACAAATCCAACTAAAAATTGATTTTTTAATACCCTATATGTCATTTTGAAGGGTACATATTCGTCATTTATTCTCTACTATTTTGTGCCAACTAAGCGTCATATGCGGGCATGCTGCTTGAACGCTATAAAAGAAATTAATTCTTGCACCGAATCATTACATGCCATGAGAAATGGATGGCATGTAACCTGATCATCACAGGTAACATGTGCCGAATGCAACTGATTCATTTGAAGTGAGCATTGGCCGAAAAGTACCCAGAATATGTGGCCGGGTACATGTTGCAATACATGTTAAAAACTATTTAGAAGAAGTTATGCCTCACCCGCCTTATAGTCCAGGCCAACAACATTAAATTTTGTTGAAAATTTTTCTAGTTTGACAAAACAAGAAACTACAAATAAAATGTGCAAAATCTAAGCATTCTCCGATACTGCTCTAATTTCAGGCATTTGGATGTAGAACAATGTTAGACAATGAATATGAAACGAAAAATTAAAATAAGGGCCACCCTAATGCACATTCATACACTCACAATAAAAAAATGTCTCCACAATCTGTGATTACTAGTGAACTTATAAGGGGTGAGAGTCGCCTCATCTGACGAATTTGATCAGCATATTTGTATGGTATTGTACTGTTGTTGGAAACAAGTATATCCTGTCATCTAGTATCTCTGAAATTGTTAAATGTATTGTACTGTAAAAAATTAACCTTGTATCAGGTAGCTTAACAATAGGTTATCTCCTTTGGAACTTTTATATGGTCCCATGGTCCGAATTAAATTGGTGGCACTAGTGACTGATCAAGTAAGGTTCACGACGGATCAAATCAGGTATATGGATAAACCGTAGCAGATATTTCATATTTTCAAAGGGCAATTGCAAAGGGCTTCTGTTATGGACTGTGTAGCTTCCTATCCCTTAAACACTGTGAAACATACAAATATGTACTATCTTTGATCTCTTTGCAACAATATTATAATATGGACTGTGTCGCTTCCTATCCCTTAACCCTCGGAGGTATAGGGGTTTTTTGGAGCTAAACGGTATAACCAGGTCTGTGCAGATCAGGTCTCCAAAAAGTATGTGTAAATTTGTTTGTTTGGCATTCAAGGACGAATACCTGGCATGTGAATGCTGTGAAAAAAGCGGCTTTTTGCAATACATGGAATGAAACCACAATTATGAACATGCATTATTAATGTGTGAATACCCTTACATTATACATAGAAAAGAGCTACCATATGTAAAGTTTCCTTTTTTAATTTTTCTTAACGACAAATTATTCATAGCTCTGCACGGACCTGGTTATGACGTTTGAACCAAAATATTTGAAAATCTGGATTATGCCGAATTTATTGTGTCCGGAGAATGTTGCTCCAGGAAGTCATGAAAGGATTAGTCTCTAACACGAAAAACAATAACGTTATACACTTTTATATGCAAAAGGTCTACACAGACCTGGTTGTACCTCCTAGGGTTAAACAGTGTGACACATACAAACATGTATAGATGATCCCTTTGCAACAATACTATAATATGTGGTGTAGTTGGACTTTTTGGCTATTTGCTGCCAACACAGAGTGGTAAATAAAGTTTTGGTTTGAAATTTTTCTCTCCTTTTAACAGCACATCAACACGCCATGACTCGGACATGAAAATGAGAAAGAAAAACAAAACAGTTGTGACATTTAAACGCGAATTGCTACAATACAAAGAGAATAAGTTACTCATATTCATGGTTTTTGTCTTTTTCTAATTAATTTAATGCCACAGTTTGTTTTACTTTAGTGGTTTCTTAATACGAACACAGGCAAATACGAATTAGTTGGTTAAAGGAATGAATAGTTTTGTATTGTTGGTAATTTCTATAAATGAGGTTGTGTGTATTTTAATATTGGTCATATGTAAACACCAAATACTCCCTAATACTGGCATTAAAAGTTTTTGTTTGCGCAAATACTCTGTGAGGAATTCTAATGAATTTTTCGTAAAACAATGATATATAATGAATTTTATGACAGAAAATTAAAGTTTAAGGAAATTGAAGAGATGCTGCAATAAAAGAGGAATATAATTTTAACAACACAAATATTGCATAAAAAAAGAAAATATCAGCAAAAAAACCTTACCGGTTTGTAAGCGGTGACAATTATAGGAATCTCAATTTAAAATAATACTGTTAGGCTTTTCCTCGAGTCAAATTCTGTTATGAGATTAGCTTTTCTTTACGAACTTAAATATAAATTATTGTGTTTACTATACTAAAATTATATTGTTATTTTTCCAATCATAGTTAACAGACTAAAGTTATATAGAGATATACTGTAATAAAACATAAGAAAAATAAAGTTTGGTCGGTCAAGCCCGATTATATAATACCCTACGCTGAGTAAATGAGCAAAAACATTTTTCTTTTGAAATTTCAATAATTTATGTTCACAAATGATCTTCGGAAGTGGGCCTTATATAGAAGCTATGACCGACCACCATAAAATAAGGAGGTGTGATTTATGACTTTATCTAGATACAAAGATTTTCAAGAGATTTATGCTCGTTAAAGATAATTTAGGAAGTGGGCTTTTATAAGTTCTATGACTAATTATTGTCCAATCATGATAAAATTTGGTGACTTAGAACGAAATTTGTATATATACTTATATAAATTTATGATGTATGACCGATAAAGTCCTATTTCCGGATGACATTTGTATTGGGGCTAGGTGAAATAACGGACGGATTCTAGTTTCAATAGGGTTTTTCCTTGGGCCGAAAAACTGTATATGCCAAATTTTACCGAAATATCTTCAAAATTCCGATGTGTACTTTGCACGCAAGGTTCCCATGGACAGTCAGCTAGACGGACGAATGGACATCGTGAGCCGATTGGTATATTTTAAGTTGGGAGTAAGACTAATATTTGTGAGCGTTACAAACGTCAGCACAAACGAATATTACACTCCTCACTATGCTGGTTTAAGGTATATATACATAATATATTCACCCCATATAATTTTTTCCCCGCAGTATGACTTTATGGTACATAAATTCATATAGAATAGAAGTATCCATACAAAATTCATCCAAACTAAGCATTATGTAAAACCAAATCACAAAACCATATTTTTATTGGCTCGCTTTAAATATGAAAATAGTCCATAGTCCAGTTCCGCCAGTCACCTAAATTTCGCATAAATCTATTATAAATATCGAAATTTTGTTAAAATTCGACATAAATAATTCTCATGTATATGAAAATCACCCTACTGAATTTTATGAAGATTGGCTCATAATAAATCATAGTCCGAATATAAGGACCACTTCCGAAAATCACTCAAATATGTATAAATCTCCTATAAACATCGCTACCAAGTTAAAATTGTACTCAAATATTCCTTCCAAAAATCGCCTTACATCATCTTATTAAGATTGCCATAAAAGCTCATAGGTACCATAGGGAGATATAGATCAAGAAATAGGCCAAAAATAGATATTGTCCCGGTTTTTTTTCTTATATCTCAGCCATTTGTGGGCCAATTTTTTCGATTTTAAATAGCAACCGATACTGATGTATCAGCCGTGTTTGTAAGTTATTTGGGGTTACGGAAAGTTGATTTAAACATAGAGACGAACAGACAGACAGACAGACAGACAGACAGACAGACAGACAGACAGACAGACAGACAGACAGACAGACAGACAGACAGACAGACAGACAGACAGACAGACAGACGGAAATGGATATATCGACTCTGCTATCTATAACGATCCAGAATATATATACTTTGTGGGGTCGCAAATGAAAAATATTGAAATTACAAACGGAATGACAAACTTACTTAAACTCTCATGGTGAAGGGTATAAAAACATTATATTGGTTTACACAACAAGTATTTTATTATTGCTGCGAACGGCTCAGAAACAATATACTGTCTACAAAAAAATACTCTTAGTAGACATACCATACATTAAACAAAAAAACATTTCAGCCATAAATCATACATTTTTTCATGGAAAAAAACAAGTAGAATTTTTGAAATGTAATAAAGGAATTGCTTTACGAACAAAAATGTGCTAAAACCAAACCACATGTGCAGGTATTTATATAGGCAAATTTGTTAAAGCAAAAATATTAAAAGCAGGGAAATATTAAATTTACAGCATTTATTCTTAGATGGGGTGAAATTCTAAGATAACATTTATAAGCTTTTGTTCTATAGAGTAAATGGAACAAGTAATAGTATTATATTTGGCTGCTCCAAATCCTATCTACTTACCACCAATATAACAAATATGGACAATTTTAGCCTTCGCTCTATAATGCCTTTAACACACAAACGGACACATCAAGGACCCAGAATAAACATATATGAGCAAAAACACAGTATTGTTAATATTTCAGTAAATTGTTTCCTTGATACTATTTTCTCCACACATCAGTAAAATTTTGTATGAACAAAAAGTAGTGTTCCATCTTGTAAAATCCTTTGGCGTGAATTATATTGGTGAGGTAGCCAAAAGTTATAAAAATTTTTTGACAAAAATAATATTTTAAGTTAATTTAAGCAAAAAAAAAAAAATAGAATCAACGAAACAAAATTGTCAGCTTTATTACAATAAGGTATTTCCTTTAATGTTAGTTTTAAGAAGTAAAATAAAAATATCAAGACTTTAATATTACATCCATTATACAAAATTTATTCGAGTGATTTATTTTGGTGAAGAGGCCCGTTTTTAAAACGGGTTCACTAACCGATTTTAGTATTAACATAAAGTATATCTCTGCGAAAATTGTTTATATACTTCGAGTTTTGATATTGTGATCAGTTTTGAAAATTTTCACGAAGAATCTTGGGTGTGCAAAATTTTAATGGGATCCTCTGGTAATAATTTTTTTATAAAAAAAAACGTAATTCACGCAATTAACCATTCAATTATATATAGTTTTGTTGATTGGTGCCTCGCAAAAAACTGTATTGTTACGTTTTCACCTTTTGAAAACGTTGGTTTATTTCCTTTAAATAAACCGGATACTTTTGATTGTAAATAAAAGCAGTTTTGTAACAGCTCTTTATTTATTTAATATGTACAACAACATCAGCTTATGATAAAGTCACACACGACTGCAACCTCTGGCACTATTTATACACAGACAATCTTTCGGGAATATTCTACAACGCTCTTAATGGATAAACTAGCATGTTCGAATTCGATGTCAATATTAGCAGCTTAAGCATTTATTGTTGCCATACTTATAAACAATGTTAATAACCGCATGCTATCAACATTGTTGATAAGTAGAAGCTTCGACTGATGGACGTGTTAATAAACTTGATGAATGCTGCAGGCAGTTGTTACGGACCGTTAAATTCAAATCGCTATTGCAAATTCGTAACAGTACTGTTTAAAACAAGTAAGAGACCTATATTCGGGTCACTTTTTATACATACCAACAAAAATATGGTGATTATTGATTTTGTCATTTCATTTAAAACCCGCCGAAATATTTATCGCAATCCCAAAAAAGTATATAAGGACTGAGATCGAAAAAATCTTAACATACATATATGTGAATAAAAATTAAACCACTAAACTTACAGTTTTGATTGTTTTTATTTGATTGAAATTATTATAAAAATTTACAAGAAATATTATTTTTATAGTTCTAATCAATAGTAATGAATTTATGAACCTTTTCCGGAAACCCTACCATTGAGGTTTTTATTGAGCTTTCTGTTACTTTGTTCGAACAGGTAGTCCATATCCGTTGAAAATCTACCACACTTTTCGACACCTTTTTTGTGCTCTTCAATTCTCGTTTAACGAAATCGCAATCTCTCTCCACCGGCCTTAGCTCCAGGCTGTTTGGATGATTTGCCTCTCATGCTACAAATACCACAGTATTGTTCTTGTGCTTACAATAGCGATAGGATACCAAATCAAGCCAAAAATAAGTGGACACATTAACAAGTCTTATGAATGGCAGCATCTTCTTTTGTAAACATTCCTTGATGCAAATTTTGGTATCTATAGAGCCATTTGTAAGAAATGTTTGGCTTATTTTGCAGCAACTGCATATTGCTTGCCATGCCAAGAACTTTTTTCGAAAATTTTCTGCTGTTGGGTCCTAAGCATTTCTACAACATTCCCTCGAGCATCAGCAACTTAAAAATATTGACCCTCAAGCTGCGAAAATTCTCCTAGAAATACGTTTCGTCATCCATTATGCAGCAGGAATATTTCTTTTATAAAATTTAACTTCAATTTTCGTGCTCTGAATTTTTAGCAGCATTCCTCTCAGGAACTTTTTGAGCCTTGTATATTTTTAAACCTGCATTTGCATTAACTTTTCGTACCAAATAGTCCGAGTACTGAGCTAGCCGCATCACTTTCCTACCGGATGTGCTGGGAGCTCTTTTGAAAATGCTTTCTATTTATTGGCTTTAGAAACATCATATGGACCATTCCTTCTACTTGAACCAGGTTTTCTATCAACAGACAAGGTATACCGATACTGTTTAATAATATTGGAAGACCTTTTTGTAGAACCAAGTTGGATTTTGTTGAAAATATTTTATAATTTTAGTACGCACTTTTTTCTCGTCACGTATTTTAATTAGATTAACAACAAACGAACATAATTGACATTAAACATAACAACTGATATTCTTTTCAAAGGTAACTTGATAAAAAAATATCGAATAATACTTAGTTTAAAAGTTTTAATGAAAAACGTTTGTTAAGGGGTTTTTCAGTCCTTAAGACGACCTAGCTATGTCCGTCCGTCTGTCTGTCTTTTGAAAACACGTCAGGGCCCAAACAAAAGGAGCTAGCAAGCTCCGTCTGTCTGTCTTTTGAAAATAATTTCATCGAGCTAGCTACTTTTGTTTTGGCCCTATTGTAATTTCAAAAGACAGACAGAAGGACGTACATAGCTAGGTCGTCTTAGAATTTCATAAGGACCCATTATATATACAGTTTTATGGGCTTGCGAGTTATAAATGCAATGACAATATCAATAAACCCCCATTTTTTTTGTGGTGAGTATTAAATGCAAATGTACATTTTTTGTTTGCTTTATTTAAAAGCGTATTTTTGGTATTTAATTTTGTACTTAATATTATTGTGTTTCACGTTATTTGAAAATAAACACAAAGTTCAGTAGAGTATTTTGTGTATAATTGTAAAATCAAATTTAAGTAATCACAGTGCATATTCTAGAAAATAAATATAAAAACAGACTTTCTCAAATATTATATAAAAATCAAAACATTCAAATTTAATCATAAATGTTTAATGCACCAAGCTCTTATTGAAAATGATTCCACTCAAAAGTAAATACCGCCTAAGGGGATAAAACAACCAAGACAACTAACTGCTTTAAATGTTAACATATTATTTATTGTCAAAATAGTAAAAAATTTTAACAATATTATATATATAATATGCCACCCACTCATATATAAAACCGCATATAATGTCATACATGAATATGCATATGGAATACATAAATAAAAACCAAGAAACATTACAGCTGTGAACATTTGCAACCGAGTTTTGTTTTATTTTTGTAAATTATGAAAGCAAATAAAATAAAGAGTATTTGTATTCTCTTGATTATTATCATTGTGACATGATTATTTTGTCAAGACACTTCGTTGTCAAAACAATGTCTGAATAGAATGAAGCTTGAGGCAATTCGGTACAGCTGTTCTTCACAGGCACATTTGCTCTACTCTTTTGTTTTTATTTCTTATTTACATTCGTGTATTCGTATTCATTTGTTGTTTTTGTCTGCATATCCCTATCTTAGAGATAATGTAAATAAATGCAAAGAATAAGAATGAATTTTTAGTAAAATTCTTATATTCAAGACATTTTTGGATTCAACATGTACGTGACACCATGCACAAATGTACGCAATCAACTAATCTGAACATGTTGTAGTAAACATGTGTGTGTATATACAGTATCCTTACATGTTTGCAAGGATACTGTATGTATGTAGACATATGTTGGCAGTGTTGTCAAATTCATACATACATATGTATACAAATTTACATGTTATAATGCATTTATAGGTATATTACTAACATGCATTTCTTAGACATCCTTACTCTTACTAATAAGAGTATGATATATACATATCTATATGTAACTATGTCTGTTGCATATATATTAGAGTGGCCATCAGTATTTGATCTTTAAAAGTTAAGTGGTTCAAATATCTATATGACCATTTCGAAGGTCCAGAACATGACATTAATGTTTTAAATTAACAATATATAGAAAACTTAAGCCTCTAACTGGCAGGACCGTAAAAATTACCCGATAAAGCCAATAATTTTTTTTCAAGTAGATGTAGTCAATAGAACCGTAAGTTTTAATTTTCAGGTGAAAAATACATTCTGAACGAACCTCAGGTTAAAAATTGTGAAGACTCCCACATTATTTTCGATGGTAATATTTCCAGAAACAATTTTTATCAAATTGACCACATAAAGACTGGTCTCAGTTGAAACAAATGACTTGGATGTCACATTTCTTACAATGTTTGAAATGTCAGCATCGAAATGAATATTAGCAACTTGATGATCAGGTCTTTTCCCAACACCTGATGTGCCAGGCTGTAGTGATAAACGCTCATCGAGATTTGGAACAGATGGTCGTCCTACAGACCATATATTTTTGAAGGAAACAAGGCCAGCAGCAAGTTCCTCACGCTAATCGGGAAGCTGTAAAGGCAGTTCTTTAATCGGACACATTGTTGGAAGCTTTGGCCTCATCGGCATTTGTAAAGACCATGTCCACAAAATGATAGAACAACCTAATCGTAATCGTGTCATTCTTAGTTCCAATATGATATCGACCCTGAAGACCATCCATGAGATCTATCCCACCTATGCGATCATTGTATTTTCGAACAATTTGAGGGCATTTGATTTCGATGAATTTCTTCAGCTTTCTATCATACGTATCATCGGTATGCATACCGAGGTACCTTTGACTGTTGTTCGGCAGGATTGGTTCTTCTGAAACGTTACCTACATATGTCGATGACGGGAGGACATATTTGTTTTCGCACCCTTTGGAATGCCTTAGAAATATCAAGAGCCACATTTTACTTTCGCTAAAACGGTTAATGGAACGACATCATTTTCCGATAAGAAGGCAAGCTGGTCCTCCGTAGAGCTCTCCATTATCCGTTAAAGTGCAGAACAAATTGCTATAATTAATTTCAATAATTTTCAAGGTTGTTAGCCTGTCCCCTTTTGAAATTGGCGTTATATTAGCAACTTTCTAACATATATGAAAATTCACCGACACGCTCTAATATGCTGAAAAGGTTTGCTAGTGGACGGGCTTACGCCGAAGGAAACTGCTTCGAGATCCGCTAAAGTCTTTATATTCGAAATAGCCACTGATACTCATTCAATCTCAGTTAGTGGTTCATTGCTTCCCTATAAGTTCGAATTACTTGCAAATAATTTAGCCAAATGGTTAGCTTTATCAACTGGGTCTTTAAAAGAGTAGGAATTGGGGAACTATCACAATCCTTTATTCTTTTAACGAATCACCAACAATTTTTTCTACTCCAGGGAGCAGCAAGACCTTTGGTTCGGATGTGTTGCTCGTGTAGAGATTATACACACTTCCACAGCGATTCAGTTGGGGCATTTTTGTTAGCGCGCTACAAAATTGATTTACGAGAGGCCTTAATTTAGCTCGAGACATTTTTAAAAGAAAATTTTGAGTGTCTGCAATTCTACAGATTCTTTTGAAAATGGTCCTGCTGGCGAACGGTTTTGAGGGGGCTAACAAAATCACTTGTTTCCTATCCATACGAAGTGGGTCGCTCTAATATATACGTATGGATGTATTAAATTGCAGTTTACATCCTTCACACAGATTTAGTTCGTTGGAAACTATTGTTATGATTTTATGATTGTTTTAGCAATTTTACAAATGTATCTATATATGTAAGTATAAGTTTATATATATAAGTTTATGTTGCTAGTGATGTTTTGTACACACGAAAACTAAATGTGTAGGAACAATTTAAATAATTAATTTATAAAACATACACATGAAGGCATATGCATGTAAATAAAAAGTAAATCATGTTCAAAAGAAAATCAAAAGTAATTTTAGAACTTAATTTAATTTACTAAAGATTACATATTTTTGACATGAATACCCAAAATCACACAGCCATGTATCGAAATACAACTGATGGCATTTGGATACCCAAGGTCATATGTAAGCATATATTTAAATATTTTCTAGTCTAGTATTGATTTTTTGAGAATTTGTAAATTTAGAACAAGGTGTTGGATCACGTACAAATTTTACTTTTATATTGATGCTGTCTGTTGTTTTATTTATTCACAAATCTACCTCTACAAACATTTTGTTTATTTTGACCTGAAATATTGAAGTAATTTATTTAACATATGTAGAAATCAAATTAGATGAATAATGTGGCTGAAATTTTAAACTGACTTAAGAGTGTAAAGTTATTGCAAACAATATATATATTTTAAGTTTTTTTTTTTATTATTCTTCGAAATATTAGAAAATGTTTACTAAATGTTTAGTACTTCGAACTTCCCTCATGGTCCCACTCTCAATTTTTTATGTGTTGTTAACCATACAATGGAACATTTTTAGAAAATAAAAGATGGCATTTTGAAGATATCATTTGTTCAATGATAATATTTTGATTCAATAGCCTGTGCTCAAAGGCAACATACTTATGTATATACATTTTTAGCTTTGAACCACGATAGAAGATCAACCACAGCCAATTAAATATTGTTGAGCAACTTCAGATTTTGTATAACGAGGGTTTATATTCAAATAGTACTATCTGCAAAATCACAATTTTACGGGAGAGCGAAAACCCAATTTTTTCGATAACTCTCAAGAGTATTAAGTAGAATTTAGTTTTCAATGTTGTTTAAAAATGACATATAAATCCTACATATGGGCAATTCCACGAGAATGACAACCACGGCTAAAAAAAAACAAAAGCCCTTGAAAATTTTGTTTAAGATGATTTAAGTAGGAGAAAACACTAAAATGTTAGTACGCGAAAAAATTAATATTTTAAGTGCAAAAATAATAGTCTAAACTGACTATATTTAATTGTGGCGAAAACTAAGCTCCTAATTAGCATGTAGTATGAAATGAATTTGACTCTGATTGTTGTCTTGGTATTATCAAATTGTTTATTGAAACCGAATATATATTTTCTATTTATTTTTTTAGTTTTTGTATCCATATATTTACAGAATATATACAAATGTCACGTACGATGACATGGAATTGCCCATATGCTAATTTTTTATTAATTCTTGATATTCGCGCTTTTATGTTAGATAGTTGTTTTTACAAGTTGAAGTTTTATCGATTGAAATAAGCAGATAGCTATATTTATACCCTACACCACCATACACACAAAAAAATAATCGAGGCTATATTAACTAAGCTTGCATAGTTAATTTATTTTTGTATGAAAATGAAAAACTTAGTTTTATTATCTATGTCAATAGGTAATTCAAACAATACACTTTACCTAAAAACTATGTTAATATAACTATTGGAATTAGTAACTTCTTCGAAGTTTTTTGTTTACTTAATTGTCAATTGAAAATATTTTTGATGCATAAGGGTATGTATATATTAAATTAATTTAAAAAATATAAAAATTTAAATAAATTCTATTTTATTTTCAAATTTCAAAAAATCAAGCAGTCCACAATAAGTTCAACTCCTGTCAAATCCACCTACAGGGCAAGTCCTCAATTTTTGAATTCATCAATAAAATCAACGGATGAGTGTAAAAATGATAGCAGCCCCGAAAAATTAGAAAAACAAACAAATAATGAAGATTTAGCTGGTCTCTTTGGAACTAACCGGTATGTCGACGGCCAATGCAATGTCGGAATTGGATCAATGTAATTTAGCTAGATGCCCTATGCGTGTCTTACGCCAGCAACAAAAGCGCATGAGTTCAAGGGTCTGAGTGATTCTGATGCGAATCACGTACAAAAATCTGCAAACAATTTTAATCAAATTTCATTTATTTATATACACATAAATTTCAATTTGTCAATACATTTTTTTAAATAAACGATTTTCTAAATAAAATTTGTAAATAAATTCATTTTATGTTACAATTGTTCCATAGTCAAATTATCAAAAATTAAACTATAAATTTACTTTGCTTTCATTGGTGAATTAACAAATTTTATAAGGAATTTTAACAAAAAATTTTTGTTGATTTTTCGAACATTGAAATTATCTAAAATTTTAGTCATATTAACTAAGAAACTTTGTAAATGCCACTCTACCCTTGCGCTTTTTAGGAAATATAACCTATGGATTTTTTTGTGTGTAGTGGGGAGGGTATATTGGATTTGTGCAGATGTTTGTAACGAATATTAGTCTAACACCCACCTTAAAGTATACCGATCGACTCAGAATCACTTTCTGAGTCGATTGAACGATGTCCGTCCGTCTGGCTGGATGACTGTCTGTGTAAGCCTTGTGCGCAAAGTGCAGGTCATAAATGTTTAATTTATATCGGTATCTACACAAGTTTTTCTCCAAATAAGTTTTATATATACAGAATTCATGTCACCAAATTTTATGATGATAGGTCCATAATTAGTCATAGCTCCCATATAAGGACTGCTTCCGATAATCACTTTAACGAGCATACATCTCCTAAAAATGTTGGTATACACATAAAATTCAACATAAATAACTTTCATATAGACAGTAATCACATGACCAAATTTCATGGTTATCGGTTCATAATTTGTCACAGCTCCCATATAGGCTCACTTCCGAAAATTACTCACGAATATAAAGTATTGAAATTTTGAAAGAAAACTGTTTTTGCTCATTTACTTAGTGTAGGGTATTATATGGTCGGGCTTGATCGACCATACCTTCTAACTGGTTTTATGTAAGTAACACGAGTTTTTAATAAAATAATTAGGTATTTTTTAACAAAACCATGTTCAATATATTTTGGATGACTAAATATTAAGACACGTTATAACGTTAAAATAATTTGAAAAATGGTTCTTCCTTCTTGAGCTACAACTTCGTCTTGTTGTCTTTCCAATTATGCACGTCCTTTTTTCGAATCCAACTTGTTTGGCTCTGAGTTCGACACATATGTCACATTCGTCTTTACGAGGCCTATATAGAGCCATATTTTGGTCCTTAAAAAAATTTATAAAATGTGAAATCTGATACCGCACGAAGCTTATTCTTCAAATATTTTAATATTGCAGCAATTCGCACGCCTTTTCTTATTTTCAAGTCGGTTTTTTGAAGCAGAAGAATGGACTCGTTTTCTTCTACGACAATCTAGAATAACTTTTTAGTTACAAGTATAAGTGTGACGAATTTTGAACAACAAACTTGTTATAAGTTCATCACATCTTCTCTAGATGAAATATAATCGATTGCAATACGCTGTAGATATTTCATTTTGTTGGTCAACCAAAAAGTACAAAGTATATGTATATATTTTACAAAAAACAACTTTAATTATTTTATTATATTTTGTATGTAGCATGGCAGAATCAACCAACGGAGAGTTGTCAATATTTACCCCTTCAACGTCAAATAACGCATTTACTCTCATCACTTTTTATTTTGTTTCCGCGATGTTTTACACCTATATTAAAAACAACACATTTATTTGGACACATTTCAATTTTTATTAAATATTTTACGAAAAAATTTAAATACATAAATATTTTTTTTAATACAACCACAAACTAATTTATTTTTCTCTTAGACATTTCGTTTTGTTTTTTTCAAATTTTCTTTTGTTTGACATTATAAGGAATGTATAATTGAGAACGTACTTTCTATTAATTGTACCTTGTTAGTTCCGCCATGGTATGTAGAAAAGCACTTTTTTTAAATTAAATTAAAATGAAATATGACAAATTAGTCAGAGAATACGATGCTATAAAAAAATACATTTTCGAGACAAAAAGTTTTATGAGAGCATTTCTAAACTTCATTATACCCTTAGTAGCAATATTTGCCATTAACAATATACTTACATATTTTCTAATATAAGTTATCCCTATTTAGTGCTTCAGAAAGTTAAGAAAGTATGTGGTCAAGTAAAACACATAAAAATATTAATAAAGGGAATTCCTTCAACAAGAAGCCGCATCATTCAATGTAAAAATTTTTAAATAATTATGCCAAAGAATAAAAATACGTGGAATACTTTTAAATAACAAACTAAATACTATAAAATATTCCTCATAGCTGTTTTCTCTATAGCGGATAATAATAAAAAATGGTACGACTTGGAATGTATAAAAGTATGAGAAAATCTGTATGTATTTCTTTCACCACACTATTTTTGAATAAAATGTGTATGAGTGTTATACAAAATCTTGACATAAACTTTAACATCATTTGAATGTAAAAATATATTAATTTTTTACTTTGTGCAATCTGTTTTTCAGCATTATGACCATTTTCTAAACAAGAGCTAAGAGCTTCTCATAGCGTAGTCATTAGTGATGCACCTCGAGATGCTGGATGATAATAAGAAAACTAGATAAAATAAATATTTATAAGAAAAACTCTTTTGTGTAAGCAATAACATTTTCTATTGTGTTATCATGGTATTCGTCTCATGCATACCCAGCAGTTAAGCAAGTAGTCAATGTATCCCTTATATGGACAGTAATAGTGTTTTTAAATTCCCGACCTTTTTTGGTTCCTGGGAATAGACCAATTTTTTGGTACGTTCCCAGGTACACGGGAATACCCGAAATATATAATTATAACATAAATTCCATCTTAAAGCCAACATTGTTCAGAAATAACTTTTCATAAAACAAACAAAATCAAAGACGATATTTACAAAATCAAAAAGATTTTGAATTTTCAAAAAAAAGTGTTTGCAAAACGCAACCAGATATTTATTAGATAAGCAACAGCAGCAAGTGTTCATCATTCAACTTAGAAAATGTAATGATCAATATGATAACTTTGTCCTAATATAAGTCAGTTTTTTAAATAAAAAAAATGTTATTTTATCATTTTTGAATTTTTTATATTCTCAGATTTAAATATAAATATAACAATTGTTTTCAGAGACTACTACCAAGCGGTGAGAAACGTGTTTATACCATTTCTTCTTGTAGTGCTATTTCCATGTAGATTTTTCCAGTTTCATTATCGAAACATCACTAAAGCAGGGATGCCCAAAGCTAGAACTGTATTTGTGTTAGTGAGCGAAAGAGAAGTCCACTGAATAAAAGTCTAGTGAGCTAAAAAAAATTTCAGTATTTATCAGGCTTTATTTCTTAACTATAATTAAGTCAACAATCTCAATTGCATTATTAGTCCCAGTGACGACTAATCAAAAGAGAGTAAGAATATGCGTGTTGTTAGTCAGTGTGAAAGCACTATGAAATGGGCACCATTGCACTAAAGTGTCTTAATATGGTTGGTATTAATATTGTTTCATGTAAAAGACATTTTTTGTTAGTAGGATCTAAATTTAGATTTCCTCTAGTGCAGTATTTCCCATCTAAAACTTATTTAATTAAATGTTTGTATACAAATTTAATTAAAATGATAAATATGTTGTAAATATCTAAGAAATTTTTGAAAAAACTCCATTCTGTTTATGAAAACATTAATCTTACGTACAAAGAGCAATGTCCGTATGTCTGTTTAGAATAACATTCTAAAAATCTCAAATAACTAATAATAAGCGAAAAACTGTTAAAAAGACCTTTTCATATTTTTGGTGCGATAATTTGCGTTCCAACTTGTTTTCTCTGCATTTCATCCCTTTCTCGATAGAAAATTCTGGGAATCCGGTAGTAAAAAATATTTAAAATTCCCCGTTAATTTGTACCAGGAATTCCCGGAATAAAACCCCAAGACAGTAATTGTCATTAATGTCTGGCCACTTAGCAGACTCTAATTTATATATTTTGAATCTCTTGACAAGAATGTGCTAATTGTAGTGCAGAGATAAGTCAATTGGTTACTTTATACATCCCATGTAATCGAGCGTAAAAGCAGTTGTCACTCTAAGTAACCTACAGTTTTTAAATGCTTATTTTGTACCAGAATACGGAAAAAAACAAAACGAAACGTTTTGTTTTGTTCCAAACCGTTTGTTTTGTTCCAAACCAAAAACCAAACATAAACAATGAGAATGATTGTGCAATTTTGTTTTGTATTAGCTGAGTTCACAATCTTGTGCAAATGATCTTGCATCATTGTATATGTATTGCATTTTTACTTTACGCTAACAAAATATACAGAATACCACCATTGCATTAATTTGCAATACAAGGTTGTGAATACCGCTATTGTTTTTGCTCGTGAGCGCAAAATGTGCATTAATATAAACGTACGCAGCTAGAAAATAAAAGAGAAAGATCAATATTGAAACATTCTGAGATAAAACGTTTGGTAACTGATTTACTCATTATAATAGAGAACAGAGTAGCAAAACAAACAACAAGAAAAAAAATATGTTTCTCTATCTGTTTTGTACTCAAATGTACGATTATAACGGTAAATTAAATAATGCAGATGAGTGAAGCCAATTGTTTCGTTTTTTCTCTTTGTCACTTGAAAAGTTTTGTTTTTGCTCTTGTACAATACAATTTAAAAATTTTAATTTATTTTATACATTTTGCAAACGTTTGCGCAATGTGTGTTCGTTTTCATACTCTGTTTTGTACTGCACTTAAAAAAGTAGTTATTTTACCCATCAGAAGTAATCTATTGTCGGAGGAAGTTTTGTTTACAAACAGTCGGTTATTGAACTGTCTAAGAGATGTCTTATTAACTAACTAGTAGCACCCGTATATGTTAATATAACTTTTTATGTATCTGATCAAGTAACCATTGAGGTAGCTAAGGAGTGAGATCGACAAATTCTAAACTTCCGTACTCTGTTTTTGGCCTCTAAATTTTTAGCAGCGTTCCTGTCAGGAACTTTTTGAGCCTTGTATGTTTTTAAACCTGCATTAACTTTTCGTACCAAATAGTCCGAGCACTGAGCTAACCGGGCTGCTTTTTGGCATTAGAAACATCATGTGGACCATTTCTTCTACCTGAACCAGGTTTTCTATCAACGGACAAGTTCTCCCGGTACTGTTTAATAACATTGGAAACAGTTTGACGGCAGGCCAACTTTTTGTAGGACCAAGTTGGGTTTTGTTGAAAATATTTAATAATTTTAGTACGCACTTTTTTCTGATCACTCATTTTTATCAGATTAACAACAAATGAATATAATTGATATTAGACATAATAACTGACATTCTTTACAAAGGTAACTTGATCATAAAAAAAATCAAATAATACTTGGGTTAAAAGTTTTAATGAAAAAGGTGTCTTAAGAATTTTACGATCTCACTCCTTAGTAAGGTAACTGACTCCATAAGTATAACCAGCATGTGAATCCAATATGTTTATGACTCGTTTGGCTCAGCTATCAGACAGCCTTATTGTAATCCAGGGGGAAAATCGACCGCCTGGTTTGAACATGCACATGTTAAAATAACTATTTGCATAACTAGATCAGATTTAGAAGACTGTACTAGAACTGCTCTAGGAGACTATTTAAAAAGAAGATAACTTAAATTAAATCAGGAAAAACAATATAATAAAACTTGCTAAAAGGAACTAAATGAAGTTCTAATAAAGTTGTCGTAAATTAGAAAAGCAGATATAAAAATTAGTATCATCTAACTTTACCTCATAACATTCAACAATATACTAAAATTAAGGTTTTAAAATTGGTTAAAGTTAACTTTATAATTTATATTATATTTGATATCACTATTGCAATAATAAATTCAGAACTGATTAAATTCTTTTAAATACACCCAATGAGTCCATAGAAAATACTCAACATATTGCAAATATTATCTTAATTGTTTAACTTTTCAACCAAATATGATGTAAGATGTTATAACTATATAAAAATCTAAATTTTATTTTATGAACAGAAACACACACTATAAATCTTACATTAAAAACTCTTAATTACTCAAACATACCTGTAGCAGACAACTTAATGTTGTAGTGTCGCCAACAATTTTATAAAAATGTCATATGAACAATATTTGCCTTAACTTAAATGTACACCTTTAAACATTTCTGATATATTTGGCACTAATCCAAATGCAGACAAAGGGAGGAATAAATAAAATGAAAGCAATATGAAGCATAAGGGGTAAGGCGAATTTAATTGAAAAAAAATTAAAGGTAAATTCCTTAACTTAACTTAAATTAAAGAAGCATAACAATAAATATTAATCCCAAACAAATAAATAATTGATTGCATAAACAGTTTATTTTGTAGAAAATGTAAAAAACTTGTAAAGCTATCAGGTTATATAGGACTTAGAAAAGCACAGAGAAAGCAAGAAATTTTAAAAAATATCCCAGAAAGCAATTTTGCTGGAATTTTACCCAACAACGCAGAATGACGTTAGTTATAAAAATTCTTATCATGGACCAAGTGACAAGTGTCGCAAATCCGTATAAATAATGAAATAACTACTCAAGAAAAATTTGGGGTCATAGTTTGGTGGACAATTTTACAAATTCACAAAATCTGAAAAATGGGGGAATGCGGTAATGGAAGTCCAGAAAATCCTCTTGAAACTTTATATGTCTTCTATTTAAAGAAAAAACTATACTCATCTGGGTACGTTCATTTAACTGGAATTCATGACGTAGGTAGTTAAATTCGGTCCTAAATTTATGAATATGATTTTTTTTTTTTTTTTTTTTCAAGTAAAAATGTGAAATTGTTTGTAAAAAATCGTTAGAAAACCGATTTTATTATATTAATATTGATAGATATGATCAGATAAGCGGTTTTTACGCATTCGTGACAATTTCAGCAGAACCAGGGCAAAGATTTTGAGGAATTTTTACAATTTCTGTCCCAAAAGGGTTTTTCAGATTTCCTTTCCCCAAGTTTTTATGAGGCTTTTATGTTAAAATTTTGGAATTTACAAAATTGCCAACTTTTGACCCGCTGATTAAACACCAAGACATAACCCTATTCTGACATTACATAGACATGAAAACGGATTTGCAATAACTCTCAAGTGGATTTAGTTACAAATTCAAAATAAAAATTTTTTAAATAAATACGTATACTTAATATCAGAATTACTTAGAACATATACACATTGATCATACGCACGTGTGTATGTTCATAATCAGTTATTCTTACAATTTAAAAAAATAATTAATGTATACAAATTAAAATGTAATATATACAAATTAAAATATTTAATTAAGGACTGACATCGAAAAAATCTTAACATACATATATGTTAATAAAATTAAACCACTAAACTTACAGTTTAGATTTTTTTATTTGACTGAAATTATTATTAAAATTTACAAAAAAATATTATTTTTATTGTTCTAATCAATAGTGATGAATTTATGAACCTTTTCCGGAAACCCTTCTACTAAGATTTTATTGAGCTTTCTATCACTTGGTTCGAACGGTAGTACATCACCACTTAAAATCTACCACAGTTTTGAACACCTTTTTCATGCTCATCCATTCTCTTTGAAAATATCCCAATATTTCTCCATTGGTCTTAGCTCCAGCAAGTTTGAAGGATTTGTAAATAACGAATTATTGTTCTTGTACCACTCCAAACCTTGCTTACCATAGTAACAGGATGCCGAATAAGAACAAAAATTAAGTTGCCATATATATGGAAGCATCCTGTTTTGTAAATATTCCTTGATGTAAATTTCGTTATTTATAACAAATGTTTGGCTTCTTTTGCCGCAACTGCATATTGTTTGCCATACCAAGAACTTTTTGAGAAAATTTTCTGCTTTTGGGTCCTAAACTTTTCTACAATATTCCCTCGAGCATCAGTAACATAAAAATATTGACCCGGAAGCTGCGAAAAATTTTCCATACGTAAGTTTCGTCATCCATTATCCAGTAGGTATATTTTTTGTATAAAATTTTACTTCAATTTCCGCGCTCTATCTTTTGTCTCTAAATTTTTAGTAGAGTTTCTGTCAGTAACTTTTTGAGCCTTGTATGTTTTTAGACCTGCAAGCTAGAACCGCTATAACAAAGCCCGGCAAGCATTCGTTCATAAGAAACCAGTGTAGAAGTCGAACAGGGATGGATAAGTCACACTTTCAAGAAGCCTACTGAAGATATTGCAAGACAAGCCATTACATAAAACACGCATGGCAGCAGACTTAGAGGACGTCCTTCATACACATGAAAACAGCAAATAGAGATCAAAGCCGCTACAATAAATTTATGTCCAAGTGAATAAAACTATTGTGCTTTAATTATAAATAATTGAATTATGTTTCACAAAGGAGTCAGAGGAATAAATATATAAAACTAGCTGACTAGCTGAAAGACGTTGTCCTGTTACAAATTAAAAAAAAATGTTGTGTTCGATTGTTAATTTGTGAAAAGCTGTTTGACATGTCTAGAAATAGTAAAGAAGAGAAAAAAAGTGTTTTTGATGATAATTTGTATTCATATATGTAGGTTTGGGTTATATTTGACTTACATTTGATTTGAAAATATGTGATTCACTATGGTCATCGAATTAATTATACATGTCAAAAACCTAAGTCATGCAACAACAAAATACTTGCAAATCAATGTATTTTGTTGTTGTGTCAACCGTAAAATTTGGGAGAGAGTAACTATTTTTACTCTCAGCTTACTCTCCGTTGCGCTTCTAGTTCTACCCTATGCTTATGGTGTTCTGTTTACATTTTTATTGAAATATCGATTGCTTTGCTTTGATATCATAATTTCATTCATTGCAATACTCTATGATACACGTAATTTTTTGTTTGGTTTTTTGGAGCATAAAATCGAATTGCATAATGGTCGGAGACATTGGGATCCGTGGTATCAAAACGTCTTCTCCTTTGTACTTTCCTTCAAGTATAGTTGCTTCGATGACGTTATTTATCAGTTTTTTTTTCCGCGAGTCGGGTGCTATTACAAAGACGTGGTTGGTTTATGTTGCGTCACAATATGATAACCGATCCGACTTACAGTTGGAGATTTTGAGACGGTAATCCCTGTAATTCCAACGAGTTTAAAAACTCGGTTGGATAGCTGACGACATAATCTTGACAGTAATATCACTTTGAATCTGAAAATTTAATTCGTCGTCTCAACCAATCATGATTTTTGTAATTTTGTGCAATTTTTGAAAACACCTTTCGGATGACTTTGGATTTTGATTGGGTGAACTGGCAGAAAGCGACGGAAAATTTAATGCAGCCGGTCGAAATGTCAACCGGGATTTTGCCATTGTCAATGTCCAGCAATTGCTTGGAAAATACTTCTCCAGATAGATCGTTCTGCAGCTCGACATGCATGTTCACAGTCAATTTGAGTTTCTTGACGTGTTTCCACAAAACGGACGACTTCAAACATACATTAAGTTAATCGGATGGCGTTGACTGTTGAATCACTGGCAATGTTTTCCGAAAATTACCTGCCAATAGAATCATTGCACCATCAAACCGGCTTTGATTGTTTCGTAAATCATGCAACGTTTTGTCTAATGCCTCCTAAGACTTTTTATGCGCCATTGCACACTCATCTTAAACGATCAGTTTGCTTAAAATCTTTGGCCATCGCACGGTTGTGGGAAATGTTGCTTGTTAGATTTTCATTGAAAATGGCAACATGAGTGCTAAATGACCAGTTCGACCACCTTCCAACAACATAGCTGTAATTCCTCATAAAGCAAGTGAAACATCATTCTGCGAACGTATCGTTGCCAAAATCAACACGATGAAAAAGTTTTCCAGTTCCACCGGGAGTGTTCGAAAAAAAATTCCTCCAGTTCCATCTTTCACATCTTTCATACGAGTGTCGTACGCACATTTTTGTTGTCGATTCAACAGTGGAACGCTTGTTCCATCGCACATGGCATCCTTGTATTTGCTTCACAAATCAGTCGGTTTGGATGGGAAGCATTTTAAGATAAGATAAAAATTAAAATGTTTTTTCGTATATTGTTAGAAAGTTGCAAAATTTATATAATATACATACTATTTTCTAAATTAAGTTGCTCCATTTAAGGTTCAAAAGCTAAAGAGAACGTCCTAAGTATCATGTGCTAGTTATCCAATGTAAACTAAAATACAAACAAAAAACTTTCAACTATGTAGCACAATATAAATGTCATACTGATCTCCTGATAATGCAACACTTTAGTTAAAAATCTTCCACAAATCCTAGGAAGTTGTTATCATCCCATACGATCTAATCCTCATTTATAATGTTCTTGTTCTTTTCATTTTTCTTTGAGCTTATGGCAAATGCATTTATAAGGGTTTAAATGATGTAATGTTGGCTTGTTGCCACAAATTATTTTGAATTTAAAAGTTGCAACTATGGAATTTTTCTGTCGTCTCTTATAGTCATATAAATATGTATATTTCTCCTATAACAACCAACAGCTATGATGTCATTCAAAGAAAAAACTGTGGTAATAGTTTGAGTTAAATTATAAGAAAAAAATCAACATTCCTATTTGCCTCAACTTACCGTAAATGCGTTTAATGAAAGGTATTGGTAATAGTATAATTACATTTTTACCTCAGAATTATAATTAACTTCAAGCCAGAAGTTAATTGAGTTTTATTGAACACTTTTGTGCTGATTAGGACTAATGAAGTGAAGTTACTGGTAATTGATATTTGAAATTTGATAATGCTGAAAGTATACTGCTATGTATACTTACAAGAACGATAGAAATGACACAGAGATACAAAATGTTTTACATTGTAAGTTATGTTTATTATTTGTTCTTGAGTAAACCCATAGTTGTTTATATATAAAATATGAACATTTCCTCTCATCAGCAGCACATCATACTAAATATACAATTTCAAGCAAATCTCAAATCATAAATTTTGCACTTTCAAAATTTGCTGTCAAAAAAATATAAAATTGTTTCCTATTCTAATAAACACTAAATGAAGATTAAGTAAAAATTAAAATTTTAAGGGCTATTACTATTATGTCTTAGTGTGGGGACCGAATTGAAATTTTAAGGAAATTTTAGTTTTGGACGAAAATTTGTTAAAATTGATCCATTACGATAACTTAAATACGCATAAATCTCTTAAAGACATCGGTATGAAGTAGAAACTCGACACAAATATTCCTCATATACAATATAAAATTCGCAGTACCTAATTCTATGAAGATCAGTCATAGTTGCCATATAACAACAACTTTAAGAAAACACATTTACCTACATAAATATCTTGAAAATATTGATATTGAACCAACGTTTTACACATATCAGTTTTATGTATGCAAAACCCTAACTGCTGGTTTTTGTGAATTGATCATAGCCACACTACTAGTTCCAAAAACACATAAATCTCTAATAAATGTCGTAATCATTTTGAAATTTGACATCTACAAATCACCGTAACTAATTTTATGAGGATCGGCCCATAATTGGACATAGCTTACATATAAGGAAAACATATTAACCTACATAAATTTCGTATAAATATAGACATCGAACGAAAATTTGATACAGATCAGTTATACAAGGTGGCGCAAAAGTAATCCTATCCACCTATCAGAAAATGCTATAAATTTTGCGATTGGCCTCTAATGTCAGTTATGTTTTCACATTTGTGTAGTAAACACATGCGAAATACACGTTAATAAACAATGTTACGCTTCACTGCTCCAGAACGCGGAATATTGCTGACTATTTATTTGACCAATAATCGGTAGGTGACTTTGGCACAACGTGAATTTCGTCGCACATTTCCTGGCCGTCCAACGTCTACTGGTGAAACACTGCGACGTTTAGCCGCTCGCCTCGAAGAGACTGGCACAACACGAGATGCTGCTAGGCGTGGCAGACCCCGGAATAGCCGTTCTCCAGTAGCAGAGAATATTGCTGCTGTAGTCGAGGATATCATGGAAGCGCCGTCGACATCGACCAGACGACGTGCCACGCAAATGGGTATCAATCGACGGTCTTTACAGCGCATTTTGGTACAAGATTTGAAGATGTTTCCGTACAAAGTCCAGACGGTGCATCAGATGTTAGCTGCTGACCGCCAATCGCGTCTAACATACGCTCAAGGCATCCTTAATCACCACCAAGAGGAAGATAATTTTTCATCAAAAATAATCATGAGTGATGAGGCCCATTTCCATCTTAGCGGGTACGTAAAAATGTATGCTTCTGGGGCACTGAAAATCCGCGTGTAACCCATGAAGAGCCATTACACCCGCTCAAAGTCACTGTATGTTGTGCTGTTTTCGCTGGAGGAGTCATCGGACCTTTTTTCTTCGAAGACGTCGCGGGCCAAACGGTTACTGTGAATGGTGAGCGCTACAGAGCAATGATCAACGAGTTCTTTTTGCCGCAACTTAATGAATTGGGATTGGAAAACATGTGGTTCCAACAACGGCACACACTGCACGTGCCACAACCGATATGCTGAAGGATGCATTTCCCGGGCGCCTAATCTCCCGTTTTGGCGATTTGCACTGGCCAGTAAGATCGCCTGATTTGACCGCTCCAGACTTCTTTTTGTGAGGCTTTTTGAAGTCGCGGTTTTATGTCAAGAAGCCTCAGACTCTTGCAGATCTTAAAGACAATATCCGTCAAGAATGTGAGGACCTATCGCCGGAAGTTTTGGCCAAAGTGATGGAAAATGACATAAAAAGGGCTCAAATGACAATCAACTGTGGCGGCGGCAATTTACATGACATCATATTCTCGACTTGATGTAAAAAAAAAAAAACTAAAAGACCAAATAAAAATAATCCACAAGAAGAATCAAAGTTTTTCAATTTTTTTTTTAATTACAGCCAAAAAACAACTGGCCTTAGCTCCAGGCAGTTTGGAGAATTTGCCTCTCTTGGTACAAATACCAAATTATTGTTCTTGTACCACTCAAGGGCTTGTTTACTATAGTGATAAGATGCCAAGACAGGCCAAAAATAAGTGGAAACCTTGATGTAAATTTCGGTATTTATAGAGCCATTTGTAACAAATGATTGGCTTCTTTTGCCGCAACTGCATATTGCTTGCCATACCAAGAACTTTTTGGAAAATTTTTTCTGCTTTTGGGTCCTAAACTTTTCTTCAACGTTCCCTCGAGCATCAGAAAACACAAAATTTTTGACCAGGAAGTTGCGAAAAATCTGTCAGAACATACGTTTCGTCATCCATTATGCAGCAGGAATATTTTTTTTTTAATTTGACTTCAATTTCCGTGCTCTTTATAGTAGCCTCTAAATTTTTAGCAGCGTTACTGTCAGGAAATTTTTGAGCCTTGTGTGTTTTTAAACCTGTATTTGTTTTAACTTTTCGTACCAAATAGTCCGAGCACTGAGCTAACCGGGCTGCTTTCCTTCCGGATGTGTTGGGAGCTCTTTTGAAAATGCTTTCTATTTTTTTGGCTTTAGAAACGTCATGTGGACCATTTCTTCTACCTGAACCAGGTTTTCTATCAACCTACAAGTTCTCTCGGTACTGTCTAATAACATTGGAAACAGTTTGACGGCAGACTGTTGAATGCTTGGCGATCTCAATCCTTATATGGGGGATTTCTTGTCAAGTTAATCAACTTTAAAAAACGGTATCTTCCGATCGGGATGAAATTTGCGACAAGGTTAGTTCTATTAGATAGTAATTCCCCCTCTCTGAGTTGGAGTGGTATACAATTTTTGCCAAACAAGTGTTTTGTCTCATTTATGTAACTTATTTCCTATTCTTCTTTGCAAAATGTATTCCAAATAGTTAGATAGCTATTTCTTCAATCTTTAATCGAAAAAAATTTTAAAAATAATTAAAAATTTTCCAGCCATTAGTTAAAAATACTTATAATTTAGTGCCATTTAATTCCAATATTTAATATGAATTTAAAATGTTCAATAAACTTATTTATATTATCAGCATTTTATTACCTTAATATGTGAATAAAACTAGAAATATACTCAAGTATAATTCAATTTTTTATTTGCAACTAGATCTACTTTATTTTTTTGTTTATTCATTGGAAAATATACATAACTACGTGTTGATATACTCTGATGTAGGCAAACATGCAAATATTGAAATGATATTGGAAATGAGTTTTTCATTTTCGTTGTTGGCTGAATCTATCATATATACATATACTTTCCGCACGCATCAGTTATTTTAGATAAAATACTTGCAACGTTTGCATGTACGTATGTATGTATGTTGCAAATATGTATTTGTTTGTAGTTGTTGCCGAAAAACGTTGTTTCCTTTTAAATTTTATTATTCTTTTAACATGCGTCACAAATATTGATGAGCTCTCGAAATGTTAAACGTGCCGTGAATTTTCGGTTTCATGATGATGTTAAAGGAAATGCAAATAGAAAATATTTTTTTTTTATATATATTTTACAAAAATATGCTACTTTTAACTGATAAAGAAAAAGTGCTGCAATCAACTAGATTAGCAATGAGTGTGAAAGTTGCAAGTGAAACTTGTATTAAAAATAGCATGTGACTTCCTTTTGTGAGTTTTTTTTGGAAAATATGTTAAAGTTTTAAAGGTAGAACTACATGCACATATGAGAACTTTCATATTTAAATATGTTTTAACTAAATATTTACAAACTAGATAAGTTCAGGAAAGTTTTTAAATTGATATTTATTTATGATATATTAATGTTTTAAAAACTTAACTCTTGACATAAAAACATAGATGGAATAATATTTAAAAACCACAAGTTTTCTTAAACATTTTAAAATTACTTTTTCCATTGATGTTTCATAATCGCAGACTTAAAATGTCGAAGAACATGCAATAAGTATTTATCACCCATTTAATTTAATTAACCTTATTCATCTTACAAATTAATCATAAAACAAGTAAGAAAGTTAAGTCGGTAGGCTTAGTATTAATAGTGTAAACACGGAGCTTTTATTATTCTCAGGACTTAAGTTTGGAATACGTCCAACCCGATTTTTTTATTTAAAAAAAGTTAAGCAATTTTTCCTTGAGTATTTTGAGTTTTAAATTAAAATATTCTTGAAAAGTTGTTTTAAATTTGGGTAAGAATTTCAAACTTCTGTATATTTTTAAATGGAGTTTCCCTATGAGGAAAACAGAAAAAGAAAAACTTTTACAATCATATAAATGTACATCACAGACAAAATAAAAAAAAAATATATTTATAATCCTTTACACAAATATACCTTAGAAATTAGGGTAGTGATGCAATGGTGAGAAAGTAAAAGTAAATAGTGTCAATGTACTCATATAACTTTAAATTGCGTTAAGAAGCATGACCCCTCTATGTTAAATCAACAACCAAATAAAAACTTTACATTCGAAAAATAAATACTGATACTAATGATTTAGATTGTAAACCTCTACTCCATTATAACCCAATCATAAAGCCAATATTGTATTATGAGATTCAGTAGCTTCAAATAGAGAAAAAATTCATGGATACCAAAACAAGTTTCTAAGATTGATCACAATTGCCCCTAGATATAAAAAAATCGAATATACCCAAATACCTATTCGTGGCTTTGGTAAAAACGTAACTCTTTATGGTCACTAAAGTTTGTGGAAATTGAAGCAATAAGTTTTATTAACTTTTATTAATCTTAATTTTAGTTTTTTTTTTCGTAGTCTTTCAAATTGGTGCTACCCTATTAAAAATGTATAGATGTTTTAAAAATGTTTACAAACACAAACCTAGTCATACACACAGTGTTCACACAAACACATTTACACGCACATATATATGTTCTCAACGGAAGATGCAGTATGGAGGCATATTTTTCCTAAAGGCCTTATTTTGCAGACACATCATGTTTATAAGCAGGGACCGAAAATAATAATTATTCTTGAAATTTCAAAGGAAAAAAGCCATCACTAGAAAATATCGGAGAGTCAAGTCAAGCATACCATTTTGATCGTTTTCAACTATATTTTCATAAATTAACATGATTTTTAATTTCTTTATTTTTATTTTTTTTGTCAAAAATAATTGTTATTTTTTGATTTTTATTTTTTTTGTCAGAAATATTTGTCAAACTTTGATTTTTATTTTTGTCAGGAATATTTATCAAACTTTGATTTTTATTTTTTTTATCAGAAATAATTGTTATTTTTTTGTCATACATATTTATCACACTATAATTTTTATTTATATAGTCTGACAAATATATATCACAAAAAAATAACAATTATTTCTGACAAAAAAAAATCAAAGTCTGACAAATATTCCTGACAAAAAAAATAAAACTCAAAGTTTGACAAATATTTCTGACAAAAAAAAATAAAAATCAAAGTTTGACAAATATTTCTGACAAAAAAAATAAAAATCAAAAAATAACAATTATGTTGTGATTTTTATTATAAGTGTCATAATTGTTACGGTCCCTGTTTATAAATATGACAACAATAACTATTAAAGCTGCTAAAATCTCTAGGTGATCATTGTGGAAATATAACATTCTAGTTTTGTTCGTTAGATGATTCATGAAACAACTACACCATTTTTAATTGAAATAGAGAAACATAGAACAATATATATCCATATAAGCCTTACTGAGAGGGAAAAAAACTAAGTCTGTTGTCAAAAACCTAAGTCCTGTCAAAACTTAATAAAAAATGATTTTTTTCATTTGAGAAAAATTAACATGTTTAGGAAATAAAAGTGTACTACAAAGTATTGAAAAAAATTGCCAAAAATTGTGTAGAAGTGTAATAAAGCGGTTCGGTCTATATTTAGTAGGAATATCAAAGTTAAAATTTCAAGTTTTTTGATGTGTTTAATTCTCTCATAAGTATGCTGAATTCACATATCACTAGTACGTGCGGAGAGAGTAATTATTGTTACTCTCAGCTTACTATCAGTTGCGCTTCTAGTTGTACCCTATGTTGAGAACATTATACATGAAATTAAGAAAATTCCAAATGAAATTGAGAAAATTGTATTTTTCTCTACAAAAATAATAAACACTAAACAAATAACAATGATGTTGTATAGCTCTACTGCAATCTTCAGTAAGTTATACAGGACTTGGAATCGTTAATTAATTCTTCAAGATATAAAATCCTCTGCTCTCCTTCATTAGGACGATTTATGGTTGATATATTCATCATTGACTTCACTATACTTTTGATTTCAGACCAAATTATTTCAATAGGGTCAAGCATTGGTGAATAGGGACAAATCGTAAAAGTGTTGCTAGAGAGTTGTTGAAAGTTTCACGTTGACGAATAAGGCAAGGGGCATTTTAACATACCACAACGAGTTCTGATAACTGATTGTCCAACTCTTTCCATCTATCAGAAACTCAATTTCCCCTATATATTAAGAACAATTTTACCTGAGGTTATACATTTTTTCAGGAATATTATTTCCCCACGCGTAGTGTTGCTTAAGAATACCTCTCAATTATCTTTTAAATCCCTATTTGTTCTTTAAAGAAAAATGTTAACTTTCTTTTGGAATTTTCTCAATTTCAAATGGAATTTCTCTATTTCATTTGGAATCTTTTCAATTTCACATTGAAATTCTCAATTTCAATTGGAATTTTCACAATTTAAAATGAAAATTCTGAATTTCATTTGGAATTTTCTAAATTTCAATGAAATGGTGTATAGTTGTGTATTGCAAAGCAGTTTTGCGAGTTGCAAAGCAGTCAGTGTATTGTACACGCAGAAATAAAATATAGCTGTGCATGTTTACTGTAACCAATTCAAAATTTTTACTAGTTTTTTAACAATATTATAGTCACCATAACTATTTATGTGATTGTGGTAACTATATTATGGTAAATTTACAATTCATATGATTGTATCAACCATATACAAGGTGGGGCAAAAGTAAACTTCCGATGTTTTTTGGCTGTAATTAAAAAAAATTAAAAACTTTTATTCTTCTTGTGGATTATTTTTATTTGGTCTTTTAATTTTTTTTACATCAAGTCGAGAATATGATGTCATCTAAATGGCCGCCGCCACAGTTGATTGTCATTTGAGCCCTTTTTATGGCATTTTCCATCACTTTGGCCAAAGCTTCCGGCGATAGGTCCTCACATTCTTGACGGATATTGTCTTTAAGAGCTGCAAGAGTCTGAGGCTTGTTGACATAAACCCGCGACTTCAAAAAGCCCCACAAAAAGAAGTCTGGAGCGGTCAAAACAGGCGATCTTGCTGGCCAGTGCAAATCGACAAAACGGAAGATTAGGCGCCCGGGAAATGTATCCTTCAGCATATCGGTTGTGGTACGTGCAGTGTGTGCCGTTGCACCGTCCTGTTGGAACCACATGTTTTCCAATCCCAATTCATCAAGTTGCGGCAAAAAGAACTCGTTGATCATTGCTCTGTAGCGCTCACCATTCACAGTAACCGTTTGGCCCGCAACGTCTTCGAAGAAAAAAGGTCCGATGACTCCTCCAGCGAAAACAGCACACCATACACCATAAATATTGCTTGCTTACGTACCCGCTAAGATGGAAATGGGCCTCATCACTCATGATTATTTTTGATGAAAAATCATCTTCCTCTTGGTGGTGATTAAGGATGGCTTGAGCGTATGTTAGACACGATTGGCGGTCAGCAGCTAACAGCTGATGCACCGTCTGGACTTTGTACGGAAACATCTTCAAATCTTGTACCAAAATTCGCTGTAAAGACCGTTGACTGATACCCATTTGCGTGGCACGTCGTCTGGTCGATGTCGACGGCGCTTCCTTTTCACCCTCGGCTACTGCAACAATATTCTCTGAAGAACGGCTACTCCGGGGTCTGTCACGCCTGGCAGCATCTCGTGTTGTGCCAGTCTCTTCGAGGCGAGCGGCTAAACGTCGCAGTGTTTCACCAGTAGGCGTTGGACGGCCAGGAAATCTGCGACGAAATTCACGTTGTGCCAAAGTCACCGACCGATTATTGGTCAAATAAATAGTCAGCAATATTCCGCGTTCTGGAGCAGTGTAGCGTAACTTTGTTTATTAACGTGTATTTCGCATGTGTTTACTACACAAATGTCAAAACAGAACTGGCATTAGGGGCCAATCGCAAAATTTATAGCAATATCTGATAGGGGGATTACTTTTGCGCCACCTTGTATATGGTTACATTAAACAAATATATGTTTGTGACAACCATTTATATGAAGAAGGACTTACCATATTATGTTGCTCTCGGCTTATCTATATCATAATCTGAGAACATGTGAACAATGTGTATGAATTAGTTTAAATGGAGTAGTAAAGCCCTTCTTGAACATCTTCTGTGAAAAGGCAGAGTAGAATGAGTATCACATCTTTAAAACTGTATAAATAAGTCTTTTCGAAGGCCCACAAATTGAAGACCTAGCATTTTCCCCCGCTGAGTATGTATGTGCTTTTGATACATGAAGAAAATAAAGATTTATGATCGTTTTGAAAAAAAAAAATCAACAAATGTGTTGCAAAACAACAATAATAAAAATAAAAAATACTCACTCTCTGCTTTAAAGTTAAAAGACAAGCAGAACAAACAAAAAAAATGTACACAAACACACACTTTTTCAATAAGTGACAGGTGATGTCTAGAACAGGTGAAAAAGCATTTTTAAAAAAAGGTACTAAAAAGGAAACACATGTTAAAGGAATATATCACACACATGCAAACAAAGCTTGTGTACATATTTGTATACGAACACACATGCAATCTTATGCAATATGTGTTGCTTCTTTTAAAGCAAAAAATAAAAAAAAAAAATATCGAATAGAAAAAGTGATATATGGAAAAATCATAACAATGGAACTAGGAAATTTGTAAGCTATTTGGGTGTTTCCAATAAGTAAATGTTAGCAAACGATAGTAAAAGTTTTACAAGGACTTTGTGGTAGATTCTGTTAATAAAAATCATTATGTGTAAGTTATGCTTTATTGCTGTGGTAAATTTAATGATGTAGTAAAATAATGTTTTTTATAAGTAATTAGGAAAAGGTAATATATATATATATGTATTGTAAACATCTGGTCATAAATTTCCTTAGTTTTACAACACTTTTTTTAAAAAAAGTAGTTTTGCATTGTCACCTTCAACAGGAGTATGTTCACCAGCAAAAAATAATTCTCATTCGGATGCAATAGAAATGTAGAGAAGCAATGTAATGTAAAAGTTTACATAAATGCAGTACAAAAGTAGTAATGTAATAAAGCCTTATGTTTTTTAAATTTTATTTGTAAGAATCCTTATTACACGCTTATAACAAGGGTACAAATATAATCAAAAATAATGCAATTTGCGTTTTCTTGCGAAGTACATGATAAGGATAAAATTGTGTAACAAATACAACTGTAATAGATTAAAGTTATAACATACTACAACAAGCTAAAAAGTAACCTTTATTAATGTTAAAAATTGCAATTCTGTTCACATCTTTCTTCATAACATTTTTTCAAGTGAATTAAATGCCAAACACTATTTTGATTCTCAAATAAATAATATTTCAAGGTGTTACGCGCATTATGAAACAACAAACTCACTCCCCTCAATCGATAACCCAGACATTTATATAACTATCACCCCCGATATGCATGTGACGTATAAAAGCTATGAAACGCATCAACATACTGCTCATTCTTAACATGAAATTGAATTGAATCATTTTGAATAAATCTTTATCTTTTAATCTTTTTGCTATGTAATTAAAACCTTTATGCATAAATGTATAAATAAAGATATTTATTTACGCCTTTATCTGCATTGATGTAAATTTCTCGGAATTAAACCATAAATGCTTACACAATCTATAATTTGCAATCAGTCTTATGGAAACTGAAAATAAAGCATTATACAATACTTTTCATTAATATCTGTAACTTTTATATTACTATCTCTTTATTCTGTGCGCAGAACATATATATGTACACTACGTTATATTGATATAGCTCATATTTAAATTTATACATACATATATCCAATAAAAAAGCTATAAGTGGAAGTACATCAGACATACATACATTAAATTAAAATTTAAATAAAATATTAGATTTATTTCACAAGATTCTATTTTTATTAAGGATTATTGAATAAGTATTACAGTAAAACTTAGTGGAAAAATGTGAATTAATGCCTGAAATGAGTTTCAGTAATTATTTGATTCTAAAAACATAAGGGTTGGTCTTCATCTTTAATATTTATTAACCGAATCCACTCCTTTTATGGATTGGTGCATTTTATTGCACAAATATTAGTTCTTAGTTGTTTTAGTTTTCCACAAAAAAGTAGAAACATGAAACCAGTACCTCCACATATGCCAACGCAGTTATAGATAATGCTGTAAAGACCTTATCATCTTTGAGCAATACAATGGGATCATTAATTACGAACTATTAAAATTACTCTGTGTTTCCTTCCGCAGCACAGTGTGGTAGATCGCAAATCTAACTGAACAAAATTAATAAATCGTGTTGGGTTCACTTCTCACTTATGAATTAAATAAAAAATGAGTTGAAATATATAAAAGTTATATTATAAAAACTCAACATTTTTTTTGCGATATATTTTGGGGGTTTTTACCCATTCTTCAAAAAATTTATTTCGGTAAAAAGTGAAGATTATACTGGAAAATTGAAAAAAATATATAGCGGTCGTAAAAAGGTCGTAAAAAGGCACGTGTTGACAGGCACTGACTTTAAAATTTACTTTTTTCTAACCAGAGCTAAAAAAAAAAAAAAAAAAAAAAAAAAACATGAATTACTGTTACCTAATGTATTGAAAAGTGTATTAAACGATCAGAAGCAATCTTGACCGATATTTATACCCTACACCACCATAGTGGGGAGGGTATATTGGATTTGTGCAGATGTTTGTAACGCCCAAAAATATTAGTCTAACACCCACCTTAAAGTATACCGATCGACTTTCTGAGTCGATTAAACGATGTCCGTCCGTCCGTCTGGCTGGCTGTCCATGTAAACCTTGTGCGCAGAGTGCAGGTCGCAATTTTGAAGATATTTGGATAAAATTTGGTACATATAATTTGTTTGGCCCAAGGACGAAGCCTATTGAAACTGGCTGAAATCGGTTCATTATTTAACCTAGCCCCCATACAAATGTCCTCCCGAAATTGGACTTTATCGGTCATAAATTTTTAATTCATATAGGTATCTACACAAGTTTTTCTCCAAATAAGTTTTATATATACTGCATTCATGTCACCAAATTTTATTATGATCGGTCCATAATTAGTCATAGCTCCCATATAAGGCCTACTTCCGATAATCACTTTAACGAGCATAAATCTCCTAAAAATGTTGGTATACACATAAAATGCAACATTAATCACATGACCAAATTTCATGGTGATCGGTCAGTAATTTGTCATAGCTCTCATATAAGGCCCACTTCCGATAATCACTCACGAATATAAATTATTGAAATTTTGAAAGAAAAATGTTTTTGTTCATTTACTTAGTGTAGGGTATTATATGGTCGGGCTTGACAGACCATACTTTCTTACTTGTTTTTTTTTAATTTTGTCCAGCTAGATTTGTGATTTACCACAGTGTGCGCAGGTCTCTTTATAAAATCATTGAATCCAAATCACAGTGATCAGAATCAAATCTATTTGGAAATAAATCTGACATTTATAAACGGCCACACAGTGGGGGAATTGGAAATAAATATGTAACTTCATGGCTATAGAGGAGGTGTTGATAAGTTTAAGTTTTGAATTTGGTCTTATAACATCAAAGGTTTTTAGTTTTCAAATGCTAAAAACTCGTAAACTATACGAGATAGTATATAGATAAAGCAATGTTTGTTGTAGATCTCGTGGAGTAGATTCCATATATATAAGAATATTTCAAATCGGAACACAAACAAAAATTTGGCATCATTTTTAATTTTTGTTATACCCCAGGTGCCCTACTTTGGGGCATTATGGCCCCTTGTTGTTATAAGCCCAAATTCAAAACTTAAACTGATCAACACCTCTTCTAGAGAGAACGAAATTCGGATTCTTAACATACATATGTATATGGTACACTAAACTTACAGTTTTAATTTTTTCTTATTTGATTGAAATTATTGTTACAATTTACAAGTGATGAAATTTTGAAATCCTTTTTCGGAAACCCTTCCATTAACATTTTTATAGTGCTTTTTGTCACTTTGCTTGAACAGGTCGTCCATCTCCGTTTAAAATCTACAACACTTTTGGACACCTTTTTTGTGCTCTTCAATTCTCTTTTAACAAGAGCCCAATATCTCTCCACTATACTTAGCTCTGGGCAGTTTAGAGGACTCTCTAGGTACAAATACCACAGTATTGTTCTTGTACCACTCAATACCTTGTTTCCATAGTGACAGGATGCCAAATCAGGCCAAAAGTAAGTGGATACATTAAGAAGTTTTATGAATGGAAACATCCTCCTTTGTAAACATTCCTTGATGTAAATTTCGGTATTTAAAGAGCCCTTTGTAACAAATGTTTGGCTTCTTTTGCCGCCAAGAACTTTTTGGGAAAATTTCCTGCTTTTGGGTCCTAAACTTTTCTACAACATTCCCTCGAGCACTTGGCAGGATTAGGAGCCCTTCTGTCGGAAGACGATATAGACTCGCTCTGCGGAATTCCACTTCCAACTTGCAAGAAACGTATACATGACATATACTACGAACTTGACCAAACGAGGTGGGGTAATGAATCCATCTGTATTGTCACGAGGATGATATGGCCTGTGCTGGACTGCACACGCACGTCATATCTACTTCAACTACAACGAATACGACTAAGCAATATGGTGGTGATGATCACCGGAATTTGCACTGCTGCAAGACTTGGGTTACCTTATAACGACTTCTGTAGAAGTTGTCAGAATGAGGAAGAGGAAGAAACTATTCTACACTTCTTTTGTAATTGTCCGGCGCTTGGTGATCTATCAGTGAAGGAACTTAAGTGCATAGACGCCTTAATTAGGGAAAGCAGGTGGTTGATAAGACCGGACTTGCAAATTGCACCTCATGGCGACTCGACAACTGTCCCATGTTGGTCTGCGTTACTTGACTCTCAACACCTTCTCTTCTCCTCCAATTTCTCCTTTCCCCTCTTGCTTAATAATGTATAGAATTCCTTTCATCTACCTCTATTTCTTTCCTCTATGTGTTTTTTAAGAATTTTACGATCTCAGTCTTTAGCCATGGGAAATTTTATTAAAATCAGGCTATTTGTTTAGAAGTTACAGATTTATTTCAAAAAACAGAAAAAATCTCCTAATTTTTATTTTTGGACGAATGATTTATATTGCTCTGAGATCTCTTGCATATTATTGCTCATATAGTTGTGTAACTAACAAAAAAAAACTTGAGTTCATTCGGTCAAAAAAAATGCCCTATATTTTTAAAACAGCGGACCTAGGTATGGCAAAATTTTTAAATTTGAATTTTGAAATGCCTATAACTAGCTGAGCGCTTTCCAAAAATATAAAAATGTTTGAAATCGGATGAGAAAATGACACGTACCCTAATTTGAGGAGCATTCGCAGGAGCCATTATACTTGGCTACACCCCCAATAATACTTGGCTACGCCCACGTCAAATTTTATCCCGATTGGACTAGCCAAATTTATTTCCAAAACAAAATAGATTCTGCCCCACTGTGCAACTATATATAAATGAAAAAAATGATGGAAGGTAGATACCAAAGTCATTGAGATGGCCATATCATGGCAAATTACTATTGGAGTATCATACGAAATTATTCTAAGGACCTATATCGTAGAAAATAAAAAAAAGATTTAAATGTTATCTGTTTTTATATAAAAGTTATTTGTAGATAAATTTATAAAGATACCTATATAAATCAGATATTTATGATAAAAAAGTCCTATTTCGGGACAACATTTGGGGACTAGGTGAAATAATAGTCCGATTTTAACCAATTTCAATATGCTTCGCCCTTGTATGTGCCAAATTTTGTCGAAATATCTTCAAAAAATACGACTTTTACTTTGCGCACAAAGCTTACATGGACAGCCAGCCAAATACCTAGACGGACATTGTTAAATCGACTCAGAGGTTGTTTAAGGTTGTTTTTAGACTAATATTTTCTATTATAATATTGAACAAAACATGTCCTTAAGTTTGGATAAATCATCAAATAAGTTGCATTTATAATAATGACAAGCAGTGTATTTATATATGCATAATAGAGTATCTGAATAAACAATAATCTTGAAATTCAATTTATACTTGATCATTTATGCAACCAGAATTATACATATGTATGCACAAGCACTAATGAGAGTACAAAATCTACAAGAGGCAATAATAATCTTATGGATTTCATTTTCTTACTTATTAAATTACAAAAGGTGAAAATGGTAATTAAAACCGGAAATGAAAGCCGGATGTAACAGACAGTGTATAAGATATGAGTAATGTTATTAAGAAGCTACAATTAAAATGAAAACAAACAAACAATTTATTACTGTATTCATTTATTGTTCCAGATTTTAATTAATTTTAAAGAACTAACACAACTCACACACACAATAAAGATTATCTACACCTGGTGAAGTAGACTGTGTTTAAAACAAACAAATAAATTACTGCTATTAAATATATTTCAGGAATTTTATATACAGCATAAATAATTTGATTAGTTTGTTCATTTATAATTACTTGTGTTTTCTTTTTAGTTAAATTCCTGCATTAATAAATTTTGAAATTATTTTTGCAGCACTAAAACTAGTTGGAAAACTATGTGCAGTAGGGTGGCCCTTATTTTACACTTTTAGGATGTTCCATGCTCCCAAGGACTAAAATTGGTTTCATCATCTAAAAACCAAATACTGAACATTTTGAGCAAGATCACATAATGTTTATCGGCGGCACATTTTATTCCAAGTTACGAGTCTTGGATCAAAGTAGCAATATTTTTTTTTCTTTCTTGGACCAGCACTCAGGGGATGACTCTTACTCATGCAAAGCATTGTGTCGGATAGGTTATGGGAGGGAGGATCTCCCTCTGATATTTTTGGACATTTGATCTGAATTTTCCTATATTGAAAGCGACAAGAACGACTTCAGGAGGAAGGTTATTCCACATACGGACAGTACATCTAAATAACGAATTTTCCCTGTAATGTGTTGTGCATGCCACTGTCCAGTCGACAACGAATTGATGAGCCCTTGCCGAAGAACGTGTGTTGCGTAAAAAACTACGTGTTTCGGGAACAAGTTCCCTAATTTCAGCAGAGCACATACCATTGTAGTATCGGTAGAACAGTGAAACACAGCCCACATTGCGACGATGTTCCCGTGAGTCAATAGGCTGGATACCCTACTGTCACCGATAAGCACCTTCGCCCTCTCCTGTACGCGGTCGAGTAACTCCGAAATATACTTTTACACCGGCTCACTCATGAGAGTGGTGTAAATAGTAAGAATGAATGAAGTATGTCTTACACCGTTTTAGAAAACCAAGGCACTTGAAATCTTCTTTCGACACTCGGAAAATGTCTTTTGTCCAGCCCCAATCTCCGACAGGCCTGGTCTATAATTGAATGCATATGAATGGCAAATATTGCTGTCATCTGCAAAGGAGTAGATAGGGTTGGAAGTTTGACGTAGAAGGTCGTTTATAAAGATAGGAAATAGAATAGGAGAAAGGACTTTAACTGAGATTACGCCTATAACAACTCGTCTATTGCAATCTCTAAAAAAGCTCGATATAAATCGAGAGATATTATTACCGACACCAAAAGCAATAAACTTTGCTACAAGCGCACCGTGCCATACTCTATCAAACGCTTTAGAAATATCTAGAGCCACCACTTTAAAAACGCTGTATGTAACGAGATTTTTCCGATAGGAAGGCTACCAAGTCTCCCGTAGAGCATCCTCTACGAAACTCATACTGCAGGTCGCTGAGTAAATTATTGGACTCTAAATATTTCACAAGATGGTCCATCCACTAACCCACTTTTAACTGGGCGAGCGCGACAGAATATATTCAGCATAGTAACTGATACTCTTTCAAGCTCGGATAGTGGTTGATTGCTTTCCGGTAAGTTCGAATTATTTGCAAATAATTCAGCCAAAATGTTAGCTTTATCAAACGGGTGAGTGAATGATTGGCCATCCCTTAAAGGAGTAGGAATTGATGAACTAGCATTATTCTTAATCCTTTTAACGAATGACCAAAAGCTTTTACTGCCCCGGTGAGCAGTAAAAACTTTGGAGCGGAGGCACTGCTCATGTAGAGATTTTTCACGCCTAAGTTTCGGTATTTTTGTTATCACGCCAGATTCTGAATGCTTTTCCCTAGATCTGATTGCAATATTGCACTTCTGATTAAACCAGGATTTTTCCATAGTTTTAATCGAAATTTTCTTTGATGGAATGAAGGTTTTCATCCCCATCATAATTATGTTTTCGACCATTTTCGCCATAGCATTGGCACTATCGTCTAAGAAACAGAGTTTCCGATTAAAATGCCCACGCTAACCCATAAGAGTTCAAATTTGTATTTTAACTCCTCATTTAGTATTTATTGAAAACAATTTTTTTTAAATTTAGTTTAAACAAGTAAAAGTTATATTCGGCTCATATCGCATTTATTTTATTTATAGACAATAAAATATTTTCTTAAAATATAGGGTCAATTATAGACCGATCCTCGCAAAAGTTTTTAGAAAGATTAAGGTTCATTAAAAGCTTGGTTATGTCCAATTTCATTACGATATTAATTATTATAAGGCAATTATGATTGTTCAAGTCATTTCTTATAAGGACTAGGGACAAATGTTGGCCGATTTGCAACATACTTTACACTACAACTTCAGAGTACTTAAAACTAATTTGTGCAAAATTTCATCAAGATTGCTGCATATTCAACATATTTATGACTGCTCAAGCAGTATTCCAGGAGAACAATTGTATGGGGCCTAGTTGAAATTTGTCTGTTTAATGAAATGTTTATTAAAAACTTTTTGAAAATTTCATTCCTTCAAATCTAAGTAAAATAAGTCAAATCAAATAGTTAACGGGCGATCAAAGTAGACATTAATTATATATTTTCCATGAAATATATTAATAAATACTTATTTATTGTTAACATATCCTTTTTAGCTCAAAGTGTACGGATGTAAACGGATGTAGTTCTTTTACTAGCAAACGTACAGCAAAAGCTAAAAACATTTTTAATTATTTTACAAATTCTTTTGTTTTGTGCTGTGAAAGCAACTGTTGGCATTATAACCTGCTGACATTTTATAATATAAATGTGTAGATTAAATATTAAGGCACATTCTATTAATTCAGGTGCAAACTGTAAATCGATACACAAATTTACGGTAGAATTAATGGAACCAGCTGGATTTTTTTTTAGAGAAAGAAATATAAGTAGTCAGAACTCAAATTACGATACCCCTACCTTAACTACTTTAAAATTAAGTTTTCAATCAGATTTAAAAATTCTGCTATTCCAGCCCATCGTATAAATATTTAGTTCATTCCCATTCAATAATCGTAATTTATACATATGGTAGTTGTTCATTATTTCCAAAATGTTTTTGATTTCTACAAAATAATAACAAATAATTTTGTTTTATTGACGCTACTAGGAGAAAAACCTATAAAATTTCAGAATTCAAGGTCTATCTTCATTAGTTAAGTTTCCTAATTTTGAAAAATATAAAAAAATTATTAAAACGAATAAGAGTTTTTTTTTATTAATTTACCACAAATTCAAACTTTTTTGATTTATAGTTTTAGCAACGAACTCATCAGTAGATATGGTATAGCAGCACAGTTATATGCGCTATTACTCAGTCTCCATCTGGTAAACGGTTATAAGGTCCTAATTTTTGAAGCCAACATTTTGTTAGCTTCACCCTCTCTTACTGGCCTACCTAAATAAAAGCGTAAGGCGGAAGGTTTCTTTACGCTTAGCTTTAACGCTGAAATGTCATACCTAAATAAAAGCGCCAACGCTACGTCAAACAATAAAAACAAGGTTATCAAAAAAATTAATATAACAACCCGGATTATTTAAACAATAAAGTACATTGCAGTATTGGGGTTTCTGATTTTTGTTTCGTGATTTGTAAACTACAATTTTATCAAAGAAACTAAATATTAAAGTTTAAAAAATTTGTTTCTTGCATATTTGTTTCTCCTTTTGTATGTATGTGTTTACATTTGTTGTGTTTTGCAACTAACTTCACTATTAAACGCGCTGTCAAAATCGGATTTTCCAATTGCAAAGCGTTGCCGTCGCGTTATTTCGGTATGCTGCATACAAATTGTATGGGCATGAGAATTTTTGACAAGTAAAAAACGCCTTACGCTCCAATTTAGGTATGCGTGTTATCCGGTTTAGACGCACAGTACATGGTTATGATTAATTATTGGGTGCATGACTTAAAAACGCGGGATTTTTTCAAATGTTTAACTATTATTTTGAACATTTGTACAATATAAATTTATTGAAAGTATTGGCCACTGAAAGCTATGACCTTTTCCATATTTCATATCATACGTCCATTTTTTCCAGGCTAAACCAACCAGATTCCCTGATGAAGGAGTAGGTTCGTCTAAGACTCATCCTTGACAACTCATCTAAGCATGATAGGAATGGAATTCCGAGAATGTGTTTCCTCAGATTTATCAGAACCGGGCATTGGCAGAATAGGTGGGACACCGTACCCTCCTCTACTTCATTGTGACAGTTCCTACAGTAGTCATTGTACCGTAGGCCCAGTCTTTTAGCATGCGTCCCAATTATACAGTGTCTTGTAATGAAGGAAACAATTAGCCTTATTAGCTCTCAACGAAATTCCATAAGTAGGTTCGTCCTGCTGGCATCATATATAGACCAAGTAGACCTCGATATAACACAGGAAGACTCGTTGGTCCACCTGCATTGAGCAGACTCATACAGTATCTGCTGTGCAGCCATCTTGCATTTAACAAGAGAAATACCAGAAAAGGGGTCGATCTCCTCATCATCCATCATCGCACCCCTTTTGGCCAGTTCATCTGCTATACAATTACCCTAATTTCCATCGTAACCAGGCACCCATATAAACATTATCCTAGAATGTCTCGCTATCTCATTAAGGGATACCCGGCATTCCTCGGTTAACTTAGATGTCATGAAGACACCCGCTATTCCGTTAACGGCAGCCTTGCTATCAGTAAATATGCATATATCACCAGATATTTGATAAAACCTCAGTAACTTCTGCCTGAAGAGCCGTACAAAAGTTAGGTAGCCTGAAGTAGGATTTGATCCCAAAGTTCTCAAAAAAGAAACCTCCACTGCCCCTTTTCGAGCCATCAGCATATACCCTTATGACATCGTCAGGGGGAAGAATCTGCGCTGCCATAAATCCCTATTCGGGATTATAGTATGGAAATGCCTATTGAAAAAAGGTTTTGCGATGCAGTAGTCGAGGTGTAGTAGGTATCCATAGTAGTTCAGTATCCTAGAGTGCCCATGGTCTTTACCACACCACGAACAGCCAGCATTCAGACTTAAGATCTGCTTTAAGGAAGCAATTGATACCCTTCGGCATAATAAACCAGTTATAAAAAATGCCCTTTTACAGGAACAGATGGCAACATAAACCTTATTAATCCTGTTTTGAATATTCAAATTCCAGGATAATCTTTTATCCAGAATGATGCCAAGGTACTTTGCATTATCCCTGATCACAAGACTAATTCTATTCAGTCTAGGTGATCTAAAGTCATCGATCTTATACCTCCTAGTGAAGAGAACCAATTCCGTTCTTTGTGGGTTCACACTAAGTCCACTCGAAATACTCCACTCACTCAGTGTACTTAATGCTGACTCCATACAACTAGATATTGTATCCAGAAATTTACCAGATATAAATACCGTAACATCGACAGCATATGCTACTGTCGTAATTCTTCTTTTGACCACAGAAGTGGTGAAAGTACACCACCCTGCGAGGTTCCACGATTGGGCACTTTTGAAATACTTATGCCACCTAGAGTAGCACATATGACTCTATAGGTCAGTAACTTTCCGGCTAGCCGGCGAACACATATGTATATCATTTCCAAGTTCATTTATCGCAGATAAGATGGCGTCGGGCCTAACATTGTTAAAATCCCCTTCAATATCGAGAAAGGCAATAAGTGAATACACCTTATGTAGTAGCAACTCTTCAATGGAGCCAACTAAAGAATGAAGAGGTCTTTCCACAGATCTACCCTTGCTGTAGGCATGTTGGAATTTAGTGATGAGTTCGATTGTAATGGTCATTCTCAGGTTTACATCAATAACGGACGGATAAGAAGAGAGTCCTTTCGGACCAACCGGACCAAAAAAAACCAACAAAGCCACCCCTCTCAGTGAGGGGAAAATGGTATGATGGAGCATCTGATAGCTCTGGGTAGATGACTACTCAACGTTTAAAGCGGTGAAACACATTCATCATAAGTTTCGGTGAGCAATCGGTGTGCTTCACGGCACTTAAAGAAGTAAAGCAAAATTAAAATTAACCGATATTGCTCATTTTCAATACCAAATAAATCTTATCAACAGAGCTTATCGTGTTTTCAACTGACAGACGGACGGACATGCGTAGATCACCTTAGAATCTTGTGAGAACCCAGGATATATTTACTTTTGTGGGTTTGCGATGAATATTTAGTTGTGTTACAAATGGAATGACAACATCTTGACCCCCTTCTGTTTTGATGGTTGGCATACAAAAATTTTAAAAATGTCAAATTTTGGATTTGAGATATAAACTAGTTTAATAATTTTTTTTTTACAATAGTATCATGTTATAATGTGTTATCGATATCAGATAATTTTTAAATTTTAAATTTAAATACCTATGGGTAAATTACGTACAAACAAATTATATTTGGCCACCCTAATGGGTAGACATAGACTCAGTAGCCGCTCGCTTAAAAAAGAGACCTGACGCTACTGGGTCTAGGTCGGAACTACAGTGAGTCAACCGTTAGAGGGCAAATGCTCTGTGTATTGACATCCACAAACAATTATATTAGCAATATATTTTAAGTTAGACTTTAATTTAAATTAATTTAAGCATAAACTTGGAATGACAAAGTTGGTACAAAAAAAGAACTGGATTTCAACACTTTGCTTTTAGTATTTAAAAATTCTTTCGAGGCAATTTTTTTGATGAGTTGATGTGTAAAGCAAAATCAATGTAGATTTTTATTGTAAGATTTTTAGTCAAAAAGGTATTTGTATCAGCTTGATTAAAAATTTGTCGACAAATATATTTAACTAGAACAAATAAGGAAATTTGTTTAGTAAGCTGTTATGAGATAGCTCTTAAAAGTATTTTTTTACTCATCCTTTTAATAGATATACAATATTTTTTTCAATTTTAAATGTTTCACGCTAAAGACCATTAAAAACTCATTCATGTTTCATGTGCCAAACTGGCATGTATGCACTTAATACTGCTGCACAAAAGAAAATTAATTAATTTGCGTTAAAACACACATTTAATACAATTTGGTATTTCGGCGCAAATAAATGGAAACAACAACGACAACGAGAATGTGAGGTACCGTGAAATAACTCCCAAATGAAATAACTGCCAATGAAATAACTCCCAATGAATTAAGTCCCATCAAAAATGAAATAATTCCCAAACTTGAAAAATGAAAGAACTACCAAAGGGTAAAATGAAATAACTCCCAATAATCGGCGGTTTCATAATTTTAAAAATATTAGTTCCAAAAAAGGCGAAATAACTCCCAATGAAATAAATCCTAATAGAAATGAAATAATTCCCAATCCGAATCAATTTACTTATGTAATCTAACTCCCAATGAAATACTGAACTACAAAGATGGTATTATTCTTCTCTCACCAAACATTTTTTGCATTGAGGGCCTATGGCGTAGCGCAAAGGTTTCCTCCTCTGGGGTGTATCAAAAACTGGCTTCACTCAGAAAATTTTTTTGCATTGCCGGCCTGCGGCCGGCCGCTAAGGTTTTCTCCTCTGGGGTGTATCAAAATCTGGCTTCGCTCAGAAAAGATTTCTTTAATTGCAGAAAGGTTTTATATTTTAGAGAGCAGATTTTCATTATGCACCAGAGTAAGAAATCGTTGGGACCTGACAAAGGCCGACAATGCAAAGATAATATTTTCTGAGCGAAGCCGGTTTTTGATACACCCCAGAGGAGAAAACCTTAGCGCCCGGCCGAAGGCCGGCAATGCAAAAAGTTTATAGTATGCGAAGCCGGTTTTTAATACTCTTTAAAAATGACAAAATTGAAATAACTCCCAATACAGTGAAATTACTCCTAATTCCCAAAGTTAAATGAAATAAAACCCAACAAAAATTTCATTGGGAGTTGTTTCATTGGGTGTTATTTCATTATGAAATAACTCCCAACAAAAAATTATGAAATAACACCCTACGCGTTAGGAGTTATTTCATAATGAAATAAGTCCCAAGTTGTATGAAAAATTTGTTGGGTGTTATTTCATTTTTTCGTGGGGAGTTATTTCATTTGGGAGCTATTTCACGGTACCGAATGTGACACTCTTAGCCAAAGATTATTTTTTATTCTTTGAATAAAAAACCAGCCTCTTAAACACAGATATTTTAATTTATACCCAACATTATCCTTAATGTTTTTCTACTTTTTGAAGAAAAATAAAGTACACATTGGCTTTTGTCCAAAAATTATGCACTTTAAAACATACTTACTCGTACTTCACAATTGTAAACATTCCGTTGATTGTTGTTGATATTGTTGTGATTTTTTTTATTTTTTTTGGAGGCAGCCAGCTTCTTTAACAGCTCTTTTTCCAACAAAACATGCAACCAAGATGCAACTGTTAATGTTGCTCTTGGCAAAATGCCACAATTGAACATAATTTAACAACAATGAACAAAAAATGGCATTTTGTTGTTGATGCTGGTTTTGGTACTAATTTTACAGTGGGATCAATTTGTCTTAAATTGAAAACAATAAAAAGGTGCTAACAGGCTTTTCTAAAGATTTTCCATATTTTTTTTTTAATTATTGAAGCAATTTTAGAGATACCTCCCAGTAGAAACTTCCATTACCAAGTAATGAGTTAAAATCATAAGAGTTTGACTCTTTACTTTTTACACAATTATATTTTAAATTATTATTTTAACACGTTGGTGTCATTACGGGCAATTATTTACCACAACTGCATATAAATAAGTTATTACTTTCATATCATATGTAACAACTACAATAAATCATTGATTGTAAGGCCTCATATAACCCATTATCAGTAAAAACGGAAATTTTGGTAATTACTAACATTCGAAACAATAATGGACTTATAAACTTCCAATAAATGAGTAGTAGTATTTAAGTCAGATAATAAAGAAGCTATTCTATTAGATTAGTTGAAAGTAATGCTAAATTATTCATTAAATGCAAGTCATGGCCAATTTTATTCTGGGGTGCTAGTTATTTTTCAATCAGTCCCATTGTGAATCGTTGCCTTTACACAGTCACATCCATTTTTGTCATTAACAAAAAGTGATGTCATTTACCAGGCAGAGGAAGTAATGTATGGATGCTTGCAACTGGCAAATAAACGTACATTTTTTATATGCAACAAAAAAGTGATTTTGTTTGGATGCATACATAAGAGAAACTAAATTGTGTAACTATTATGATTAAATGTCTGTAAGTATATATGTACATTAGACCTGCCCTTAAAATATTGACTTTGGATGGGATTTTATTCAAAAGAAGTACCATTATTTACCCAATCTTACAAATTTCAATCGGCTTCCGGGACAGGTTCTCATTTTTACGCCCTTCACCATGAGTGACAAAGGTTTGGAATTTCTACATTCTTTATTTGCGACCCAATAAAGCACATATATTCTGGATCGTTATAGATACTGGATTCGATATAGTCATGTCCGTCTATCCATCTCTCGCCTGTGTGTTGAAATCAACTTTCCGCAGCCCCCATATAACATACATGATTTATACATCAATATGTCCGCTATAGTCTCTGTTCTGTTTCTATTTAAAATCGGCGTACAAATGGTTGAGACATAAGCAAAAAACTACGATTACCTCGATTTTTACCCATTTTTATACCCTACACCACCATAGTGGGGAGGGTATAATGGATTTGTGCAGATGTTTGTAACGCCCAAAAATATTAGTCTAACACCCACCTTAAAGTATATCGATCGACTTAGAACCACTTTCTGAATCGATTAAACGATGTACGTCCGTCCGTTCGTCCGTCTGGTTGGCTGGCTGGATGGCTGGCTGGTTGGTTGGCTGGCTGTCCATGTAAACCTTGTGAGGAGAGTACAGGTCGCATTTTTTAAGATATTTCGATAAAATTTGGTTCATATCATTTTTTCTGCCCAAGGACGAACCCTATTGAAACTGGCTGAAATCGGTTCATTATTTCACTTAGCCCCCATACAAATGTCCTACCAAAATTGGACTTTATCGGTCATAAATGTTTAATTTATGTATGTATCTACACAAGTTTTTCTCTATATAAGTTTTATATATACAGAATTTATGTCACCAAATTTTATGATGATCGGTTCATAATTAGTCATAGCTCCCATATAAGGCCTGCTTCAGATAATCATTTTAACGATCATAAATCTCCTAAAAATGTTGGTACACACATAAAATGCAACATAAATAACTTTCATATAGACATTAATCACACCACTTAATTTCATCGTGATCGGTCCATAATTGGTCATAGCTCCCATATAAGGCCTGCTTCCGATAATCACTTTAACGATCATAAATATCCTAAAAATGTTGGTATACACATAAAATGCATCATAAATAACTTTCATGCAGACATTAATCACACTACTTAATTTCATGGTGATCGGTCCATAATTGGTCATAGCTCCCGTATAAGGCCCACTTCCGAAAATCGTTCACGAATATAAATTATTGAAATTTTGAAAGAAAAATATTTTTGCTCATTTTCTTAGTGTAGGGTATTATATGGTCGGGCTTGACCGACCATACTTTCGTACTTGTTTTTATATATATCTGGATTACCATATATTTAGTATAGACAATATACATATAATGTATTGGGGTTTTTAAAATGTTTAGGTTTTTTTCTTCTTCTTGGACCAGCACTCAGGAGATGACCCCTACTCATGCAAAGCATTGTGTTGGAACTAGGAAAATAGGTTATGGGAGGGAGGAAAAAGGGAGTAGTGTTTCGATTTGAACTTTCTTACATTGAAAATGACAGGAAACACTTCAGCGGGAAGTTTGTTTAGACGAGCGGACATCACATTGTATTCTCTTGCCCAGAACATCAAGAGTATCTGATTCCAAAATATTTACACCTCCCATAAATACAGATGAAGCAACGTGGTATGTCGTTCGTTTATGTGTTAATATGCAACACTGAGTGTTGCGAGCGTTGAAAGCGACCATATTCGCACGACCCCATTCAGAGATTGTCAGAAGGTCCCAATTAAGGGAATCAGCTTGGTCTGTAACTGAATGAATATGAATGCAAATGTTGCTGTCATCTGCAAAAGAATAGATACGTAGAAGGTCATTTAGACAAATAAGCAATAGAGTAGAAGAAAGAACAGAGCCTTGCGGTACCCTGAATTTGTCTTAAACTCGTTTGATAAGATCCCACCTATAACAACTCGTATAGTGCAATCTATGAGAATGCTTAATATAAATCGAGAGAAGTTAATACCGTCACCAAAAGCAATAAGTTTTGCTAAAAGTGCACCATGCTATACTCTATCAAACGCCTTAGCAATATCTAGAACCACACTTAACTTTCGCTAAAACGGTGTATGGAACCGCACCATTTTTCCGATGGGAAGACTAGCAAGTCTCCCATAGAGCGTCCGCTGAATAAATTGTTGGATTCTAGATATTTCACGAGATAGTAGTTAACCATACTCTACATAACTTTGGAAAGTTCAGAACAAATTGCTATTGGGCGATAATTTTCAGAGTTACTAGCCTCTCCCTTTTTAGGAATTGGCGTTACATTAGCAACCTTCCATGGAAATACGCCGGCACGGTATGAAGTGCTGAAAAGCTAAAAACCCTTTTTACATTTGCCCAATACAAATTTATTTGAAGTATTGTCCATTGCTAGATATGACCTTTTTTGATCTTTTTGGCAACATATGGAATCAGAGCAAAAAGAACTGCTCATCTTTTGAGGCTAAGAACGAATCAAGCCAATTTCTGATACTCTGTTCTGAAGCCAAGCGTATCCCAGAGAGAGTGTTCTATATCGATCGAAACAAATAGAAGTCTGACGGCGCAAGGTCTGGACTATAAAGTGGGTGAGTCAAAACTTCCCAACCCCTTCATTCTAAATAGTTTTTAACAGCTTTTACAGCATATGCTTGGCGTTTCGAACGAATCAGTTATGTTCGGTACAGGTTCCCTGTGATGGTCTCGTCAGATTTCTGCAGTTCATAATAGATATGACCCTTTTGGTACCACCAACCACAGAGCATTGCCTTCGCGATATTTGACTTTGGTGTCGAATCGTCTGCTTGGTCGGGCGTTATGTACGATCTCTTACGCTTCGGGTTATCGCAATGGATAAATTTTTCATCGCAAGCAATGATTCGGTGCAAAAATGATTTTCTTTAATAGGGTTCAAGTAGGTTTCTCAGCTTCAAATCGTACGGTACCCAATTTCTTTTGGATGAATCCTGCTGCTCGCATACGTTTTAAAATTGCTGAGTGAGTAGCTTCCAATAATTTTGCAAGCTCTTGTTGAGTTTTACAACAATCTTCATGGAGTAAGACCTCCAATTCTTGGTCATTAAATTTTTTTGGCTGGCCTGGGTTTTTCTTCCCTGTGATAATTACCACTTCTGAACCGCACAAATCTCTCTCACGTTGAATCCGGAAGTATACTTTCGTGAAGAGTATATAAGATTTGGTACAGCAGAATATATATCTCTGTTTTGTTTTGTAGCAGGTAGGTAAAGCTACTTAACATAAGACCCATCAAAACAAATCTAATTTTTAGGGGCAAGTCTAACGTACATATCTATGTATGTTTATGCTGACGAAGTTGGAGAAGATGCAACTGGAAATCTGAAAATTGGTTATTTTGATGACGACAATGTTGGCGTTGATGATGACAATAATGATTATGTTTGCATGAGAGAAATTAGTCATGACAGTAGACACCCAACCAACCAAAAGAAAATAATTGGGATTACACAATTCTTTATGAAAACTTATTCAAAAAAAGTATGAAAAAAGTAGCCTTTCGGTTACAACTGCTCCATAAGTTATGGGCGGCTATTGAGTCACTGCTTACATATTTATGTCGGTTCAAGGTCATATGGCCCTAAACGACGGCACTATGACCTTGGTCAAGGGTGGCCAAATCTCTGACGGGAGTTATCGGCCTGAGTGCCACTGGACTGACAGTAACCATAACTGACCAGGCATGGTTTGGTAATCGTTAATACTTCTGATAGACACATCGAATAGATTTTTAACTAGGCAGAATACATTAACTGCTGAGTTAACCTTGACGGAAACTTCTCAAGTCTGAAAGAGTTTTACTTCAATGACAGTAATGAGTAGGACATAGTTACCTCTGCGCTGCGAAAAGCTGAGGAACACGAACAAAATCCGGAGGCAGATTACAGATTCATAAGAGAGCGTTGGTGGGCTACAAACGCTCTCTTATGTATATGAGGAAGTTGGAGGCGCTAAACCTTGACTGCTAGGGAAAAGCGATTGAAGCGTAAATATACAAAACATACATAATTGCGATGCTTTGCTGAATACTACTGTAGTAAAAATCTGAACAGGGATTTTAACAAAACTGAACTTGTGTCGTATTCCAGCACTGGCTCAAACACGATCAACAACTCGAAGAACCTTAATATATGCTCGTTTATTTCCAAGGCGGCTGTATTAGAACCAAATATTAGTAATGACCCCTGCGGCAAAACTAAGTTAACTAGCCTAATAAAGAACTCCCTGCAACTCCCTGAACTCGAAGATCCACGACATTTACAAAAGTTCCATCAAGTACACCTAGAATTAAGGTGTAAAGATCAGGTGAAAGCAGATATCTAAGGGTAAGCGGCTCAAGCTTGTTATCAGCAACTGTGCTACAAGTAGCCATCATAGATCATAGTCAACCTGAATATAAAACTACTTCTTTTGGAGTAGAAGATCTTGCGGAAACCAGCTGGCAAACTCGCACGTAGTGAGGATTATACAACATTCGCTTACGCTAAAGATAATCTGATGAAGTAACGAAAAAGCCCTATGCTTTTTAAAAACTCCATCCGATGAGTCTACCATATATAAAGCGTCAGAATAAGGGACTTAGCAGAGCGTCAGGGGCAGGGTATTGAAGAAATGGATGCACGAGAGACAAGGGAAAACGTGTGGATATTTGTATCAAAATTAGTTCAGAATCCCTCTGAGTCCTGCGTTGCTACTAAGGCATCAGAAAATATGGGCTGAATCAAATTCAGTTGATCTTCCCCACGGCGAAATGTAGTAAGCAATATACGCGGACTGAAGGTGGTACAAATTAATTTGCACCCCTCCGAAGTAGTAACGGATGATTTTACTAAATATACGAAAGAACTTTGAAAGAATCGGACCTCATGATGTTGCTGGTATCTGTGTACAGAGTTTTCCAACAAGAGGTGTTATTTTGGTAATCAAAGAAAAATTACATTTTTTAAAATAAATGATCGGATGTTTATTTCATAATAAAGAATAAGGTATGCCATTAATAATGAAAAACAACATCAGCCAAATGGCCACCACGACCACTTAAGGTCACAAGGTGTTAAATCACAAGATCTCGGTGGCCAATTGTGACAACCTCTTTGAGAGATAATAACAAGGATCCAGTTAGCAAAGACACGACATTGTTGATGATTGGCCGGCTTGAGTTCTTGTGTTAAATGAACTTTATAAGCCTTAATACCCAAGTCTTTATGCAAAATACGGTGTAACGACGTTTGTGGAATGCCCAATTCCAAAGAACGACGAGGAATGGACAAACCTGGGTTTTCTTCAACACTTTGGGCTACAGCAGCAATATGTATATCATCTTTATTAGTTGAAGAGATATTTAGGTTTATTGATTTATTTTTTTTAATTTTGCTCGATCTTTTTATGTTTTTTTAGAGATGACGGGCCAACGGAAATTTATTTTTAAAATATGAGCTGTATTGGCGATAAAATTCTAGATAGTTAACAGTTATCTTGCCTCTGTAAAAAGTTACACGCATCCAAAGTTGAAACATATAAAAAAGGGGCCGTCTTTTTACCGTTTTTTCCCAAAAAAGTTCCTATATTTTTTCTTTTGTAGAAAAAAATTTTCTTCGGGACTGTATACAAGTTTTATATGATCCGGAAAAAAAACTTAATGCAAAAGCGTGTAAAGTAAAATTTACCTCACTAAAGCTGACGCAACAGCCCCAGGCCTATCCAAATTTGGCTAATTTTAAAAAATAATTTTAGATTTGAGTAACAAATTTTAAAAAAGTAAAACACCGATCCTCGAAGGTGTTCCATATTTGTATAACCCTATATGTTGCTTAAACACTTTCAAGATTTTTTTACTATCACATGGTAAATTACGTCACAGTAGGCACTTTTCTAAATAAACACAGTATTTGGAACACATTTTTCCCGGCTTAGGAATTTCGGTATTTTAAAATAAAAAATGTCAAAAATTATGATACCGTTGATTAAAGGACATATGGATCTATATTAGTTCTAAATTGTATGTTCTCTTTAACCGTTAAAATTTTACATTGATTCAAATTTTATATTTTTCTTCATGGAAAATCACCATATTATAATTTTTTTAGTTTTTAAGGTAAATGAAGTCCCAAAAATTTATAGAATTATTTAATTTTACTAAAATATCAATCTTCAAGTCCTAGGGTTTTCAACAATATCAAACACTTATATAAAAAGCTTTTATTTACTCCTCAGAAGTTCCGCAAACCTTACCACCTTCGTAAAATTTATACATTTTTTCATATAAAACACCTCAGCTCCACCCCTGTGAAATTTCGTAACAATATATTCAATAGTTCCCGAGAACCGAATTATTTCCAAAAAAAAAGGTTTCTAAACAAGTGTGCGACGACCCAAGAAAGCTTTAGTTTTGTGAACTGTGACTGCAAGATTTTCACAATTTTTGTAGTGAATTTTAATAATTTCAATGCGTTGTTGAAGCTTGTATCATTCCATTTCATGGTTCTACGACCAATATTTCGATATGTTACACCATCTTTTTGGTGGTGGGTGTAAAAAAGTTGTTGAGTTTAAAATGTGTCAATAAGTACAATAACATTTCTGTTTATCTTATTAAATGTTTATAATGGTAATTAATTTTCAACCAATCTTTTTTCTGTGTATAGGAATACGATTATACTTCTTGCACTGTATGAACGGTCAAATAACGGAACGTATGGTTACCCATGAAACAACTATTAAAGAAGTTGTTTGGATGAATAAGAGAAGGTATTGTTATAAAACCATATATTTGATTAACTCGATCTAGTAGATCTAAGACTAAAATATCTTTGTATAGGCTTCGTTTATGTTCTGAACTGTCACTGGCTAATTTGATGAAATTTCTCATAATCATCTCCAAATGAACTCGAGGGTACAAGTGACTCATGTAACCCAATCAGTTCTGATGATAAGTTCTAAAAACTTTAATATCTCACATATTGGAACTAATAACTTATTGCCAATATGAGATAATGATGAAAAACAATTCGAGTTATATTACTTAGCTTCGCAAAAATGTTAGTTTTAGTATATACATACTAAAATATTGCAAATTTGAGAACAATGGTTAATGAAAATGAAAACAATGGGTCATATTAACTTACTTACAAAAATGTATACAAAAAACATTCACAGGAAATTACTTTTTCTTTGGCTTTTGTTAAGATTTTGAATGCATTCAAATTTATAGTTAAATAAAGATTTAAAAAGGCGACAAAATTTTTTTTTTCTCTCTTACCTTTATCTCGTTTTATACTGGTGATAAGCAGTTTGTAAATATTTTATCCCACAGAAAGAAAAAAATATTTATATTAGATTTTTACCCATAACGGTTTCTTTGGAAAAGTGCACAAATTGAATAACAAATACTTGAGGTGCTAAAGTTCGTGGCATGTTTTTAGCGTTTCTCTTTAGTTACATCTTGATTTTAGCCATCCATATTTAATATGCAAGGTATCTATGGTTGTGTGTGCTTGTATTTGAGATGCCTTTAATGGAAGAAGAATGTTCACCTTTTCTATATCATGGTGCTAGTGCTCGTCATTTTCTCATCATCATTATCGTCGTCATCCACTCACTATTATCATTTGTGGTGGCACCTTAAGCGTTGCCATGAATTCCATTCGTGTGAATGACAATGTCATTAAATTGCTTTTGAAGTGTCGTTTTAATTCTCAAGGCAGTTTTATTAATTTTATGCATTTGAATTTGTTTGCCATAGAAATTTCTCTAAATTCTTCTTTTCACTGTTTGCCTCTCTTTTTATGAAATATTAACGAAATATAATACAACTGGGACTTTATGCTTTTGAATTATGATGTTTTTTTTTTCGTAGAAAATTTTTATCACATTAATTAACGTGTTTTTTATTAACGAAGATATTTGGTAAATTTAAATACATATTTTTATTAGGTTGTGTTGCAAATAGAAAGGAGAAACATTTTATAATTATGAATATGGTAGAACTAGCAAGGCTATTACTACTTTGAAGTTTAACATGATCTCATGGTATGTCAAGATGTTTTTTACAACTTAAATATTTATTGGTACGCTTAAGGAAAGAAGCAAACATGCACAAAAAGAATTAGGAAATTATAATTAATAGAAAACTTTAAAAAAATCTACACAAAGGTCAAACTTTTGAGATATTTATTAAAGACCTGGCTCAGTAAAAACAATTAAATTTATTTGTTGTTTCAATATAAAATAAGAAAGAAAATGTTTGTTCGCATTTAGTGAGCCAGGCCCTAAGAATGAAAATAATAAAAATAATATTAAAATTGCTACTAGAAATTAAATGTGAACAGTGTTAGTTTTGTTTTTATAAATATTTTCATTTCTTTCCCTCACGACACTCCAACTATAGTCTCCTAGCATATGCATATCCCAAAAACCCTAACAATTCCGTTCAAATCTTGGTAATTGGTAATATATCTGAATCTTCTAACCTACTGGATTGATTTCAAAATAATAAACAAACAAATCGTAATGGAAGACATAAGCTTTGAGAAAATTAAACTTGTAACCAGCCTTTAAGAATACAAGATGGTTTGTAGAGCTTGTAACTTGTTCAAATACGGACAGATAAAACAGGGAAACAAAATTGACATTTTGCTTTGGTGCAGCAAAAAATGTAATTGATAAAACATATATAGGACATACATTGTAAAAAATGTCTTTAATTTATTTTGGGCAGCTCTTGTTTTTAGAATACACCTATTCCTCGATTTACACGATACTTTTTTACACGATTTAACTTTTACACAATATTTGTGGTTTTCTTTTAAATCGAGGGATGTGGAAATTACCTCAATTTACATGATTTATTTTTTAATTATTTTAGCAAGAATTAATTTTTTCAGTAAATATATCCTGCACAATTCTCAAAGGTGTAGCAGATGGAACCAAAATGAGCCTGAGTACAACTTCATGCATTCGGGGCATTACAATTGAAAATATGGAAAAGCCACTAATAATCTGGGTAGAAAATTAAACTCAAAAGCGAATCCCAATTGATACCATTGCTATTACAAAAAAAAACTTAATGAAATATTTAAGCAAAGACATTCCTTACATAATCTATATTTAAAATTTAAACAAGCTTCTGCTGATATAGATGTGTCTACAGATTATATCGAAAAATGTACTGAAATTATTGCTGCCAATTAATACATTCCTGATAAAGTCTTCAATACAAACGAATCGGGACAGTTTTGGAAAATAATGCCACAGCGGACTTTTTCATCAAAAGCTAATACAATTTTTATATTTAAACAACGTTTTAAAATCAAATTGTTTATGGAAACTTTGCTTTAAATCATTGTTTAAATTTAATTTATTTTATGAATATGGGGGAATGTATTTACTTTACTTTAAAATAAATGAATTTTCTAAACAAAATTTTAAAAACATTCTTCATTTCGATTTACTCGACTTCAGCAACGCAACTATTGTGTAAGTCGAGGAATAGGTGTATCTCGGTTTTAATTTTTTTGGTTATTCTGTATTTTTTGTTTTTATTGGTTGAATATTGCATAAATGAACACTGAAAATAAAAAAGCATTTTGTTATTTTATACAAAATTATATTTTCTTTGACATCATTTTGTTTATCTAAATTCAAGGATATATTGGTGATATCGCAAGGATGTTTAAAATTAATCTTTTTCAGTTTCAGTTTTTTCAAAGATTTATTTTTGTAGATTAGAGTGATCATAAATTAACTCCGATTTTTTTAACCCGTATGTGTGTGACAGGGTACCCGGGTATTTTTTTTTTTTTTTTTTATTTAATTGCAATTTTCTATTTATGCTCCTAGGCGATTGAAACTTTCTGAGAATTCCTAACTTTTTGTTATATTTATTTTTTATAATGGACTTTTTTGTGTCTTGACTTGGCAGGGAGTGGTAAATCATTTTATATTTTACACCCTTAACACCCGGGTACCACATACAAATTATATGAAAAATGTTACTTATAGGCTCACAACACAATACTGAGTAGTAGTCTTTCTACTGGCTGAATTTATTTGAGTAATGTGTATATAAATGGGAATTTATTGAATTGACGTTAGACTAAACTTAAACATTTTTTTTTTTGCATTTCATAATATGGAGAATTTGTATACATTGCGCAATAATATGTAACTTCATAGGTTCTGTATGTGCTACCCGGGTACTCTGTCACGCTGTTAAAAGGTGTTTTTTTTTTTTTTTTTTTTTGTCACACACATAAGGGCTAAATTATAAGAAAAGACTACTTAAACTATCAATATTTCTTTAGGTAAGGCTCCGTTTATCTGTAAGGCGAAGGCCAAAAAATAAAAAAAAATGCTTTAATTTCCTGCTTTTTTATAAATATGATATCTCTTATTTTATTATTTTATTATGGCTAGCAAGATGAGATGCTGTAATAAAGATCCTAATATGCTTTGTTACATTTGTGGCGAACATATGTTAAAAGCTCTGCAAAAATCTTTTACAGACACTGTTTTCGATTGTATTTTGCTTTCTTTGATATTTGCAATTTAGGATATATAATGTGTGTAAAAATTTTTTTTTTTTTTATAAAATAAACTAGTGTTTTTGATAAAAATGTTAAGATATTTTCACCAAAAATCCTGCATATCAAAAAATTTGCGATATTTAAAAAAAGTCGACTGAAGTATTTCTATTGCTATAGTTAGCTTTAAATGTGTATTAAGAAATATGACTAATGACCACTTAAAAATTTATTTATAAAAAAAATATTTTTTTAGGATGTAAATGTGTGGAGTTAAATTTTTACTCAGAATTTTCGAAATACAACATTTTATTAAACATAAAACGAAACAGTTAAATTTTAACATTCTTGAAAGATCAGACAAATATGCCAAAACATCCACCAGAATTATTATACTCAAAAGAAACATATGTTTACGTAGACCAGTTTCATGCCAAAAAAAAGTTCACATTCTAAGCTGCATTACACAAAATTTTTAAGAAGAAAACAAACAAATGGGGTCTTCAAGGAAAATATAAAAACCGCGATATTTCGAAAACGCGAACTGACTGGAACAAAACAAGAATAACATAGTAATGATGGTTCATAACTTTGTACAAAACGTAGTTCAAATCAAGGGCACCAACGCATTATACCCTCCCCACCATTTGGGGTTCAAATGACACTCAAAATTGCTTTATTAAGGGCCAAAAGGGACAAAAAAAATTAATATTTACAAATAAAACAATAATTTGCTAATAAAAAATATATATTTTAACTTATAAAGTAATTTTTTTGTTTAATATTGTAGTATTACAAACAAAATAATAAAAAACTATGAAAAATTTTCAAGGAAGCATTTTGTTATTCAATCATACAAAATTTTTCGATAAAACTAAACAGATTAGTCACAGAGTCGAAAGCATTTTTTTTGTTTTTGCAAAAATTTATTTAGTTATCAATGATTCAACATCAAAACTACCAACCGGGTGGGTTTTGGGAGTGCGAAGGTTAAGTATTTTATAAAATGGTGCCAAATTTCTTTAACACAAAAAAATCGTCACTTTTTGGAAACAAATTGTCAAATCGCTACTTTGCTATTTTGGAAAAAGTATGACGATAAATCGTCAAATCTGGCGGCTATGATTGTGACAACAATTACTTAATTTACTAACTCTTAAAGAGAGCATATTGCTCTCTTTAATTGTACTAAGATATCTCTTAAACTATTAAATAAAAAAACATTAAATCGTGACTGTTAAAAAAAAAAATCTGATATCAAATTTGAATAGATTAGATTATTAAAAAAAAAAATAAAAGTATTTATTGTTATCAAATTACAAACAAAATAATGCAAGTCTCTTTTAAAGAGTATTCAATTTAAGAATATTTAAAAGAACAAACTAATTATAATATTTGTAATTTTTAATATACTTAAACACCTATCCCTCGATTTACACGATAGATGCGTTCCTGAAAAAATCGTGTAAATCGAAATTGAAAATGTTTGTATGAAAAATCGTGTAAATCGAAAAAAAAAACCCAAATACGAATAAATTTAAAACTCAGATTAGAAAATTCATTTATTTTAAAGTAAATTAAATTATTATATCGTCATATATCGTATATCGAGTATATCGTCACCTAAAAAGCAAAATAGCGTATCATCACTTTTTAAAATTTTACAGAAGAGACACAAAACTTAATAAAGTGAAAAGTGTTGTGGTTACAAAAATGATTTTCTTTTCTTAAATAATGTCCTTATGTTTAAAAATAGAAAGCTACAAATTTATGAAGACGTATGCCTTGATGCACTGTATTTTTGACTGTTACGCCCTTTTGCATTTCAGGGGACCATATGTATCAGTCATCACTTCCAACCAATTCTTCATCACTGTTTTTCACTACGAATCGTATATTTTTGGTAGGCGACATATCACTTTCGTTACTCGATAGTTGATAATTAATTGGAGAAATATAACTTGCAATTTAGACATGTATTGATTTATTGTTTAAGCCCTTATAAATCTTGCTTGACATACAATGCTTTAAAAGTCGAAATTATTCCCTGGTCTAAGGGCTGCAACATTCTCATGTTGCAAGTCTTGTGGATGTCTAGGACCGTTGTCAATTGCTGGAAGTACTTTAAATGGCAATCTCTTTTTGTGTGAATACCGCTTTGCATCTGGGACAAATATATTATGAAAACAGTCTCTAAAAACAGCGGCCGTAACCAATGCCTTCTTATTGGCCATCCAATAATCGGACAAGTTGTCGTTATTTAATCCTTTAAATGATTTGTTAATGGCTTCATATTGTGATCACCGGAAGCACTGGAATAAAAAAACAAGTAAAAGAGCTATATTCGTATATGCCGACTCTTATATACCCTTCATCTTTGTTGTGGATGCATTAATTGCCATTAATATATTAAGAAAACTTTTACAAATTTTACATTTAATTGCTGACGAACGGATTATATTGTAGAAGTTACAAACGAAATTACAATCTTATATATACCCTTCTCACGAAGGTGAAGGGTATAAAAACAACAACGCCAAACAAAAGGAAACACCAAAAAAAAATACGCAAAGCAATGAAACCAACGCACATCCAAACATACGTCTTGTGGCTTTTTTGTCAAAGCATGCAATAAAAATTTTATTTTTTTGATGAAATTTTTCAGAGGTTGTCTTGGATTTTTGCTCATATCTCTGTTTTTATGGACGGATTTTGCTGATTTTAAATAGGCATTTTCTCGAAAACTTTTCTGACAGAATTATTGAAGATTTGGATCCCGAATATATCTGGGGTCTTCAGACAGATAGACAGACAGACAGACAGACAGACAGACAGACAGACAGACAGACAGACAGACAGACAGACAGACAGACAGACAGACAGACAGACAGACAGACAGACAGACAGACAGACAGACAGACAGACAGACAGACAGACAGACAGACAGACAGACAGACAGACAGACAGACAGACAGACAGACAGACAGACAGACAGACAGACAGACAGACAGACAGACAGACAGACAAACAAACAGACAGACAAACAGACAAACAGACAGACAAACTGACAGACAGACAGACAGACAGACAGACAGACAGACAGACAGACAGACAGACAGACAGACAGACAGACAGACAGACAGACAGACAGACAGACAGACAGACAGACAGACAGACAGACAGACAGACAGACAGACAGACAGACAGACAGACAGACAGACAGACAGACAGACAGACAGACAAACAGACAAACAGACAAACAGACAAACAGACAAACAGACAAACAGACAAACAGACAAACAGACAAACAGACAGACAGACAGACAGACAGACAGACAGACAGACAGACAGACAGACATGACTTAATCGACTCCGTTATCTATAAGGATCCATAATATATATACTTTATAGGGTCGGAAAATTATATTGTGGAAATTATAAACGGAATGACAAACTTATATATACCCTTCTCACGAAGGTTATAATAATTGTTATGCGATCTTTTGCAGCTTTGTATCCACTTGCACTTTTATTAGCTTTTTATAGAAAAGTCCGCTGTGGCATTTTTTTTCAAAACAGTCCCTATTCATCTGCATTGAAGACTTTATCAGCAGTGTATGAATTAGCAGCAATAATTCCATAAGATTTTTCGGGATATTCTTTAGCCGAAGAAGCTTGTTTACCTTTTAATTTTAAATTATGAAGAAATGTCTTTGCTTAAATTTTTTAATCCAACAATGACCTACCGAAACGATGTTTTTTTGCAGTTGATGATGTAGATGGTAGCTAATTATTAAGTTTTTCATAAATCATCAAAGCTTTATTTGTAGTATCATTGATATCAATTTGGATTCGGTATTGGGTTGGTTCTTCTATCCAGATCATTAGTGCATTTCTATATTTTCAATTGTGATGTCCCGAACGTATGAAGTTGTACTCACGCTCATTTTAGTTTCACCTGCTACAATTTTCTTGATTACGTTTTAATTTTTTTTATAGATAAAGATTTTTGATAATTAAAAAAAATATAAAAAAAAAATCATGAAAATTGAGAAAATTTCCACATCCAAAAAATCGTGTAAAAGTGAAATCCTGTAAATCGAGGGATATGTGTACATAGTTTAATTTAAAAGTTTTTTTAAATTAAGTTATTTAAAAATGAAGTTTGTGTTTTAATTTATTAGGTGTTAAGTGTCCATAATTATAAAAACGCTGAGAATGTTTATAAATTACACGTTAATTTGTCAACACTGAGCGCCAATCACTCATTTAATCTTTTACATATTTCCTCACACACTGCTCGCATGACATAAACAAACAAATAAATAAACGATCTTCAATTACTTCCACATTTAGTAGGTCTCAAACACTCTTTCTAAACAGATCGTAAATTATTTTAAATAGCTGATGTTATGGAAGTTTAAATAAAATTAATCAAATATATTGCAGACAACTAAATTACACATTTTAAACAATGGCAGCAAATCACATAAAAGAAATAAAACGAGAGGTAATTAAAAAATAAAATAATATATAAAACATGAATTTAAATCAAATAGTTAAATAAAAAACAACTCAAGCAGAACAAAATTAAACTGGACTTTAAACTTTTACCTATAAAAAACCCGAGATAAGAAATAAACAAAGAGGTAAACAATTCAAGAAACAAACAAAAAACCAATAGATGAGTGTAATTATGTATATTTATATTTATATTAAAATTATATTTATATAAATAAATAAAAAGAAAAATTCTTTTAACTGTTTGTGGTGGTGCGATTTATGACTTAAGAATCTAGCAAGTTGGTAAAAAAAAGTTTCTTAACAAATGAAATATATTTATTTAGTATCGGTCACACTTTAGCTGACTAAGATAAGATTTCAATATCTTTAGATTTCCACAACATTATGGTTTATATCACACAACTAATCGAAAGCAAAATAAATAAAATATTTCATTTTATAGATAAAATAAATTGAGTCGACTGGAAAGTGTGTTTGGAAATACTATTTTGTGTGTTAGTTAAACAAAAAGTGAACTTTAATCAAAACTGTTTTTTTCATTAAATTTATGAAAATTTCAAAAATTATTAAGTAAAATGAACCAAAATTCGAGTAAATATTACATTTACATCATAATCGCCGTGTGTATTTTTGTTATTTTATTAACTGGATTTAAACTTGTGTACAAGAGTGATTATATTGGACTTCGACCTAATTTATATATTTCATCAATATTTTCAAAACGCGTAAAATTAGTGAGTGCGGCACAATTAGAGCCCTCGCCCTAGAGGAGTTGACAAATGTTAGTTTTCATTTAAATATATGTAATTTTTAAATTTAATTTCAATATTTATTTATATGTTGCTACCATTACTGTACTGCTCTTTTAATAACTTAACAGTCATAATACTTGAATTGTAATAAACCACTTTATATCTATAATATCTAAACGAATTTCTGAATAAGAAAAAAAATACATTTAAATAAAATTACTGATTTAATATAATCAGGGTTATTGGACCTGAACTTAAGATCAGGGTTTCAATCAATTTGAGCCAAAATATATCAATCGATTCAAGGTCATTTTGTGGGCAAAGTTCAGGTCGCAAATTTGGTTGAAAACTATTAAAACCGCCCCAATACAAATTCACTCCCGAAATTTGATTTTATCGACCACAAATGCTTGATTTATATAAATACTCACAAAAGTTTTTCCACAAACAAGTTTTTTATACAAATAAATAACACATTTTGTAGGAAACGATTCATAATTGACCATAGCTCCCATATTAGGCACATTATTACTTTAACGAACATAAAACTAGCAAACCAAACAACAACTAACAGTGGTAAAAGGTGTTCCCAAACTTAAAGCAGCCAAAGAACTTTAAGTTAAATTTCAGTGAAAAAAAATTCAATCAAAATTACGTTTCGCCAGCTTATACCGAAGAATCAAATTTTTTTGGAAATAAATCTTGCATTTCTAAACGGCTGGTCTCATCGGATTAAAATTAACGTGGGCCTAGCCAAGGAGCATCCAAGTTTAAGTTATTAAAATAGAGCCTGCAAAATTTCCAGCTGCGGCGCTATGGGGGCTCAAAGTAGAATACCTTCGACATTTAAAATTTTTAAGCACGTGGCATTTTTTGGTATCCCATCCGATTTAAAATATTTTTACATTCTTGGAAAGCAATCAGCTAGGTCTTGAAAAAACATCTGTGCGTGTGGTATGTGTCTCTAATAATTTCCGAGTTATAGGCATTTCAAAATTGAAATTTAAAAATTTGTTCATACCTTGGTCTACTTTTTTAAAAATATAGTCGTACTTTTGAACCGAATGGACCCGCATTTTTTCAGTTAGTTAGACAACTAAATTGTCAATAACATACAGAACATCTCAAAGCAATATCGATTAAGAACCCAAAAACAAACGATTTTCAATTTAAAAATTAAAAAAATAGTAGAGTTAAGTCACCTCTTTTTTTTATTAAAAAGAAAAAATTCTTTAAGACCATATAACAATTTTATGTTTTTCTGTAAGGTATTTTTACGGAGAACGTTTTAGTATAAAAAAACATGTCCTATTTTTCGAATATGTCGCCTCTATTCGGAATTTAACCTATTTTTTATCAAAATTTAAAATTTGGGTCATATGTTCTAAAATCCCAAAGCTGGGATCAGAAAGCGGAAAGCACCTCTTGCAAACCCAAATGTGTTCCCTATATATCCCCAAAGTATTTCCCCAGTCCTGAAGGAACTGTGGACCCTATGGGTAAAATTGTAAAAAATACCATTTTTGGGATTTTCGCTCCAATTTTTAGAAATTACGGGATTCCGCTTGACCTCTTGACAAGTTTTTTTATACACATTGAAAATCTCATTGAGTTTTGTCAATAAATAAAGATTTTATTACATATTACATATATATTGAGTTTCTAAACCTAAAATTTGTATTAAAATTTTAATAGGATTACAAATATTAGAACCAATTTGATACATATTTATTACGAATTAATTTTTTTTTTTTTGTTTAGATACGTTAATTTCAAGTCAATATCTCAATTAGATTCAAAAATATGGCAGTTTAAAACTCCGTCCTTCAAAAATAGTGCACTTTTTCATATTTTAGTATAAAATGTCAGAACCTCTGACTTGTTGTTGAATAAAATACTAAGAAAATTTATACAAATTTTTTATTATGAAAAAGTGCAATATTTTTTAAGGTAATGTATTTGATGGGATGCTCTGTAGCTGCTGTAATCTGGCTAGACCATCACACGGGACCTGTACCGAACACAACTGATTCGTTTGAATTGTGCATTGGCCGAAAAACACCCAGAATATGCTGCCAGACATGAAACTGTTATATTCCATCATGACAACACTCCGCCCCATGTTGCAATACCTTTTAAAAAGTATATAGAATGAAGTGGTTGACAAGTTTTCCCTCACTCGCCTTAAAATCCAAACCGTTCTAACCGTGGTATTTAACATATTTATTAAAAATAATTTTGAAAACATTCATTATACTCTACACCACCATAGTGGGGAGGGTATAATGGATTTGTGCAGATGTTTGTAACGCCCAAAAATATTAGTCCAACACCCACCTTAAAGTATACCGATCGACTTAGAATCACTTTCTGAGTCGATTAAACGATGTCCGTCCGTCCGTCCGTCCGTCTGTCTGGCTGGCTGGCTGGCTGGCTGGCTGTCCATGTAAACCTTGTGAGCAGAGTACAGGTCGCAATTTTGGAGATATTTCGATAAAATTTGTACATGTAATTTGTTTGGCCCAAGGACGAAGCCTATTGAAACTGGCTGAAATCAGTCCATTATTTCACCTAGCCCCATACAAATGTCCTCCCGAAATTGGACTTTATCGGTCATAAATTTGTAATGTATATAGGTATCTACACAAATTTTTCTCCAAATAAGTTTTATATACACTGAATTCATGTCACCAAATTTTATTATGATCGGTCCATAATTAGTCATAGCTCCCATATAAGGCTTACTTCCGATAATCACTTTAACGAGCATAAATCTCCTAAAAATGTTGGTATGCACATAAAATGCAACATACATAACTTTCATAAAGACATTAATCACATGACCAGATTTCATGGTGATCGGTCAGTAATTTGTCATAGCTCCCATATAAAGCCCACTTCCGATAATCACTCACGAATATAAATTATAGAAATTTTGAAGGAAAAATGTTTTTATTCATTTACTTAGTGTAGGGTATTATATGGTCGGGCTGACCGACCATACTTTCTTACTTGTTTTAGTATAATTTTTGTACAATTGAATAAATTGCTACTAAAAATTTTACTATTTTAACAAAATCTGCTCCATTGTCCACGTTTTTGAGCATACAGGTAATAATAATATGTCAGATCTATTCCAATAAATATATATAAATTTTCTATAGTTTGTGAAGAAATGTTAAAACCTCGATGTTAATTTTTTAATTTAATGATATACATAAAAATCACATTATTCGATAATTGCCTGACGTTTATAACAATTTAAAAATTTATTATAAGTCATTTTTGAAACCAGTTCTTATTAATATTACAATATCTTTTAAATCTTCGAGTAAAATCTAAAAAAAAAATTTTATTTTTTGTCAAAATTTATGAAGTTTTCATAACCATTTCATAATTCTGAATTTGATTATTTTTCACGACTTGGTGGGTAGGAATTTTGGAAAAAAAGTTTTCAAATATTAGTTAAGATTTCATTCCATACACATGTATATAGATTAAAAGAACTTACAATTTTATGGGATTACACAAGCGTCTTTCAAATATCTTTCACATAATACTAATATTTTAAATGTTTTCTTTCTTTTCTAAGACACAGTTTCTTAGAATGTATTAAGCTATTACTTTAGAGATCCACCCACAACCTCCCAGATGTATCAAAATTCACACTTCTCAAATCAACTCTAAAACACCTCAACTCTAAAAATGCAAAATTTCATTAAGATACCTTCTACGATTCGCAAGTTACAGAACTTACAAAAATAAAAAAATAAAAACTATGAAATATTTAATAGATTTTACTACTAACATCACATTAGTACAAAAATTCCCATGCACTTCGGTTTAAACTTTTAGTATAAATAGCTGATGCACAAGCGTTAAATATCTGTAAACAGATACACACACTCGCATGCCTTTTAAATAATAGAATTTTAGTCATTACTGCGCATACCCAAGCAAAAATGAATTTTAATCAACAACAACAACTGTCTTGTATTTTCGTTCATCACTTTGGTACAAACATTCACATGCGCTTCGGTTTAAAGTTTTAGTATAAATAGCTGATGCACACACGTTAAATTTCTGCCAACAGATAAATTTTTTTTTTAAATTTGCAAATTCCATTTGTGCTGTTGACAGTTTGGTGCACTTAACCAATATAAATATCGCTGTCTGCATACAGCTTGTATTTATACTAAAACTGTGAACGAAATTTGTAATAAAACTTGAGAATGAATGCGCTTGTCCAAAAATTATGTCTCTTCCGTTGACAAAGCAGTACAAACAAGACAGTTGTTGTTGTTGTTGATTAAAATTCATTTTTGCTTGGGCATGCGCAGTAATGACTAAAATTCAACTATTTAAAAGGAACGCGAGTGTGTGTATCTGTTGGCAGAAATTTAACGTGTGTGCATCAGCTATTTATACTAAAAGTTTAAACCGAAGCGCATGTGAATTTCTGTACCAAAGTGATGAACGAAAATACAAGGCAGTTGTTGTTGTTGATTAAAATTAATTTTTGCTTGGGTATGCGCAGTAACGACTAAAATTCTACTATTTAAAAGGAACGCAAGTGTGTGTATCTGTTTGCAGAAATTTAACGCGTGTGCATCAGCTATTTATACTAAAAGTTTAAACCGAAGCGCATGTGAATTTTTGTACTAAAGTGACGAACAAAAATATCTTCAAGTTTATTCAGTTAGTATAAAATCTATTAAATATTCCATAGTGGTTACAAGATTTTTTATTTTTGTAAGTTCTGTAACTTGCGAATCGTATGAGGTATCGTAATGAAATTTCGCATTTTTAGAGTTGAGGTGTTTTAGAGTTGATTTGAGCAGTGTGAATTTGTTGGTACATCTGGGAGGTTGTAGGTGGGTCTCCAAAGTGGGTAGTTACACATCAAAAATATAAATTTTAATACATTCTAAGAAACTATGGACTAAATAAATTTTGAATTTTTTTATTGTTTTCAATATGAAATAAGAAAGAAAATGTTCGTTCACATTTAGTGAGCCAGGCCCTATATCTTAGAAAAGAAAGAAAACATTTGAAATATTAGTAATAAAATAAATAAAAAAATTAATTAAAAAAATAATAAGAATAAAATTTAAACTAATATGTTAAAACTTTTTTTTCCAAAATCTCTATCCGCCTAGTCGAGAACAATAATCAAATTCAAAATAATGAAATTATTATTCAAATTTCATGCATTTTGACAAAAATTTAACTTTTTTGTTAGATTTTACAACAAGATTTAAAAAAAAATTTTAATATTATTAAGAACTGGCTTCAAAAATGACTTATAATAAATTTTTAAATTGTTATGAACGTCAGGCAATTGTCGTATATAGTGATTATTTTTAAACAAAATTTTAAGTGCATCATTAAATTAAAAAATTCACATCGAGGTTTTCAAATTTATTCACAAACTATAGAAAATATATTTATATAATAATTATTACCTGTGCGCTCAAAAACGTGGACAATGGTGCAGATTTTTTTAAAATAGTAAAATTTTTACGAGCAGTTTATTCAATTGCACAAAAATTATACTAAAATTAATTATAAAAATACGAGCAGTTTATTCAATTGCACAAAAATTATACTAAAATTAATTATAAAAATAATAATAAAATTATTTTTATTAAATATGTGGGAAAAAAATACTTTATCAACTAACGCACCACGGGTAGAACGGTATGGATTTTTAGGCTTTTTCAAACACTTCATTCTAAATACTTTTTAACAGGAATTGCAACATGCGGCCGAGTGTTCTCATGATGGAATATTACAGTTTCATATCTGGCTGCATATTCTGGGTGTTTTTCGGCCATTGTTCACTTCAAACGAATCAGGTTTATTCGGTACCGGTTCCCTGAAATGGTCTGGCATCCCACCAAATACAGAGCATTATCTTAAAAAATATTGCACTTTTTCATAATAGAAAATTTGTATAAATTTTCTTTGTATTTTATTCAACAACAAGTCTATGGTTTTGACATTTTATAGCATAATATGAAAAAGTGCAATATTTTTAAATGACGGAGATTTAAAGTGGCATATTTTTGAATCTAATTGACATATTGACTTGAAATGTTTAAATAATTTAAATAGATTGGAAAATCTGGATCAAATTACTCTAAAACTGCTTTCCGTTTTCTGATCCCAGCTTTGGGATTTTAAAAAATATGGTCCTAATTTGAAAATTTGGTAAAAAATAGCTAAAATTCCGAAGGGCATAGGGACGACATCTTCGAAAACTATAACATGTTTTTTATACCAAAATGTTCCTACTTTAAGCCCTAATAGCAGCGCTGGAGCATTTGTAGGGTTCATTTTAAAAACTTGAACTGGAAAACTCTTTGGCTACGCCCAAGTCAAATTTTATTCCAATCGAACTAGCCGTTTAGAAATACCAGATTTATTTCCAAAAAATTTTGATTCTGCCCCACTGTGGAATGTTTGAACTACTATTTTAGATGTGTAACAAACAACCCACTTTAGAGAACCTCTCAGATGTATCAAAATTTACACTGCTCAAATCAACTCTAAAACACCTCAACTCTAAAAATGCAAAATTTCATACGATTCGCAAGTTACAGAACTTACAAAAATAAAAAAAAATTCTTTAACCAGTATGCAATATTTAATAGATTTTACTACTAACATCACATTAGTACAAAAATTCCCATGCGCTTCGGTTTAAACTTTTAGTATAAATAGCTGATGCACAAGCGTTGAATTTCTGTAAACAGATACACACACTCGCATTCCCAAGCAAAAATGAATTTTAATCAACAACAACTGTCTTGTATTTTCGTTCATCACTTTGGTACAAACATTCACATGCGCTTCGGTTTAAACTTTTAGTATAAATAGCTGATGCACACACGTTAAATTTCTGCTGTTGACAGTTTGGTGCACTAAACCAATATAAATATCGCTGTCTGCATACAGCTTGTATTTATACTAAAACTGTGAACGAAATTTGTAATAAAACTTGAGAATGAATGCGCTTGTCCAAAAATTATGTGACTCTTTCGTTGACAAAGCAGTACATACAAGACAGTTGTTGTTGTTGATTAAAACTCATTTTTGCTTGGGCATGCGCAGTAATGACTAAAATTCTACTATTTAAAAGGAACGCGAGTGTGTGTGTTTGTTGGCAGAAATTTAACGTGTGTGCATCAGCTATTTACACTAAAACTTTAAACCGAAGCGCATATGAATTTTTGTACCAAAGTGATGAACGAAAATACAAGACAGTTGTTGTTGTTGTTTAAAATTAATTTTTGCTTGGGCATGCGCAGTAATGACTAGAATTCTACTATATAAAAGGAACGCAAGGGTGTGTATCTGTTAGAACTCGTGTGCATCAACTATTTATACTAATGGTGTTTTCTTTTCTGATAAAAATGTTCCATTTATGTTACCATTGGCGCAGGGGTGAAAAGTTGTCATTTTCCTTTCTAAATATGTTGCATAAATAATTGGTAAATATGTTACATATATCACCCTCAATTACATTTCAGTGTGAGATAATACCCTTTTTTGCAGCTGCGTTAAGTACTTTTTTGTATGCAAAAAATGTTTGACAACAGCTGATTTCTATTATTGAAAATCAGTGTTGTTAATGCTAATTGGCAAACACACATAATTGAATGTCGAAAGTCGCTTTAACAGTGTTAAATATCGCTTTTTAATACAAATTACCAATTCAATATTTGGCACGCTAAATATACAATAGTGTTAAGTGTAAAATCAAGAAATTATTTTGTTCCATTCTAATAGAAAAAAATGTTTCATTTTGGAAGGGTGTGTGTAACATGATAATAATATTACACATTTTTAAGGCATCATTTTTTTTAGAAAAGAAAACACCATAAATGTTTAAACCGAAGCGCATGGGAATTTTTGTACTAATGTGATGTTAGAGTAAAATCTATTAAATATTGCATAGTGGTTACAGACCACTATTGCGAATCGTAGGAGGTATCTTAATTAAATTTTGCATTTTTAGAGATGAGGTGATTTAGAGTTGATTTGAGCAGTGTGAATTTTGGTACATCTGGGAGGTTGTGGGTGGATCTCTAAAGTAATAGCTTAATACATTCTAAGAAACTGTGTCTTAGAAAAGAAAGAAAAGATATTATAATATTAGTATTATGTGAAAGATATTTGAAAGACGCTTGTGTAATCCCATAAAATTGTAAGTTCTTTTAATCTATATACATGTGTATGGAATGAAATCTAAACTAATATTTGAAAACTTTTTTTTCCAAAATCTCTACCCACCTAGTCGTGAAAAATAATCAGACGCAAAATTATGAAATGGTTATGAAATCTTCATAAATTTAGAAAAAAATTTATATTTTTTTTTAGATTTTACTCGAAGATTTAAAAAAAGACTCTAATATTAATAAGAACTGGCTTTAAAAATGACTTATAATAAATTTTTATATTGTTATAAACGTCAGGCAATTGTCGAATATAGTGATTTTTAAGTATATCATTAAATTAAAAAATTTACATAAAATTTACGTGGACAAACGTGTTAAAATAGTAAAATTTTTAGTAGGAATTTATTCAATTGCACAAAAATTAATGTTTTCAAAATTAGAACGGTTTGGATTTTAGGGCGGGTGAGGGAAAACTTTTCAACCAGTCCATTCTAAATACTTTTTAACAGGTATTGCAACATGCGGCTGAATGTTGTCATGATGGAATATTACAGTTTCATGTCTGGTAGCATATTCTGGGTGTTTTTCGGCCAATGCTCACTTCAAACGAATCAGTTGTGTTCGGTTCAGGTTCCCTGTGATGGTCTGACCAGATTTCAGCAGCTGCAGATCTTTAAAAATATTGCACTTTTTCATAATAGAAAATTTTTATAAATCTAGTATTTTATTCAACAAGTCAATGGTTCTGACATTTTATACTAAAATATGAAAAAGTGCAATATTTTTGAAGGACGGAATTTTAAAGTGGCATATTTTTGATTCAAATTGAGATATTGACATTTTCTTGAGGGCTAGGAAAATACTTTTGGGGTAAATAGGGAACACATCAGGGTTTACAGAGCTGCTTTCCGTTTTCTGATCCCGGCATTGGGATTTTAGAACATGTGGCTCCAATTTGAAATTTTGATAAAAACAGGTGAAATTCCGAAAGGGGCGCCATATTCGAAAAATAGGACATATTTTACAGAAAAACATAAAATTGTTATATGTTCTTAAAAATCTACTAAGTATTTTTTGAATTTTTAAAAAGAAAATCGTTTATTTTTGGATCCATAATTGATATTGCTTTGAAATCGTTTGTATCTTATTGCCAATTTAGTTATCTAAAAAAGTGAACCAAGGTATTGCAAAATTTTGACATTTAAATTTTCAGGACCTAGACGAGTGCTTTCCAAAAGTATACAAATTTTTGAAATCGAATGGAAAACCCAAAAAATGGCAAGTGCTTAAAAATTTTACATGTCGTAGGTACCCTACTTTTACCAGCCGTATAGAAATGCCAAATTTATTTCCAAAAAATTTTGATTCTGCCCCAATTTGTGACCCTGATTATATATATGGGCTTTTTAAACCTAGATGTAAGCGCTAGAGAGGAGGTCCAATCTGTTTTATATGTGTTCAATGCAGTTTGAGAGTTCGACACACCAAACGAAACTTTATTGTGAACAGAAAGGTATAAATGTCAGTCTATATATGAGCATATGGTAAAATTTAAGGGCCGCAGTATATGAAAGACAAAGTTAGGAGTTTAAATTGTGGTGTTGTTCCGATGCTAATAGTGGTTATTTATATGAAACTTATATATAAACAGTCAAAAAGGTACAAAGAGGGATTGGCATTGGCGAATCCGTAATTCTAGATAAGGCAGCAGGCGTGGAAACTATATTTCGGAAACTTTTTCAATAGATCAATGAATATTATTATATAAACTTATGTTCAATCGAAAATCAGATTTTATCTTTGTCTGTTTTTGTGCATGTAAAGAACCAATGAGCTTGACTGGGAACACAGAATTTGCTTTGATTTTATGCATTTTTTAATGTTTTTTACTAAAATGTTTGTGTTTTCTTCGTTTTTCAATAAAAAAATTAGATTAATTAAAAACATTTATAAAAAATATCTCCTTTATTTTTACCTTTGACGACGCACAGTGGCGCGCGTATAACAAGTGATGTAGCAAAAATCAAAAATTTCATGTGGCCCTAAGAAATATTTAATAAACATGTTTTACAGGAAATTGTCCAACGATTTTAAATATGCTTCTCTTATTACAATCAGATTTTTGGTTCAAAAGATGTAGCCCTTCAAATTTGACTTATTTTTAGTTTTCAAAAAAAATACCATTTTAAAGTAATTTGGTCCGCTTTCAGATACAATATCTCGAAAACTAGGTAACGGATCGTCATTGTTTTTGATTGTCTTGATAGATCTATTTATTAAAAAAATAAAAAAATTGTACTGTTTGCTTTGTATTTGTCCAAGTAAATCGACATTTACCAATTATCCATTTTTTCAATATTTCTCAACGTTGATTGAAAATAACACAAAAAAACTATAAATTTCGACCACATTTGTATTAAAAAAGTTCGAATTTATTTATTAATCATAGTTACTCTACTTGTACTAAAGATTCTTATTTCCTTTATTTTACAGTTCATAGACCTAAGCATACCCATGCCCTGGGGTCATATTGTGGGACGTTGGTATGGCAATCGTAAAGTTAGACCCATCTTGGCCCTACACGGTTGGCTAGATAATATGGGTACCTGGAATACCCTGATACCTCTACTGCCCGAACATCTGGGTATATTGTGCATTGATTTACCCGGTCATGGTTTATCTCCGAAACTGCCTAAGGGCATAGTCTATCACGCTGTCGACTATGTCTGTGTAATTTTACGTATAATGGAAGTATATGAATGGAAAAAAGTCTCCATATTAGCACACTCCATGAGCTCAATGTTATCTTTCATATTTGCCTCATTGTATCCGGATCGTCTGGATATGCTAATTAGTATAGATGTGGTTAAAACACGTTACCGAGATCCCAGCACACAACTAGAATTCATACGCAATAATATAGAGAAATACTTAATAGAAGATGATCGTTTACAGTTGGCCGCTCTAATGGAACCGCCAGCGTATACCCAGGAACAGTTGCTGCAGGTAATGTTTGAGGGTTCCGGTAAATCGGTGGCCTTGGAGAATTGTCAACACATTTTGGAACGTAATATCACCAAATCTGTTAAATATCCCGATAAATACTATTTCTCACGTGATGGTCGTGTCAAGTTCTACTTTGAATTCACCACATCACCACCCTTTGCGGCCGAACTGGCTAGACGAATACATGATGTGCCCTACTGTGTTATTAAGGGCTCACAGTCCAACTACATAGACGAACAGAGTGCAGAAGTTATAGAAATATTAAAGGGTAAAAATCCTCATTTTGAACTGCATGAAGTAGAGGGTACCCATCATGTACATCTCAATAATCCCCAAGGTGTGGCCGCTGTTATCAATCCATTTATAAATAGACACCGACCACCTTTAATAGAGACTTGGTCCTTGAATGATGTGGTTGTGAGTGAAACCATGGAACAATGGAGTATTAAGACGAAAAAACGAAAGAGTAAATTATGACTATTACCTTTCTTTACGAACTGTGCTATGGAAACCATAAAAAGCGATGATGAATCTAGCGATACTGATAGCAGTTTTTAATGAATTGCAAGAACTTTAACGCATTGTAAACAATAAAGTCTGAGCTAAGATTAGGTTTCAAAACAGTTCCGTAAAGTATTAGTCATTTAAGATTAATTGGATATTCTGCAAATTGATGTTTTTTCTTTATATGTTCATTAACACCCCCTAATTAAGAAACACCAATGGAAAACAATTTAATTTTTTTTTTATAAAAAAAAAAAAAAACTCAAAAATTATGATTTTCATACATACAAACATGTTTCTATGTGTTTTTGAATTAGGCGCTAATAAGAAACATTTTTAAATGATCTGTACAAGTAATGGTCAGATTTACTTACTGGATTTACAAAATGTATATTAAAATTTTGTCTAGCTGAACGATTTCCTATAAGACCTATAAATCTGGCGAGTGTAGCACCAGAAGAAATATAATTAGTTATTGTTTTGTATTAATACAAAAGCATATGATGTCAAACCCATAGAGAAACTAGAAAAAAAAATTACTCAAAATCTTCACATATACGTGTGTTGTTTTTGTCTTCATAGTTTTATTTTACTAATACTAATATATACTAATGTTTTTGACAACTGAGTTAGGTTTTTGACAGGAGAGTTTCAGATCTATGTGTATTTATCTATGGTCAAATCCTTTAACTTGCGTTGTAACAATATTAATAATTCAAAATTTGCATATTTTAATAGACATGATTCATTATGCCTTAAATTAATTAAAATTGCTTAATTAAGTCAATTTAAACGTATTTGTTAATACTATTTATATATCTAAGTATTGTATAATATTGTAAGTAGTTTATATTCAAATTTTAATTTCAATTACACTTCATAAATACATAAATCAGTTGTTGAATATAAAAGTAAATACAACCCAAATGGCCAACAATGATTAGCTAATGTCTATTTAACCCTCTAACGTGTCGCTTTGCTATTGAAAGTTTGTTTATACCCCAAAGCAAATAAATTTAAAATAATGTGGCCTTATGTTGAAATGTTATAACTGAAAAGCTGAAAAGGCATTAATAATATTTATTATGTTTGAATTATAATTAGATTAAGTAAATATTTATAAGTTTACTTTAGAGTTTGATATGATTTTTGTTATTAAATACATATGTATGTTTAAATTTGTAGTATTTATTATTCAAAAAATTGGGAGATTCACACGGACTGCTATTATATACAGAAAAGTGTTATTTTATGACAAAACAATAAACATAGTTTAAAAAGTCTTATTAGTATAAAACTTTTTTGTTTCAAACTCAACAAAAATTTTTTAAAACTATCATAATATATTAGGACATTATGACAATATGACCTAATAACAGACCGTGTGAATCCCCCAAATATGTTTTAGACTTTGCTTATTTATTTAAATTATAATTTGTATAATAAAATAATAAATTAAAACTTTTAAACAATTTTTTATTTATATATTTATACATAATAATTCCCCAGGAAAATTTCATTCAGTTTGTTCCAAAATCCCTCTCAAAACCACTTCGATTACATTCATGAAACTAGTGAAATTACAATCACAACGCACCTATCTGTCGATTTACATGGTGTATACAATCCTAAAAAATCGTGTAAATCAAACTAGAATAAATTTTTAGAAAAATTGTGAAAATCAAAATATGACAAAGTCAAGATATGAATTCATTTTATAATATAAATTTATTTGTTTTAATCAAAAGTAATTATACAAAACGAAAAATTAAATAATCAGTAAGTACATTTAATAACAAACAATTTATTATAAAATACACTGTGTAAATTAGCAAGAACATTTTCCTTTTAAAATTTCAATAAATTGTTGTGAGCGATTTTCGGAATTGAGCATTATATGGGAGATATGAGAAATTATGCACAGATCGCCATTAAGTTATTGGGTGTATAACTCAAAAATGTAAAAATTTTTAGCTTTTATTTTAAAACATTTAAAATTTATTCAAAGTTTTGGCATTTCTGGCAACATATGGATTCCGCGCCAAAAGAACGGCTAATCTTTAGAGGCCAAGAACGAATCAAGTCAATATCAGATACTCTGTTCTAAAGCGAAGCGTATCCCAGAGCAAGCGTTCTGGATCGATCAAAACAAATAGTAGTCGGACGACAAGGTGAGGCCAAACTTCCCAACCACTTTTTTCAAAATAGTTTTTAACTGGTATTGCAACATGTAACGAATGTCTGGCCGCATATTCTGGTAATTTTTCGGCCAATGCTCGCTTCAAACGAATCAGTTGCATTCGATACAGGTTCCCTGTGATGGTCTGGTCAGATTACAGCAGCTCATAATAGATAAGGCACTTGTGGTCCACCAACAACAGAGAATTACCTTAGCGCCATGGATATTCATTCGGCTTTTATATCGACTCTGCATTTTGGCCGTGCTTCACAATGGATCTCTTACGCTTTGTTTTATTGTAATGGATCCAATTTGCATCGCAAGTAATGATTCGTTCCAAAAGTTATTTTATTTTAAAGCATCATTTCCGACATGCAACATTCGTCGCTACAAAATACGACATTTTCGAAGCAAAAAAAAGATTTTTTAATACCAAAATGATCATGATATATTGATATCACATGTTTATCTGGGTCACTTCGAAGGCACGATAGGATTTAAAAAACAGTTTAATATTTTTAACAAAAATGGAAAAAAAAAGTGAAACAAGTAAGAGAGCTATATTAGACTGTGCCAAATCTTATGTAACCATCACCATATTATAAGGACTGAGTTCGAAAAATTCTTAACATACACATATATGTTAATAAAAATGAAGCCACTAAACTTACAGTTTTGATTTTTTTTTAGTTGACTGAAATTATTATAACAATTTACAAAAAATAGTATTTTTATAGTTCTAATCACTAGTGATCAAATTTTGAACCTTTTTCGGAAACCCTTCCATTATGGTTTTTATAGAGATATCTGTCACTTTGTTCGAACAGGTTGTCCGTCTCCGTTTAAAATCTACAACACTTTTGGACACCTTTTTTTGTGCTCTTCAATTCTCTTTTAACAAGAGCCCAATACCTCTCAGGTGAAAAAAATGTTATGATTTTTTTTTTAATTTGTAAGAGAAAAAAATTAAAAAAATTTTTTTAATTTTCATTTCAAAATTTTTAAAAAAGTAAATTTTTTTTATTTTTAAACATTTTTTTTTAAATTTATTATTGAAAAAAAATTATGATAAAATAATTTTTTTGGTGAAAAAATATTTTGGTTAAAAAATTATTTTCCCGATTGACCCATTGTCGTTGTAAGGGCTCGATGAAGAGTTTTCCCTTTCGACATAGATTTGCACTGTTTAGTTATGTCAAAACAATAAGCACAGCATGAAAGGTCTTATTATTTTAGGACTTTTTTCTTTGAAGCTCAACAACAATTTTTTAAAACTATTGTAAAACTGTAGTACTTTATGATAATATGATTTGAATACCCCAAGTATGTCTTCAACAGATCCAAACCGTCAAAACAAAAAAAAAATTCATCAAAATGTATAAAAACAATTAAAGCACAAGAGTTTAAATGAGAAAATCTAGAAAAACCGAAATTTAACCCAAATAATCACTCTTAATCAGAAATGTTAGATACTGAAAATGAACTAAATCAGTCCAACCAAAAATAAAAAAAATCAAGCAATCAATGTCATGCACAACTCAAATTCCAACTATTACATTTTTAAAATTTTTATTACAGAAAATCTCGTAATATCACGTTATAAAAATATGCTATTATATAAGTAGTAAAGTGCCAGAATATTAATAATTTAACTCATTATTATCTAATGAAAGTTTTTATTGTACTACTAAAATTTGTAGGTACTTTTCAAATCAAAAAGGTACTTTTTTAGTTAGATTCTGTACCGGTTTATAATTTTATTTTGCCTCTCTGTTTAAGATAGATGAATTTTAGTTAAGAGAATAGTTTTTAAAAATATTGGTTTTAAAATTTAAATCATGCAATGAGCAATCTGTTTAGTATCTTTCTAACAAATGTGCAAGGCGAAAGTGTATTTATATTATGTTGATGTTTGTTAGTAAAATGTAAAATAAATAATTAAAAAAACATTTAGAAAGTTAATAAAAACAAACAAAAGTTCTTGTGAATAATTTATTGAAATAATAATGAGCGTGAGTAATTAAGTGACGAAATAGTTGTTTGGATTGTACTTGTAGCAAGTATAATTGAGCATAATTTTAAGACACGTTCAGTACACTGAAAAAAATACTATAATTTCGAATTTACATATTTGTTTATAAATTTACAAATTATATTATTGTACAGGCGCGGATCCAGAGGGGGTGAAATAGGAATTTCTCACCCCCCCCCAAAAAAAAACCGAAAAGTTTTCACATAAAAAAAAAGAAAAAAAAAATAAATGTAGAACAAATTTTGATTTTTTTTTCCCCCAAATGGATGACCTGGATCCGCGCCTGTTATTGTAATATTATTATTTCTTCAAACTTTATGAATAAATTATTCAGGCACGAGTTTATGTATACATTTCTAAGAAAGAAAATTTATTATACCCTTCACCATGATTGGCAGGGGTATATATAAGTTTGTGATTCCGTTTGTAATTTTTACATTTATCATTTGCGACCCCACAAAGTATATATATTCTGGATCGTTATATATAGCGAAGTCGATATAGCCATGTCCGTCTGTATGTTAAAATCAACTTTCCGTAGCCCCCAAATAACTTACAAACATAATTGATACATCAATATATCAGGAATTCTTCCGGCTCGGTCGCTGTTTAAAATCGAGAAAATCGGCAAGCAAATGGCTGAGATATAAGAGACCGGGGCAACCTCGATATTTGGCTTATTTTTGATTTATATCTGGATTTTTAAGTCATTAATATAGACAATATGGATATCTAATGATAGATATTTCGAAGTCCATTGCAACGATTTATACAAGACTATTGTAATTTGGACCTATAATGGGTCAAAATCGGGAAAATTATTTTTTAACCCGAATATTTTTTTATACCACAAACTATGTTTTATAATTTTTTTTCACTAATAAATTTTAAAAAATTTAAAAAAAAAAATTTGGAAAAAATTTTAAAAAAATATTGAAAATAATTTTGAAAAAAAAAAAAAATTTTAATGTTGAAAAACAGTTTGAAAACTTTTTTTTTTAAAATTTAAAACACAATTTTGAAAAAAAAAAATTAATTTTGTTTACCTAAAAATATTAAAAATTTTTATTTTAAAGTATAATTTAGTGAAGGTTATATAAGATTCGGCACAGCCGAATATAGCTCTCTTACTTGTATTTAATTTAATAATTTCAAAGAATATAGAAAATTGTATTTAATATGTTTAATGGTTTCATATTTTTTAACTTTCCAGTATGATGATATACACATCAATGTACCCTGGGGTCACATAGCTGGTCGTTGGTATGGCAATCGTAGAGTTCGTCCTATATTGGCTTTACATGGCTGGCAAGATAATTTAGGAACCTGGGACAGACTGATACCCTTACTGCCACAGCATATAGGAATATTATGTATTGATTTTCCTGGTCACGGCAGATCCTCCAGATATCCCAATGGTATAACCTACCATATGATTGACTACGTAGACACAATTATACGCATTACAAAGGAATACAAATGGAAAAAAGTATCTTTATTAGGCCATTCTTTGGGAGGCATTGTAGCTTTTATATATGCCGTTCTCTATCCTCAAACAGTGGATATGTTAATACAACTAGACATTATAATGACACCTATAAGAACTCCGGAGTATAGACTAAGAAAACTAATAATGGGCACAGACAAACTTTTAATTGAAAATCAACGTTTAGAGGAGCTAAACTCCACAGAACCTCCCTTATATAGCTATGAGCAATTAGAGGAAAAACTATATTTAGGTTCCAACAAATCAATAGACAAAGAAAATTGTAAATATTTATTAAATCGCAGTATTAATGCCTCTCAACTATGTCCTGAAAAATATTATTTTTCCCGTGATGGCCGTATAAAATATTATCATGAGTTCAACCCTTCTCTTGAGTTGATACAAGAAATGGCTAAACGTTTGAAAAATATCAATTACTTGGTGATAAAATTTAAAAATTCGGATTATATAAAAAATGATATGATGGAAACTGTACGCAAAATTCTACCAACCATGGAGTTTAATGAAGCAGAAGGTACCCATCATGCCCACCTGAACAATCCAACTGAGGTAGCCGCTAAAATCTTACCGTTTATTTTGAGAATAATGCCTAAAACTGAAACTAATGAAATAAGTTCAAATTATCATATTATTCAAAGCAAATTATAAAATATACTGCTAATACTGTTTATTATAAAATATATATACCCAGCGGCGAAAAGAAGTAGTAAGCAGGCCTTCTGGAAGGCCTTATTTATCAGACACAAGGCCTTATTGCCCCATTCCATACTCATACATTTTTTACACACGATGTCCTAGCCAGCCAAGGCCTTCTGCTTTACCTTCTTCAACAGGCCTGATAGTAGGCCTTCTTCAACAGGCCTGTCAGTAGGCCTTCTTCATCATGCCTGGTTAGACGCCTTCTTTAGCAGGCCTGTTTAGAGACCTTCTTCGACAGGCCTGGTATCAGACTTATTGTTTCACTTTGTAAATTACAAAAAGATTCCACAATATGTTTATTAGATTTGTTTGTTTGTTTATTAATATCACTTTGTTTATAAATTTTCATTAGAAGTTTTTCTTTTTCTATTTTTTTTAAACGTCAAAGTGATCTTTTATTCATTTTAATTTTTTTGTAATAAAAACAATAACTACCACGTAAAAATATTAAAGAATGCACAACCGCTTTGTCACAGAATTTAAGTAAAACTACTTTAAGTTTACTTCTTTTTCTCTTTTCACATTTTGAATTTTTATTAATAGTTTTTGTGTTTGTTTTTTTGTCTTTGGAATGTGATTTTGTAACGGGACATTAACGTAAGTATGTATACATACACATAATAAAAAACCTAGAATGGAGTAGGTAGGCCTTCCATAAGGCCTTCCTAAGAAGGCAAGCGAGCATGAGTAGTGGATCTAAAAAAAGGTCTAGGAAGGTCTTACAGAAGGCCTTATAGCTGAAGGCCTCAAAAATTTCGCCGCTGGGTATGTATACATACACATAATAAAAAACCTAGAATGGAGTAGGTAGGCCTTCCATAAGGCCTTCCTAAGAAGGCAAGCGAGCATGAGTAGTGGATCTAAAAAAAGGTCTAGGAAGGTCTTACAGAAGGCCTTATAGCTGAAGGCCTCAAAAATTTCGCCGCTGGGTAGGTACATAACGTATTCAGAAAAATTAATTTGTATTAATTTTTTTCTTAGTGCATGTGTTTGTTTGGTAAAGAGCACACAACCTTTGAACGTTTGTTGAAAAATAAAGAAATGTGTTAATTTTTAAGAGAATTGTATACAAATTTATGATACTCTCTTATAAGAGGGTATTTCTTGCTTTATGAGCTCTCTTTCTTTCATAATAATTAGTTTGTTTCTCTTGTTATCAACTTGTGTGTATGCGCTAGCCACAATGGTTGCGTCGTGCGACAGCATTTAGGTGTGTAACTAAAAAACACACTTGTTTTTTGTTACATATTTTAAAAATTACCTTCTAATTATTATAGTTAATAAAAATTAAAACAATCTATGTACAATATGACATCAAAAATTTAATATTTTTTTATAACAAATCATATATCTTAAACATATTATCTCATATATTTTAGTATTGAACATGCAGTTAAATGCCTCCATTGTATTTACAGCTTGCTACAAAAAACTATCTCGTGTCTTATCTAAACAGTGATGTCAATAAGAAAATATTTAATAAAACAATAAAGTTTAAGAAGGTATGTAAATGTGTGGTTAATCACAAAATTTCGACCATTTTTTAGGATGCAAAACAAAGTAAACTGTTTATGCTGGAAATGATTTATATTATCGATAAGGAAAAATGTGCTCAAAACTACAGACATGTAATTAATAAACAATTTAAAATAACATATGGATAAATTGTTGTTCCGTTTATAATATCTACATTTTTCATTTGCGACAAAGTATATTTATTCTGAATCGTTATAGATACCGAAGCCATGTCCGTCTGTATGTTAAAATCAACTTTCCGTAGCATCCAAATAACTTACAAACATAGTCGATACATGAATATATCGGGAATTTTTCTGGCTCGGTTGCTATTTAAAATCGCACCACAAATGGTAAGGAAAAAACCGGGACAACCTCGATTTTTGGACTATTTTTGATCTATATCTGAATTACTAAGTCAATAGACAATATGGAAATCTAATGGTAGATATTTCAAAGTCCATTGGAACGATGTATAAAGGATATTGTAATTGGGACCTACAATGGGTCAGAATCGGGAAAAATTTTTTTTAACCCGAATTTTTTTTTCGATAAAAAATTTTTCACTAATAAATTAAAAAAAAAATTTAAATTTAAAGAAAAAATTTAAAAAAAAAAATTAAAAAACTTATGGAAAAATAAAAATTTAAAAAAAATTCGAAAAAAAATTTTAGTTCTTTAACTTTTATTTTAAAGTATAATTTGGTGAAATGTATATATATAAGATTCGGCACAGCCAAATATAGCTCTCTTACTTATTGTTTTTTTTATAAAATTTTTTGTCCCAAATAAACTTAAACAAAATTTGTTTACCTATAAATATTTAAAATTTTTTGTTTAAAGTATAATTTATTGAAGGGTATATAAGATTCGCCACAGCCGAATATAGCTCTTTTACTTGTTTAACATGTATTTTGAAAATTCATACTCATTGTAGTTTTGTTTGTTGTTATTGTGTATTTGTAAACAATATAGGTTTATGTACAATATTTGGACCGGAAGGTCCACCGAGAACAGAAAGTTAAAAGTTTTTAAAAACAATTTATTTTATCATATTTTCATAGTTTAAGTAAGTAAAGAAATTTTGCATTTATTCAAATGCATTTTTTGGTTTTTACATTTATTAGAATGCAAATTCGCTCAAGGAAAAGTTTTCTCATTTGAATATTTATATATAATGCACGTTTTGTTTTGATACAAGTTCTTAAAGAGAGACATTAATGACTATTGATTTCCAAAAATTTTCTGAGCTGATTTTTTTATATAATTCAAATAAAAACCCTTACTTACCTTAAAATAATAAGATTTATGATATTGGTACTTATATATAGTTGGTCACGTGCGACATCGTAAGTGTGAAATTTAAAAATGTGACAATTATTTTTCTAACATAAGTAAAATAAATGACGTAAATATGTTAAACACTATCTATTTTTATTTTATTAAGATACAATACCGGTCAAAATAATAGCACCGCAGAACCTTAAAGCAATTAACATAATAAATATTTCTATTTCTATAGTAATTTTAATTATATATAACATAAAATAGTTAATTAATCTCTTCTTCTTCTTCAATGAACTATAACAGTATTTTTGAAAAATACTCAGGTTTTGTGCAATCAAAATAATAGCACCATCGTAGGAAGTTGTCAAAAAAAAGAATACAGAATTTTGGCGTTTTAAAAATCGCCATTAAATAATAATTTGAATTGAATAAAATAAAAAAAAAAAACAAGTTAGAGTGCTATATTCGGCTATGCCGAATCTTAAATACCCTCCACCTAAACTAGATGAAAATTATAGAAATTACTTTAGCATAAACACTCTAATATCCATATTCAGTGTTTATTATTGGGACTTAGCTCCGATTATGAAGATTGGTAGAATGTTAATGTAATACAGTAGTCTTCGCTTATAGTCTACAAATACACAATTTTTGTGGACTATAAGCGAATTAGGTCTATAATCGAATTTATTTTTAAGCCACTTTATGGATTATAGATGAATCCTGATATCATACACATTTTGTACTATATACAAATTATGTACTTTCTTCAAGAAAACCACTTTTTTAAACAAAATAAAAGTTTATTTAAAATATTGTAGTATAGTAGTATTTTATATATTGTTAGAAAAACTAGTTTACGCAGAAGATATTTTATTTCAAATGTATAAAAATGTTATCTAATACGGGAATTTATAATTGAAATAACTACATATTCCTACCATTTCCAACAGAGTCTATAATTTTATAATAGGAATAAAATGTACTATTTAACAATTTATATACTTAATAATTGGTTAACATTACCGATTGGCTCAACATTTTTATTATTCACCACAAGTGAAGTAAAAGAGTATAAAAAAAGGGTAAACAAATATATTTAGTCAAACTTCAAAAGTATATTTTTGTTCTGTTCTAATGAATTTTCCGGATGTGAGCCTTCTATATACAATTAAGAACCCATAGTCACCAAATCTATTTGGAAGATATAATTAAATATTTTAAAGTGATTTCTATGTATTTGAGGCATATTTTGCTTGATATTTTTCTCCATAACATTATTTACAAGAGTTTTATGGGTATTATTGTGATTATCAGTAATGAAGCTAATATGGGTGCAATGGTCAAATATGGACCGATATTCACAAAACCCAGTAGTATAATGTTTGGATACAATATATTGATCTGTATACAATTTTAGTTCGATATCCATATAATTAAAATATTTACAGAGGTTAATGTGTTTTTCGGAAGTAGTCCTTATATGGGAGCTATGACCAATTATCGGCCGATCTTCATAAAATTCAACACATCGATTTTTGTACATAATGGAAATATTTATTTGAAATTTAAACTGGATAAAAGCTTTTATAAGAGATTTATTAGTATTTAAGTAATTTTCGGAAATGGACCTTATATGGGAGCTATGGTCAAATATAAACCGATATTCACACAATCTAGTAGTATCATATGTGAATTAATACTACCGATTTGTGTAAAATTTTAATTCGATAACGATATTTTTCAGATATTTATGAAAATTAATGTGGTTTTTAGAAGTGGTCCTTATATGGGAGCTATAACCAATTATGGGCCGATCTTCATGAAATTCCCTACAACGATTTTCATATACATGGAGATTATTCAGGTTGAATTTCAACCTGATACCGATATATATAAGATATTTAAGTATTTAAATGATTTTCGGAAGTAAACTTTATATGGGGGCTATGGTCAAATAGTGCCCGATCCAAAAAAAAATTGGTCTCGCGATTTCTGTTTGCACAAAACTTAGTTGTGCTGAATTTTGTATGAATACTGCAATTCTATGGGCATTTATATACCATAGCACCATATTTCGGGAAGAAATTTGTATGGGGGCTAAGAGAAATTATGGACCGATTCTTTCCATTTTCAACAGAATTTGTCCTTTTATCATATAAATAATGTGTACAAAATGTCATGGTATTCTCTGCAATGGATTTACCAAAAATCAGAAAAAAACATGTAAAAATATTCAAAATTTTTGGAGGTTGTCTTACATTTTAATCCATAACCCTGGTTCTACAAATTCGATTTTGCTGATTTTCAATACCAAACTGCTTAGAAAAATTATAAACATTTTGGTATACATTTCATTAATTTTCCTTATGTGTTTTACACAGACAGACAGACAGACGGACAGACGGACAGACAGACGGACATTGCTCAATCGACTTAGAATTTCATAAGGATCAATAATATATATACTTTGTTGGGTCTCAGATGAATATTTCTCAATGTTACACACGGAATGACAAACTTATATATACCCTCTTTCACCACTTGTGGTGGTGGAGGGTATAACAAGTAAGAGAGCTATATTGGGCTGTGCTGAATCTTATATACCCTTCACCAAATTATACTTTAAAATAAAAATTTTGAATAGTTTTAGGTAAACAAAATTATTTTTTTAATATAAAAAAAAATTTTTTGTCAAAATATATGCTAATGCATTCCTGAATAATTGGTTTAAAATTGTAAGAGTACCCAATGTCCGAAATAATAATTTGTCGCACTGTATCAAATGCAACTTTTACCAGAAGTACACCTATTCCTCGATTTACACAATACTTTTTTTACACGATTTCACTTTTACACGATTTTTTTTGGTTTTCGTTTAAATCGAGGGAAATTAAAATTAAAATATAATTGGGAAAAGTGTAGCAACTGGAACCAAAATGAGCCTGAGTATATCTTAATGCGTTCGGGACATAACAATTGAAATTATGGAAAAACCACTAATCTGGATAGAAAATCATACTAAAAAGCGAATCCCAATTAATATCATTGCTATCTATATCTATCTATATAAATATATAAATGTCTTTGTAAGTTTGTTTGTTTGAGCATCACGCCTAAACGGCTGAATCGATTTTATTGAAATTTTGAACGTAGATAGATCCTTACTTGGAAGCGTCAATAGGCTATAACTTTTTTCAATACTTGGACCAGAAAGGGGTAAACAGGGGGAAAAGCGGTAAAATTGGTACCTTTAGTTCTTAAACAATAAATACTAAACGGCCGAAACGATTTTATTGAAATTTCCAACATAGACTACGACAGGGGTAGCGAAGCGCACCTGGTCAAGCTAGTTACAAATAAACTTTTGAGGATTTATGAAAATCTAATGATCAGCTACCATTGACGTCATCAACTGGAAAAAATATCGTTTTCGTAAAGTCATGGTTGGTTTGAAATATTTAAGCAAAGACATTCGTTACATAATCTATAATTAATAGTTAAACAAGCTTCTGCTGATATAGATGTGTCTAAAGAATATCCCAAAAATTTATTGAAATTATTGCTGCCAATTCCTACACTCCTGACAAAGTCTTCAATACTTTTCTATCAAAAGCTAATACAATTTTTTAATTAAAACAACGTTTTAAAATCAATTTTTTTATGAAAATTTTGCTTTAAATCTGCTTAAATTGAATTTTTTTATGATTATGGGGGAATGTACTTAAAATAAATGAATTTTCTAAACAAAATTTTAAATTTATTCGTTTTTGGGACTTTTTTCGATTTACACGATTTTTTCGGGAACGCATCTATCGTGTAAATCGAGGGATAGGTGTACATGTTAAAATTGGAGGCTTTCTAGAAAATCTAGTTTTTGGTTTACAATTTATTTACCGATTATTTCACTTGTTCGTTAGTTTGAATTTCTTGGACATTGTTAACCCCCTTATACCTGGGGTAAACTGACCAATACTCAAAAAAACTATTTAAAATATAAACAAATTATACTTAAAAAATACAAATTTAATTTATTTTTAGGTAAACAAAATTTTTTTTCAGGGTGAATATGAGAACAGAAATAGTTCTGTTCTCACTTTCACCATTCCCCAAATTTTTGGAAGACTAATTACAGAAATATTATGTAATTTCCTCCGCATTTCTAATTATTAATGTTTGAACGTGATTTTTTTAACCTTAATTATATAATTTTAGAAACTTTATTTAAAATAAAGAATGTTTTAATTATGCTTCCAAAAACACGGGGAATGGTGAATGTGAGAACTGGAATAACCCTGATTAATTTTTTAAAAATATATACATATTTTTAACTCAAAATTTATCAGTAGAATTGGGAATTTAGCATATGAAAATCTTACTAAAATATTAATCTTGTATTCCCGAATTTTAACCCATTATTGCCCAGTACCCGAAAGCGTTAACCAATTTCAATGAATCTTTGTGCGTAGGGGTTTTTAGGTCTAATTAAGGTATAATTTAAGTTTCAAGAAAATGGAAAGATTGGTTTTAGTCAAAAACAAGTAAGAGAGCTATATTCGGCTGTGCCGAATCTTATATACTCTTCACCAAATTATACTTTAAAATAAAATTAAATTTTTTTTTTCCAATTTAAAACATTTTTTTTTTTTAATTTAAGAATTTATTTTTATACCCTACACCACCATAGTGGGGAGGGTATATTGGATTTGTGCAGATGTTTGTAACGCCCAAAAATATTAGTCTAACACCCACCTTAAAGTATACCGATCGACTCAGAATCACTTTCTGAGTCGATTAAACGATGTCCGTCCGTCCGTCTGGCTGGCTGGTTGTCCATATAAACCTTGTGCGCAGAGTACAGGTCGCAATCTTGAAGATATTTCGATAAAATTTGGTACATATCATTTTTTCTGCCCACACTGGCTGAAATCGGTTCATTATTTCACCTAGCCCCCATACAAACGTCCTCCCGAAATAGGACTTTATCGGTCATAAATGTTTAATTTGTATAGGTATCTACCCAAGTTTTTCTCCAAATAAGTTTTATATATACGAAATTCATGTCACCAAATTTTATTGTGATCGGTCCATAATTAGTCATAGCTCACATATAAAGCCTGCTTCCGATAATCACTTTAACGAGCATAAATCTCTTAAAAATGTTCGAACACACATAAAATACAACATAAACAACTTTCATACAGACATTAATCGCACCACTTAATTTCATGGTGATCGGTCCATAATTGGTCATAGCTCCCATATAAGGCCTGCTTCCGATAATCACTTTAACGAGCATAAATCTCTTAAAAATTTTGGTATACACATAAAATGCAACATAAACAACTTTCATACACATATTAATCACACCAATTAATTTCATGGTGATGGGTCCATAATTGGTCATAGCTGCCATATAAATCCTGCTTCCGATAATCACTTTAACGAGCAAAAATCTCTTAAAAATTTTGGTATACACATAAAATGCAACATAAATAACTTTCATACAGACATTAATCACACTACTTAATTTCATGGTGATCGGTCCATAATTGGTCATAGCTCCCATATAAGGCCCTCTTCCGAAAATCATTCACGAATATAAATTATTGAAATTTTTAAAGAAAAATGTTTTTCCTCATTTACTTAGTGTAGGGTATTATATGGTCGGGCTTGACCGACCATACTTTCTTACTTGTTTTTAATTTATTAGTGAAAGAAATGTGTGACAAAAAATGTTTTTTGTAAAAAAAATTCAGGTTAAGAAATGTTTTTCCCGATTTTGACCCATTGTAGGTACAACTTACTATATATAGCCTTACATATATCATTGCAATGGACTTTGAAATATCTATCATTAGATATCCATATTGTCTATATATATGACTTAGTAATCGAGATATAGATAAAAAATATGCCAAAAAAATGTTGTATCGGATTTTTGCTAATATCTCCGTTATTTATGGACGGTTTTTGTTGATTTTAAATAGGAAATTTCTCGAAAGCATGTCTGATAGAATTATTGAAGATTTGGATCCCGAAGATATCTGGGGTCTTCAGAAAATTGATTTTAATATATATACTTCATAGGGTCGGAAAATTATATTGTGGAAATTACAAACGGATACCTTCTCACGAAGGTATCTCAATTATGGGATAATGTCATGCTGATTTTATATTTCAGAAAACATTTCTTAATCGTCGCTAAAATTTTCAAATCTGTTATTATAATATGTAGCAAAACGTGATTCACTGTAGCACCCCTCTTGATTAGATTTCTCTCTAGACAACTTATTTTCTTTTTTAGTAATGTTTCACAAATAATCGCTTAAACATTCTGCTCTCAATCACAGACCGTTGACAACACTGCTGCCAATGGCGTTAATTTTAGGGTGTTTAGATTAGTCAGCGTTAGTTGCTGATGGTAGACGCTTTTAAATAGATAAAAATTTTTTGTATATTTTTGGGAAGTTGTTTAAAAAAAATGTTTTTTATAAATTAAACATAAAAAATTTAAGTGTGAAATTTGTACAATGGAAACAAACCAAGCATTATTTGTAAGTATTAATACAAATTAAAGCTAAGTATTACTAACAATTATTTATAAATTAACTTTGAACAATTACACTAAACATTTAAACATGACTAGCTTTTTTTTAACCTTTGTACTCTTAAATTGTTTTATACATTTCTAACAATATTGAGCAGAGAGAGAGAGCGTATCTAGTTTGTTTACCAAATTCTGAATAAATTGCCGAAAAAGAGAAACCCGTCTGAGATTTTTGAATTTAAATCGATTGAATTTATTCTATGTTCGTTACTTTTACTATAGCTGAAATGAATTATACTTTTTACAATTTTTAATTTTTGGCAGTTTAAATAAATAAAATGTTAAGAGCACACAGTTAATAAGTATTCTAAACAAAAGGAACTAATATTTTATAACTCGATTTCTGCTAACCAGCTTAAACGATAAACAAAATAATTCTCTGCTCAAAAACACAAACTTAATTTAATTGCTAATATTTGTCTAGTCCAAAAACCAACTCTTTAACGATTCAAACGTCTACAAAATCAGCTTTAATTTACAGAATAATATTTATCTTTTACAGTTCGAAGACATATCCATTGATGTGCCCTGGGGTCATATTGTTGGACGTTGGTATGGTAACCGTAAAGTACGTCCCATCCTAGCCGTTCACGGCTGGCAAGACAATCTCGGAACCTGGGATCGTTTAATACCCCTACTACCACGTCACATTGGTATACTATGCATTGATTTACCCGGCCATGGAAGATCCTCAAAATATCCTGTGGGCATGACTTACCATGTGCTCGATTATGTTCAAATAATTGTTAGAATTGTTAAGGAATATAAATGGCGCAAGGTATCCCTAATGGGTCATTCTATGGGTGCAATTGTTAGTTTTTTCTATGCCGCCCTCTATCCCCATATGATGGATATGTTAATACAAATTGATATAATAAAATCAAAATATTTCTCAGTAAACAGACAAATAGAGAAATTTAAAATATTAGCTGAAAGATCGTTAATTGAAAATGAACGCATGGAGGAAATGTCTTTAAAAGAGCCACCCTCATATTCATATCAACAATTGGAAGATCTCTTGCACAAAGGCTCTTTGCAGTCGGTGGAGAAGGAAAATTGTAAATATCTCCTTAACAGAAGTATTGAAAAATCTCAATTGTATCCTGCTAAATACTATTTTTCACGTGATGGTCGTGTTAAACAATGTGTGGAGCTGCCGGGTGATCATGGTTTGGCTGTGGAAATGGCTAAACGTATTAAAAATATAGCTTATATGATTATAAGATCGGATAAGTCGAGCTTAATGGCACCCGTAGATGAGGAAATAGTGGATATTTTAAGAGCTAATAATTCACACTTTGAATACCATAGGTACGATGGTACACATCATTTGCATTTGAATGATGCTGAGGCAGTGACTGGTTTAATTAATCCATTTATATTGAGGTATCGTCCATTAATACTGGACACCTGGACTATCGATGATAATGTGAAAGGTGTTAATCAGCCGGAGAAGAAAAGTAAATTGTGATTGTGTGTATTTGATATTTCTTAATTAAAATATCAATAAATTAATAGAAATAATTTTTTAAAGTTTGTTTGTTTTATTTCTCTGCTTTGCACGTAAGTCTTTCCCTGTAAATCGGCTGAGCCAATTTTATTTAAATTTGGAACATAGATAGATCCTTAATGCGTCGATAGGTGTAAAAAGGGTAAAGATTTGTGTTTTTGTTATATCCTTTTCTTTGGCCCAGAAAGGGATAAAACGGGATAAAAACGGGTACTATTTGTACCATTAAAGCATCAAAATTGTTATTTTAAAATTCTGTAGTCACAAAAAATCGTATTAGAAAAGTACCGTTTCAAAATTCTATTTTCAAAGGGGTAGAAACGGGTAAAGATAGGAATTTTGGGTATATTTGTAATAATTTTTGGCTTAATGCCGCTAAAACGTTGACTCACATTGTTAATTAAGATTTCTGTAGCCACAAAAATTTGTATTAGAAAAGTACCTTTTCAATAATCTACCTTCAAGGGGGTAAAAACTGGTAAACATAGGAATTTTGGTTTTTTGAATTTCTTTTAAATAAATCACATATGGATAAACAATTTTCTGAAGATGGGTTTATACAAATCCTCTTCTGATAAATTTCAAAAATACTTTACCCAAAGTATAACAAGTAGTCCAACTGCTATCAGCAGTACCTAACTCTAAACATGAGTTAGTGAAGAAGTAACTATCTCTTAGCATGTGTTAGTAACAAAAATTTACAAGTGTTGGTGCTTTTTATATTTCACCAGACACACAGAGTTCTATAAAAATGTTTAAGTTTTTATTTATTTCAATTTTATTCTATTTTCAATACTCTGAAACTCTGTTTTATATTTTAAATTCTGCCAAATACAAAATAAAATGTAAAAATTAATAATAAAAAAAAAAAAATTAATTTTAATTTGTCCGAAATGGTCATGTGATAAATGTGTTGAAAAAAATTGTAAAATAATGTGTGTTATTCGACACTTTGTAGGTTAAATTTCGAGGCTTTGAGATGTATAAATCTTTCACAATGGTGTTGAAATCACACCGCACCCGTATATGTGTGAGAGTAATATTGAAAAATAAAGAGTTATACTTTGACTTTACCCAACAAGCTTTTAAATTATGATTGAGCAGTAGGGTGACAGCAGATTTTTTTTTTTAGATTTTAAAGAGTGCCGGGTGGAATATTGTGACACTAGGTCTAAAAGTTAAGTGCTGAAAATTGGAGCCAAATCGGACAACGATTTCGGAACGCGCATCGAGGTCAAAAGGCAGATATATGCAAAATTTTACTATTTATATGAAAAAAATTTTGGAGACTCAATAACTTTCTGCATTATGTTACAGAAATATGTAGATTTATTTATATTAATGAAAATTACAGTAAAAAAATATCTTTTGAAATTAAACCTATACCTCCTTTGGGTCAAATTGACCCACAAACTGTATTATCGCTAAAATTCGAACAAAATGCAAATGTTTCAGTTTTTGTAAAAATTTTGCTACTAAATAATTATTTTTGCAATCGTTATTTTTGCAAAGTTATTAAAAATTCCCCAGACCACCATTAACGTGTCTCAGGCCACTTGAGAAATATTAAAATAAAAGCTAATTTTTACTTAAAACATATCCGTATTTACATTTTTATGAGTATTTGTCTTTGTGGGATACCGTTAACATAATCGCAGGGATGGTCAAACAGATTTATTTTTTTTTTAACGGCAGTTTCAAATCTACATTTTCAAAATTTTAAAAATTTTGTTAAAAAAATTTCATAATTTTTTGATCATCATATTGGGATTTATTGAGATCATAATAGAGAATAAAAATATTGAAAAATTATGTCAATACCTCTTACAGTTGTTCCGTACCTACGATTTAAATTTTGTGATTTTCGGGAAAAAATATTTTTGTGGCCATATTTTGGCGAATGAGAGCAATTTCCCTACTTTTACGAATTTTAAGTAAAACCTTTACAGAATCTTATAGTTCAAATAATTTTAAATATACTATGAAAGTTTTACTAAAATTGGAAAACGTTAACCCTTAAACCGTAAAAAATAAAAAGAAAACTTTTTTGGGACACACTAATGAACACGGAATAAAAAAAAGGGTAAAAGGGGCCATTTTGAGATATTTTATATTAATTATCTACAGACTTCAAATTTCAAATATAAACATTTATCCTTGTAAAATACAGTTGATGGTGAAAGAGTAAAAATAGTGATAATTTTTCCACTATCACTAAATGCAGATTTAGTCCAAAAACCTGCACTACACTCAATTAGTGCAGTATTTTTACTTGCAATCAACAATTTATGACTCGAATTCGATTCAGCTATGTCTGTCTGTCTGTCTGTCTGTCTGTCTGTCTGTCTGTCTGTCTGTCTGTCTGTCTGTCTGTCTGTCTGTCTGTCTGTCTGTCTGTCTGTCTGTCTGTCTGTCTGTCTGTCTGTCTGTCTGTCTGTCTGTCTGTCTGTCTGTCTGTCTGTCTGTCTGTCGTCTGTCTGTCTGTCTGTCTGTCTGTCTGTCTGTCTGTTTGTCTGTCTGTGTAAAACACTACCACGTCCAAAATACACAAAGAAACTTAGTAGGCTTTAAACAAATTTATATTTTTCTCCTAAGGACTTTGGTATTGAAAATCAGGAAAATCGGTGTAGTAGAAGCAGAGTTATGGACCAATATGTGAGACAACCTCAACAAAAAATTTGGTAATTTTCACATATTTTTTATTATTTAATGTAAGTCATTGCAGATAAAACTATAAAATTTTGCACTAGTCTTCTGTATATTAACAGGGAAACTTCTGTTGGAAACGGTAAGAATCTGTCTATCTGTCTATGATTTGTTCTAACCCCCATACAATATTCAGCACAACTAAATTTCATGCAAAGAGAAATCACGAGACGAGTTTGTTTTTGGATCGGACTCTATTTAACAATAGCACCATATAAAGTTCACTTCTGAAAATCACATAAATACACATAAATATCGTATTTATATTTCTATCAGGCTGAAATTCGAAACGCCCATATACATACAAATCGCTTTACCAAATTTTATAAAGATCGGCCCAAATAAGGTTCACTTCTGAAAATAACTTAAATAAATCTCTTATATAAGGCTCTAGCTAATTAAAATTTTACACAAATAATTTGCCTATATAGGAAAATCATATAAATCCCACATCCGAAAAATGCAGTAACGTATACAGACATTCATATCGGTAAAAACGTTACAGAAATAAGTTTCAAGTATGTTTGGTGACTATAGCGCTATATATGGCTCACAACTGGAAAGTTCCTTAAAAGCTAATTTGTATCAACATATTTGTGGTATAACTCATTTCCATATGTAAAATTGAATCAGGGCAAAACCATTCTTCTAAAGTATGACTACATATATTTGTTTACCATGTTTTATACTTGTTTTCTTCAATTGTGGTGAATAATGAAAATGTTGAGTCAATCGGGTATCGTTAACCAATTATACAAATTGTTAAATTTCATACGTTATAATAGGAAAAAATAACAAACGCTGTAGAAAATAGTATGAATCTGTATTTTATATTATTATTTTATTTATTTATTTCTTGCCAATCGAATGAGTCTGCCTTGGTGACCGAATTATACAGTTGTGGCTACAAAATTTGAGAAGGGTTAACAATAGTTTATTTCCATCAAACGAAATTCTTCCTTATTATTTGATTTTCTGTTGCTAGAACCGAAAAATCTATGTGCAACCGCATCATGTGACTGGAATCAAATTTTCAATAATTTATATTCGTGAGTGATTTTCGGAAGTGGGGTTTATGTTGCATTTTATGTGTATACCAATATTTTAAGGAGATTTATGCTCGTTAAAGTGATTATCGGAAGCAGGTGTTATATGGGAGCTATGACTAATTATGGACCGATCATAACAAAATTTGGTGAAATAAATTCGGTATGTATAAAATTTATTTGGAGAAAAACTTGTGTAGATATCTATTTAAATTCAACATTTATGACCGATAAAGTCCAATTTCGGGAGGACATTTGTATGGGGGCTAGGAGAAATAATGGGCAGAAAAAATTATATGTACTAAATTTTATCGAAATATCTTCAAAATTGCGACCTGTACTCTGCGCACAAGGTTTACATGGACTACCAGCCAGCCAGACGGACGGACGGACGGACATTGCTTAATCGACTCAGAAAGTGATTCTGAGTCGATCGGTATAATTTAAGGTGGGTGTTAGACTAATATTTTTGGGCGTTACAAACATTGGTATACACATTGGTTACAAATGTTGGTATACACATAAAATTCAACATAAATAATTTTCATATAGACATTAATCACATGACCAAATTTAATGATGATCGGTCCATAATTGGTCATAGCTCCCATTTAAGGCCCTCTTCCGAAAATCACTTACGAATATAAATTATTGAAATTTTAAAAGAAAAATGTTTTTGCTCATTTACTTAGTGTAGGGCTTGACAGACCATACTTTCTTACTTGTTTTTATCATATTTAGGTGGAGAATATTTAAGATTCGGCATAACCGAATATAGTACTCTAATGTGTTAAACCAATTTTGTCTCACCAACATTTTGTGGTGAACATTTTTTGAAACAAAAACCTTGTTTCGACAACTTTTTTTTCCAAACATTGTTTTTCAACAGATTTTCTTTTCCATCCTGATAGTGGTATTCTTTTTTCGAATTCTTCTAAATGCTAAGGATGTTATCTATAGTTAATTTTCCATTGCCCTTTTTCATTTATGGTCAATTTTCGGTGAGAGAACAAACTCATCTTGAACACATCAGTTGTGTTCCGTCAACTATGGTATGTAAAGTTTAAATATTGATTTTAGTTAACCCACTACCCGCAAGGCACAAAAGAAAAAGTAGAATTGTTTGGTTTCTCAACAAATTCAGTTCTCACAATGTAAGCTAATGTAAAGAATTCGCATCAATCCCAATCAAATTTAAAATGTACAATGAACGCATTTCACCAAACCTTGAGTCATTAAAACATTTGCCACATGCAATGAAATTCTACTTCTTCTTTAGTTTGTTAGTTTAATTCCTTGCTGGTACATAAATATTGCTTTTAGCAGTTGCTTTTGACTAGAAAATAACTTAAGCTATTGCTGAAATTTATTTCCTAAATGTAGTTAGAGTTTGTTTTCTTCTACTTAACTTTTAGAAAATATTATTCTACACGTACTTTTAGCAAGTATTGTGCAATGTAAACATTGTTTTGGCATGTAAATGCTTTTTCATGTAGAGTAGTTTCACGATGTGTATGTGGTTACAACAGAAATTCGCAATTGTAATGAACTGCAATGTAAGTAAATGTATATTTATTGCATTTGTCGTAATTTCTTTTGAGTCCAAGTTTAAAAGTCAAAGTGTTTAAATTTGTTTAAGAAATATTTAAGAGTTAATGTTAAGCATCGCGTGCAATAACATGCAGGATCCTTGAATATGATTTTAAATTTTACCATTTGGATTGGTTTTTATATTTATATCCAAAATTCACAAACAAATTGAGGCGTATGGATTGAAAGCGGATTCAATTTCTGGTATCAATTTCCATTTATATTACAAACATTTCTAATTTGTTAAATTATCTAATTCGTTGATTCTGTCATAGAAAATAATCGATTGCTTTAAAACCACAAACAACATGTGTTGGTAGTGTATAATGATTTTTGCAAAGGGATTGTCAAAGTTAGTTAGCATTTCCTTTATCACGTTCAACAAATGCTAAACAAATGTTAAACACTTTATAAACAACAAGACCAGCACGAACACATGTTTACACATCACAACATTATACAGTGGGTTTTGTGGGATTACAGAAGTGTGGTTAATTGTAAATTTTATGTTGATTTTATATAGGAATATTTATTTCATTAAAAACTATTAACTATTTAAAGATATCATCGAAATTTTGTATTCGTTTGAAAGGTTTATCGTTGCGACTTGTATAGAAAATAACATCGTGAAAATGTCCACAGCAGCTTCGCTAGGTGGCGTGCATCCAACAAGTGAAATTTCCATGACTCTGGTGGGTAAATCAGGCTGAATTTGACCGATGGAATGGGGTATGTTAGCTGTGAGGGCCGCTGTGGTTTATTTGCGCGGACCTGCATCTTAAGAAAATCATAGAAGAAAAAATATAACGGATCCAAATCGCGTTATCTCGATGGCCAGTTCACATCAGCTTCACATGGGATGACCATGCCTTCAAATCGCTCTTGAAGAATGTCCAATATGGCATTAGATATGTTGCATGTTGCGCCGTCCTGTTGAAACCACATACCGTTGTTATCCATATCATCTAAATCAGACCTAAAGTGATAACCTTGGCAGGCTAAAATCCACAACAAACAGTCACTTTTCGGGATGATTTGGACGCTCTTTGATCTCATGTAGATTGGTATCGTACTAAATCGACAATTCTGTTAATTGACGTACCCATAAATCAAAAAATGTCCTCCTCCTATGGTTGTGTAGGGTATAATTTTTTATAGAATAGTGGTAACGGTATACAGTGGTAACATTTTATTTACTATTATTTCCGTAACGGTTGCAGCCGAGCTTGTAGAGATGGAAATTCCTGAAAATTTTCTAGCATTTTTCCATTAATATCAATATTTTGTCCGGGGTTGGTAAAATAATAATATGCATGATTTGGAATACATCATAATTGGGTAAATCTGAAGGGGGTTAACGAAAATTCTATTAGTAAATTTTATATAACAGACGTTTCTCGGTCAAAAAATAGAAAATTCTACATTCTGGAGTAGCACCTTAGTTCTACCGTAAAACATGGTGGTGGGTCTTTGACGGTGTGGGCTGTATGTCAGATGCAGGACCTGAAAATCTTGTATTAATTGCAAGTACAATGAACAGTCGAGACTACTTATACATTTTAAAGGACAACTTGAAAGTAAGTGCTGAAAATTTAGTTCTTGTAACTCCATGGGTCTTTCAGCAAGACAATGATCTAAAGCACACCGCCAGAATTGTATAATGTGCCGAAGCAGTTAAATTCACCACCGCGATCTCCAGACCTTAACCTACACTGTGTGTAATTTTTTAAGTCATGGAAATATAACCATGTACGAACACCACTACGCGATAAGAGGCTAAAAAAAATCCATGTCTCAAGTTTTGCTCAAAGCCTTGCACTTTGTTTTATGGGCCCCCAAAGACTTGGGGCCTCGGTGTCATTTTGTGATCAAAGTGATCATTTTCTCAGGCTCATATCTTGCAAACCGTTTGAAGTTTTGATTTACTCTCTGAGGCACAGTTGTAGCACTTGTCAAAAGAAACAAAAATGTAATCAAAAAAGCTTCATCTTCAAGATCAAAATCGCAAAAGACTTAAAAAAATCGATTTTTTTAATTTTTTGCATTGTTCTGCTCCAAACCGTTCAAAATTCAACGAAACAATCTACTACAAAAATGTACCTAAGGTCTCAATAATCAACTCACGCTATCACGCACCGACCGCAGTAGCGACACGCCGCACAGAAGGATTATGGTGTCAAAAACCCTATTTTTTCGACGACTCAATTTCAAAAATCAACTGATGCAGTTTTGTAGAGAAATATTTAAAGATGAAATGTGCACTTATAGTTTTAAGAAAAATTGTATTTTATTTGTATTTTATTGTACAAAAATGTACTTATATTTTCAGGCAATTCAGTGGTTTACATACAGCTCATTTGCTGCAACAACGTCATAACTCAAAATCCGTGTTTTTTGAACTGAGTCTTTCATTCAGTTTTATCAATTTTCAAAAAAGTCAATTATTTTCTCTTATATTTGACAAGAAAAAATTTGGGATAAATACAGATTAGAATGATATTAACATCTACTATTTAAATCAGGCTTTATTTCTCAAATCTCATGATTTGTTGAAAATTTATTTAAGAAATACTAAAATGTCATAAAACATTCTAAGCCGTTTTCCTCGAAACTACTTTTTTTTGAATTATGACGTTGTTGCAGCAAATAAGCGATATGCATAATTTTCCATTTACCTTTAACATATTTGAAAGCAAGTAAGAAAGTATGGTCGGTCAAATTAAACATATCCGGTGAACATCATAAATCTTGTAACACTTTCAGCCACAGTTTTATGTGTATAAGTTTATAATCAAAACAATTGCATTTCTACTTTAATTAGAGTTCATATATTATGAAAAATAAAAATTCAGCTATAGGTTTTTATGGAATAAGGTGATTAGTTTATTAACCACCATGGCGGTTGGGATTAAAAATAATTATGATAAACATTTTCGTAGCGTAAAAAATTTGTCTGAAAACTTATCATTTTGACTGAAATTTTTGAACAAAACAAACGTAGTAGCTGTATAGGTGAGACATTCCCCCACCTTCTGTGTAATGAATCGACAATTTTCTCACCAGTTTGATTCCATCACTGCAGTTTGGGTAGATAAGTAACTAACAGAAGTATTAGCCAAATTTTATCATATTTTAACATCATATTTTAACTGCCTCACCGATGGTATGTCACCGAGCACCATCATCAGATCGACTTGCTCCCATTAATTATCTTCTTCATCGGATTCAAGACTGCAGATACCTTCGAACAAAATATTGGCGGCATCCTTACAAATTAACATAATATTATGTAGAGGAACACATTATATAAAACCTATTTCAGGCACAGTGGTTAGTAATCTAACTGCTCTATTACTTACGTTATTTACCAAAGAGTATAGCATAAAATATTACTTTGTTAGCACAAGTCAACCAAGCAAACACTAAGTATCAAAGTAACACTGAATTTAATGAACAACAAACACATTCACTTTTTTATTGAACGCGGGAAAACCCCTTAGAAAAACAGCTATTTACAACATTTTCAAATTAATATATATTTATCTAACCAGAGCAACCTGACGGCAAAGTTTTGCCAGAAAACTCAAACGATGACTTATGTCAATAAAAATTTAGAAAAGGTGGTTAGAAAAGTGACCACTATACCGGAAAGAGTTAAATACAAAATGCAGAACAGTACCAATGCTTCTCAAATAATTATTTCGCCAATTATACATTCCCTACCCATAGTGCTTTAAAGTAAATTTCAAGATAAATGTAAAACTACATTGCTACTGGCAGTGTAAAACTATTTCGTACTTCTGGGAATCGAATACAAAGTAGAGTTAAAATTGTACGTTTATTCACTCGTTCGTTTTACAACTTAATGAATATACAAGTATAATTATCTTCTTTTTTTTTAGTATAGTAAATACATGTTCGCACGTAAATATCTTCACAATATTAAATATTTCAAATGAAGGTGATGAAGAATTTCTATTTAAATGAAAACGACCAGCTTTGTAAAGTTTATAACTCTCTTTATAATGTATTCTTTTTGTAGCATGTACAATTCCTTGGTCAAATTGAACTAATTATAAAACCATGAATTATTTATTTGTTAAACTTATTTCCATACGAAATGTGTGAAGGGGAGATAAATAATTAGAAATAAAACTGTGAATATGGTAATGTTTGTAAAGTATTTAAAATGGATTTAGGAGTAGAGATTTATGTAAAGTACTGTTGAATTAGCTAAATAAATTAGATGCTGTTGTAGATAGGTCGAGGTTAGGGCTGTCATTCGAATAAAAGTTATTCGAAAAAGAGAGAAAAAAAAAAAATTTATTTGAATGAACAAAATTAAGATTAGAAATTATTGGGTCAATTATAGGAGAATAATCGAATAATTGTATAGTATTGATGAAAAAACTTTCAAATGAACAGAACCAATTACACAGGTTTACAATCATTAGGGTGGCTCCAACACTGAAACAGATTTTAACTATAATCGATACCCTAATTCTAACTATGTACTTATGTTTTCAATGCTATGTTAAGTCTTAGTTTCCAAAAAAAACTATTTTACAACATTTTATCAAACTATTTTACAGGTTAGAAGATTTGTTTAAGATTTTCTACGATATGAGTACCTCCACTTGCATGAGATACTTCAACAGTAATATACCATCATATGTTCATCCCAGCTACTGTGGGATCTATCTTCCAGCACTTCTTAATCTTAATGGAAACGTTCTCATTGTTTTACTATCCAAGATTTTCAGGAAGCTTATCTAAATTACTGTGCAGAATGTGTATTTTTATCCTTATATTACATCAAATACTTTTAAAGTTATCTAAAATGTCTATAAATAATTCCTCGTAGTTTTCAGCCTTTTGATTTCCTAAGAAATTTTTAGCAACGGCAACAGAAATTTCGAGCTAGATTACAAAGAAATTAACCATTTTTAAATGGACGCGTAGCGTATTGGTGATCCGAGTACTTAAGTTTTTTTTATCCCTCGAAGGTTCAAGCAAGTCCTTACAGACTTTTTGAATTTAGAAGTGTGTATAACTTCATTGATTTTTGTGTTAGAGACAAATTCATTCATGACTTCCTGGAGCAACATTATCCGGACACAATGAGCATAAATTTAAACCGATTGTGGATCCAGGTTCGGCTTAATCCAGATTTTCCAATATTTTAGTTCAATATATTTAGTTCAAACACAGCTACTGGCATTTCTATAAAGAATTCTAGCCAGTAACTGGCTGTATTTCTATACAGAAATCTAGCCAGTAACTGGCTGTATTTCTATACAGAAATATTTCTATACAGAAATACAGCCAGTTACTGGCTAGATTTCTGTATAGAAATACAGCCAGTTACTGGCTAGATTTCTGTATAGAAATACAGCCAGTTACTGGCTAGATTTCTGTATAGAAATACAGCCAGTTACTGGCTAGATTTCTGTATAGAAATACAGCCAGTTACTGGCTAGATTTCTGTATAGAAATACAGCCAGTTACTGGCTAGATTTCTGTATAGAAATACAGCCAGTTACTGGCTAGATTTCTGTATAGAAATACAGCCAGTTACTGGCTAGATTTCTGTATAGAAATACAGCCAGTTACTGGCTAGATTTCTGTATAGAAATACAGCCAGTTACTGGCTAGATTTCTGTATAGAAATACAGCCAGTTACTGGCTAGATTTCTGTATAGAAATACAGCCAGTTACTGGCTAGATTTCTGTATAGAAATACAGCCAGTTACTGGCTAGATTTCTGTATAGAAATACAGCCAGTTACTGGCTAGATTTCTGTATAGAAATACAGCCAGTTACTGGCTAGATTTCTGTATAGAAATACAGCCAGTTACTGGCTAGATTTCTGTATAGAAATACAGCCAGTTACTGGCTAGATTTCGGTATAGAAATACAGCCAGTTACTGGCTAGATTTCTGTATAGAAATACAGCCAGTTACTGGCTAGATTTCTGTATAGAAATACAGCAAGTTACTGGCAAGATTTCTGTAGAGAAATACAGCCAGTTACTGGCTAGATTTCTGTATAGAAATACAGCCAGTTACTGGCTAGATTTCTGTATAGAAATACAGCCAGTTACTGGCTAGATTTCTGTATAGAAATACAGCCAGTTACGGGCTAGATTTCTGTATAGAAATACAGCCAGTAACTGGCTAGATTTCTGTATAGAAATACAGCCAGTTACTGGCTAGATTTCTGTATAGAAATACAGCCAGTTACTGGCTAGATTTCTGTATAGAAATACAGCCAGTTACTGGCTAGATTTCTGTATAGAAACACAGCCAGTTACTGGCTAGATTTCTGTATAGAAATACAGCCAGTTACTGGCTAGATTTCTGTATAGAAATACAGCCAGTTACTGGCTAGATTTCTGTATAGAAATACAGCCAGTTACTGGCTAGATTTCTGTATAGAAATACAGCCAGTTACTGGCTAGATTTCTGTATAGAAATACAGCCAGTTACTGGCTAGATTTCTGTATAGAAATACAGCCAGTTAATGGCTAGATTTCTGTATAGAAATACAGCCAGTTACTGGCTAGATTTCTGTATAGAAATACAGCCAGTTACTGGCTAGATTTCTGTATAGAAATACAGCCAATTACTGGCTAGATTTCTGTATAGAAATACAGCCAGTTACTGGCTAGATTTCTGTATAGAAATACAGCCAGTTACTGGCTAGACTTCTGTATAGAAATACAGCCAGTTACTGGCTAGATTTCTGTATAGAAATACAGCCAGTTACTGGCTAGATTTCTGTATAGAAATACAGCCAGTTACTGGCTAGATTTCTGTATAGAAATACAGCCAGTTACTGGCTAGATTTCTGTATAGAAATACAGCCAGTTGTTACGCGTCAGGCTCATATGAATAATAAAAATTGTTGTACGAGTTCAAATTCAATTGAAAACCAAAAACTAATAAAATGAGATTAAGTGGCATGTTGAAAGATGTCCCAGCTAGCTATAATTGGAGGCTATGATTATTCTTAACTCATATTACTGCGCGTAATCATATAGCATACTAACCATGCCTAAATGTACCTATAGTATGCCAAAATACAAAAATAATGAAACTTCATATCGTCAATTAGTGAAAACCAAACAGCGGCAAGTTGGTGTGCCACGTAGGGGTACAATGTTTCCCTCCCACTGACTTAATGTCAGACGCCTTGACAGGAAAGTACCCATGATTTGTTATACCTGTCCCTTTTATAGACACGATCTAAAATATTTTACTTTTCATATTTTATAATAGTTATCATTCCCCTTATTAAATTATTTAAAATAGCATGTTAGTTTTAATACAAAACAAAAATAATATAATTTATTTGGTGCATTTGAAAGTATAGATATAAATAAATTGTATGTTAATTATATAAATATAATAATAATAATATGTATGGTGAAATATTAATCAGACATTCTTTACAACAATAATAATAAAATTACTATAAAAAAATATATAGGAAAATTTAAGTTTTACTTACAATCATCTGCAAATGTATATGTATTTACTTGTGTTGTTTTCTTATGTTATGTTTTGTGCGATGTCAATTGATGGGCCCAGCAATCACTGCATTACAATATGTGTTTGGTGTTTAGTGCTGACTTGGAAAATGTTTGTTTCGTTTTTGAATTTTACATTTAGTTTTCTTTTCTGTAATTTTAAATCAATTTCATTTAATTTTCAAAGTTACGTTTTGTTTCAAATAATTTCCTTTAAAATTGTATGTTGAATTTAAATAATAAGTAAGTTCGCAACTATAATTTTCATTGGATTTCTTAAAATTTTCTATAAACTTTTATATTTTTAGTTTTTACAATTCTTTTGATTTTGAATGCCGATAATGATTGAATTATATTATTTTTTTGATTTATCTTTCGACTGTTTAACTTTCCATTATTTCATTTCTCCTTTTTTTTTTTTTAAATACTATTGATCATTTTCAACTTATTTTTATTTTTGTTTTCGATTCTAGATCTTCAAATTTCTTTTTATAGGATTTAAATTTTAGATTTTCTTTTAATCATTTCATTCCTTAGTATTTTTAAAAATTCTCGATTTAAATTTTCAAAACAAGTTTAAATAGAATTCAAATTTTGGATTTAAAATTTAGATCATTTTCTTTCTTGAAAATTTATAAGTTTAAATTATATACTTGCTAACTATAATTATGAATACTATTGATTTTTATTTTATATTATCATTTTTTTTTTTTTAAGTTTCAATTGTTCATATCTTCAAATTCTTTTAAATATCAATTTGAATTAATTATTTTTAAATTTTTTCAAGTTTAGAATTTAATATTTAAATTAATTAATTTTCAAATAGTTTTAGTTTTAAAGTTTTTAATCTGAATAAGTTAATTTATTAAATTCATTTAAGTATTACATTAAAAATTTTAATTATTTTAAGTTTTAATTTTCTAATCTTAATTTATTTAATTCATTATTAATTATTTTTAAATTTTGATTTTGAAATTACAAAAGTATATATATTTTATTTATATATTTTGTTTTCTATAGTTTTTGAGTGTTCTTTAAATTTTTTCTTAATTTTTTAATTATTCGATTCACGTAATTCTACTCTAAATTTTGAAAAAATAAATTTGTACCTAAATTTCCTCATACAGTCTTTTCCAATTATTTCCGTTCATGATTCCATATAATTCGTTTCCAATTTTTTTTGTATAAGAATATCAAAATTCAGATTCACAAAATAGGTTTGTAGTTTATTAACATGGCAATTTAGCATTAAACATTTCTTTATATAATTAACTTTTTAATAAATGACATTCTAGTATACTGAATTAACTATTTTAATTTGAGTAAAAAAAATTCGTTTTGAATTTCGATTGTATGAATGTTTACTTAATTGATATTCAGGAAATGTATAATAATAAATTTTTTCTTCTTTTTTTTTATATTAAATTATTTTTTTTTTTTGCGAGGGAAAATATATAGGTTTCGGCAACAAACTAATTAAGTGTATGCGGAATTTTCCGATAAAATTAATTGTATAGTCTTGGATTCTAAAAGTAAAGAACCACGTGGGTTACCTTGAATCCCGGGTTGAAATCCGACTCAGGTTATGTAGAATTTTCCAATTAAATCAACTGTATATAATATTGGATTCAATAAAGATGGAACCACGTGGGTTACTTTGAATTCTTGCGAAGGGACAATTTCTCAGAGGATTATACCTTGTGTGCTGAGAAGATTCCAGAAAGTCACCAGAAGTTCCGTCCTAACAATGAAAACTATGTATATATTTTGACACCACTAGTGAATTTTTTTTAATTTTGTGTCTTACCTTTTACTTTATTATAAATTATATTACAAATAATCCTGTAATTGGAATGTGCAAAACCACTTTTGAATTATGTATATTAAACAATTTTTACCGCTTTCGTAGTGTTCTTAACTAAATCCACTTTGCAAATGATTTGATATGCAAAAACCTCAATCTAGTAACATGACTTCTTAAAATGTAAAAAATAAAGTCCCGTTAAAATAAAGAAAAAACATCAATAACTTACATTGGAACAGACTGGAGTTGAAACGCTTTTGGGTTTATAAATCAAAATAAGCAAACAGGGATGGAAAATTGAATACCCATAATATTATTTTATTTTATTTTGTATATTCGTACCAAATATTAGTTATGTTGCTATGATTTTTCCTCCAATAACAAGTACACAACATAAATTATTTACTAACATGATTGTATATGAATAAAATTATTGTAATATATTATAATATATTTCAGTGAATTACAATATAATTCATTGTAGTAAATTAATGTGTCCAAATCTCCTCTAACCATCTCTGACCACAAAAAAAAACTTTTTCTTTGCTCTTACACAAAAAACATAAGTGCATAGAAGACGAATCAGGTATACTCATCCAGAAAAAAAAATGTAGCAACAACCACCAACAAATGCCCAAATTCTCTACATGTCCAGATAAAAAGACAAAAATGTAAAGACAAAAAAAAATTGCACATTCAAAGTAAAGAGAGTTGTTAACAAAGTGTTTCACTCTTCACGATGATCAATGCAAATAAGAGTCTAAGAATGTTCTATTTTTTTTCTCTTGTTCCCTCTCATAGTAAAGGTTTTTTTTTTTTTTTTATTTATGTACAACAGAAATGAGTGTCAAGATTTTACCTTGAACTTGAACTTGAATTTAAATAATTTTGTGGGGGGGAATGAATCCCAAACACCAGTGACGAATTGAAAACAAACGAAATTTCCTTAGAAAAATAAATCGTAACAAACCTGCTTCAAACTGAGATTTCATTTAAGTTGAAGTTTGAACAGGAAACCGATTTTTTTTTTTTCAAATTTATGCATAAATTGTTCTTAATGGATGGTCTAAGTTAATCGTTAATTGGAAAATTTGAATCTAATTTATAGCAAGAGAAACATTTTGGCAATCAATTTTCAAGTCTGAATACTAAATTTGATGTCAGGAAAATAAATATTTGATTTGAACAATTTTTATTATTCATAATTCTCAAAGTGTGGCACGACCCACGAAAGCCGGGCAAAATTCAAGACTTTAAGTCTGAAGCATGGTATTTTCCAATATATTTCCCGTTTTGATCTTCAATCTCGTATAAATTGTTGCCTACTTTATCTTTAATTTTGCATTTAATATATTTTGGCATAAACTTTTTGTTTATATGCTTGGACATGCTGCTCATTACGTGGTTCTTCCTAAATACGATTTGACCTCTTTGAAATTGTACTGGCCTGCTTCTAAGATTATATGATTTAGCTGCTTTGTTATGGGCAATAGTCAAGTTTTCGCGAATATTCTGTCTTATTTTCATCAATTTGTCACTATCGCTGCAAATATTCATATCTTCTCCTGATAAGCAACCTAATGTATTCAGGATTTTATATGCCGAACCATGCTGAACCATGTTCTGGCCAAACAACGCATAATAGGGAGAACATTTTATCGCCGAATGGTAGTCGCTACGCAAAACCGACAAAATTTGGGGGATATACTTATCCCATTCCCGATGATCTTTATGGTCCTGTAGAAAGTATCTAATTTTTGTGATAATCTCACGGTTTGCACGTTCCGATGCATTGGATTGTGGTGCATAAAATCCTGTAGTAATGTGAGATATACCATATAAATCGTAAAAATCTTTCATATCCTTGGACAGAAATTGCTTTGCATTATCGCTATGAATAAACCTTGGTACTCCATAGGTTGGAAAAATTTCAGACTCAAAAAATAAAATCACGTTAGATGTTGTTGCTGCCCTCATCGGTTTCAGAAAAACAAACTTTGTTAGATGATCTAAACATATAAAAATTATGGAATTCCTAGACTTTGTAAATGGATAAGGACCTAAAAAGTCGCAATATAGTCTTTCAAATGGTCTATTTGTAAGGAACTGGTTACCCATTAGAGGTCTTGTAATTTGATTTGATGATTTTATAGTTTTGCAAACATCACATTTATCTATATACGTTTTAACATCTTTAAGCATTGTCGGCCAAAAATATTTTTGTCGAATTCTTGACAACGTTTTTATGAAACCGCCGTGACATGAACCTATAGAATCGTGAGCAGATTCAATAACGGATTGTACTAAGGATATTGGTATCCATACACGCCACAAACTATTTTCTTCATTTTCAGAACCATGTCTAAAGTTTACCCGTTTTAGAATTACGTTTTCAGATATACACAAATCTGGCAATGACTCTTTATTTTCGGAGATGGACTTCCGGAGCTGTTGGTATTCTTCCTCTTCAAATTCGGGCGATGTTAGATCAATATCTGATGGTAGAGTTTCCAAAGAAAGGTCATCTATATCCATCCTAAAAAGGCAGTCGGGTACAACATTTAAGGATCCTTTTCTGTGTTCAATACTAAATGAATATCGCTGTAATTTCAAACTCCAGCGTGCCAAACGTCCACTCAAATCCTTCTGCGACATCAGCCACTTCAAGGAAGAGTGGTCCGTGATTATGCGGAAACGCAACCCTTCAATATAAGGACGAAATCTATTTACACTTACGATCGCTGCAAGGCATTCCAACTCGGTTACCGTGTAATTCTTTTGATTTTTATTAAGTTTTTGCGATACATACGCGATGGGATGTTCTAAACCTTGGTCATCATATTGGAACAATACCCCGCCCACACCTATTTTGGAAGCATCGCATTGTATTACAAATTCTTTTGTAAATTCAGGCTGCGCTAATACCGGAGCAGATGATAGAGCAATTTTCAGTTTTTCAAATGATGTTATAGCTTCATCGGTGAGTAAAAATTTTCCTTTTGACTTCTTCAGACAATCAGTAAGAGGTCCAGCAAGATCCGCGAAGTTATTTATGAAGGAGCGATACCAGTTAGCCATACCAATAAACCTACGGATTTGTTTGGGTGTCTTCGGTAGGGGAAAATTTTTAATCGATTCAACTTTAGACGGGTCTACTTTTAAACAACCGTTGCCCACAATATATCCTAAATATTTGATCTCCTTTTGGCAAAATTTACTCTTACTCACGTTAATTGTTAACTTGGCTGCTTTAAGACAAGACGCTACTTGTGACAACAGACTAATATGCGAATCAAAATCGGAACAACAGATTAGCAAATCATCAAGATATATAAATACATTTTCACGCAATCGAGAAGGAATGACCTTATCCATGAGTCGACTCATGGTCTGGGGGCCATTACATAACCCAAAAGGCATGTATTTATAATGATACAACGGTTAACCCGGTATCACAAAGGCAGTCTTTTCCTTAGATGAATCAGTCAACGGAATTTGTAAAAATGCGTCTTTAAGATCTATTCCAGTGATATAATAGGTATCTTTAAGTCTACTTAGTAGTCCATTGATGTGAGGCAATGGATATGAATCCTTTTTTGTTACCTCATTAAGTTTCCTAGAATCTATGCAGAGACGAACTTTTCCAGGTTTTCTCACAAGTACTGCTGGCGAGCACCACGGAGAATTAGATTCTTCAATTACGCCTAGTTCCAATAATCTATCGATTTCTTGAAACGCTTCTTCTTGTCTGGGAGGAGATAAGGGATAGTGTTTGCATTTTATCGGAACAGCATCGCCTGTGTCAATGTGATGTTGTAATACATCAGTACTACCTAGACCTAACTTCTCGTACGAGGGAAATTCTAAAATTGTCTTCTCCAAAGTGAGTTTTTGCTCAGGAGTTAGTTCGTGAAAGTTTTCCAAGCTTGAGTTCAATGAGATTTCTGAAACCTGACCAACATTGGAAGGAATAATCTCAGGAGCTAGTGCAAACTCACGCCAAAAGTTAATACCGAAATAAGCCTGTTGACTAAGTGATGGGACTATATAAAAGGTAATGTGCTTAGTAACGCCCTTGAAAACTATTGGTAAAACACAAAAACCTAAAACTTCTTGTTTATTGCCACTTGCCGTACGTACTGAAGACTTAATTGGTGTATAAGGTATTTTATTTTTCTCCAGAAAGTATAAACAGTCTTTGCCTAATGCACAGACATTGGCTCCCGAATCAAGTAATCCTACAAGAGTATCATCATTTACCTTTACTTTCATAAATGGTCTGTCATCACTTCCATTAATAACTGTTGACTCTAATAACTTTCTGAAAAACTTGCGTTTTTTAAAACGTATTCTACATTTAATTATATCAAAAGTAGGTTTTCCTGTCATTTTTCGTTGGCTTAGAACAAAATCATCTTCATCGTTCCCTAATTGGCAATTTGTATACGTTTGAGTAGAGTTAGGTACGGATGAATTGTCTAAATGTGAAGTTTCTTGTAAATTAATTATATTTTCGTCGCAAATGCTTGAGTAGTAAAAATCAGGCGTTTGTGTCGAATTTTCTTTAGTAAATTTTTCATTTGGTTTATTATACTGTTCAATGGAATGCAAATTATATTCGTTAGAATTGGAATTTATTTCAAACTCGGGGTTTGTGGGGGTGGACGAGTGTCCCCGGTAGCCATTTCGCCCACGTTCCGATTTCCCTGAAAGGTATGTTTGTTCGGACATTTAGGTGTCAAGGTACCCTTTTGACCGCATTTAAAGCAAAACGGTTTCTTGATCTCTTCGGCACAATATATGTATGAGTGGCCAAATTCTAAACAATTCCAACATTTAATGCCGGAATAATCAAAGTTGACCTTCCTATTCGGAAATTTCAATGCCTCGACTTGAGGGTCTATATATTCTGATTCGCAGACTTCTGGAAGTGAAGTATCAATCTCATTAATGTTTCGTGACGTTCCCATGTTAGGAGTCTGAAATTTGGTCTCTCGCAACACTTTCTCTGCTTTGCGGGCAATGTCCCTAAAATCATTAATATCCCTAGGTTCAGAATTAAACATTAAAAACCGTAAGTTAGGGTTTAAATTTCTTTTCATAATCTCTATGAGTGTTATATCCGGGAGTGGATTTTGAAGCCTTAAATTCATGGCTACCACAGAGGCATGAAAGTCATCATAATTTTCTTTAAATTGTTGCTTTCGCAAAGAAATTTTCAACAACACCTCGTGATCAGACTCCAAATGTCCAAATTCTTTAATCAATGCATTACGCAAAAACGAATACGTGATATTACGATTCTGTCTAGTAAATAGCCAATACCAGCTCTCAGCACGACCGTCTAGAAGAATGTGAAAATTTGATAGCAAATGTTCATCAGAACATTTAGATCGGGTACATAGGGTTTCGACCTTAAACAAAAAATCTGAAACAGATCCTGTTCCGTCATATGATATCTTCCACTTTTCTAATTTTACATTGTTATTTTCGCTTATTCTACTTTGATCAGACAAAGTATTATAATTAGGGGTTTGTGAAGTGGTAAAGTTATTAAACATTTCAGGAGGTCTATTTGAAGATACAGTTGGAGCACTACCAATTTGTGATATGCTTTCCCTAATTGATGTTAACTCTCTTCTGAATTCTTCTTGGGTTGTCCTCATTGTTTGTTGCATTAATGCTAATAAGGAATCATATGAATTCGTGGGGTTAGAGGATACAAAGTTTGTATTTGGAACTAATGGAGCATTGCTGCTTGAAGCAGAAGCAGAAAAAAATGGGTCTACATTTGGATTGAGAGAAGACCTGGGAGGAATTTCCTCAGAACCTGCAACTAACTGCGGTTGCGACGTAGAACTTCGATTATCTCTTTGGTTATCCATTACAACTATATCCTGGAAAAGACTAGCAGATGATAAATTGCTTGAGCTTTGAGCCCTATTAACCTGTGTCCTGTTTGCTGGAGAATGAACTACTTTAGGTTTTGCACCAGTACTGTCTTGAAGTTCAACCGATATATTATTTCTCGAAGCTGATGAGCCTCGTGTCCTAGTGAATGAATTGTTCTTAGAACCTCTAGAAGAATTCCTGGTGTTCATTACGTAACCGACAAAATCAAAATTTTGGTAGAAAAAATATTAAAAACGAAATAACACTATACGAAAAATCTTTTTTTTTTTTTTAACTTCTAAAATTCAAGATAGCAAATTGTTAAAAAAAATAATAATTATATTCACGATACAAATTTTTAAATCAATAAAAAAAAGAAAGTATATACGATATATTATTGAAATGTTCAAGAAAATCATGAAAGTTTGGGGAATGATAAACCAAAAAAATATTAAAGTAAGCATATTAAATCGTGTCATAATAAGTAAATATGTTTTCAAATAATAAATTTATTTTGACAAATAAAAACCGAACTAGCTAAAGTGTGCCAAAAATTATAAACTGCAACATAAGAACCTTTGAAAGAAATATTTGGTCCATATGGACTTGATTATTATTATTGACAAGCATCCTTATTTTCCTTTTCAATGCAACTAAAACCGATATTTCAACTGACAGTAATAGGACTCTTAAAAAGAAAAATATTAATTAAAGTTAAATTTGTTGATAATCTAAGTTTTCTAAATTGCAATTATTTTCAAAAGAGTAAATCCTATAGAAATCTAAGACTTAAATAGAAACCTAAATATAACCAATTTAACTCACTACAGCTATTTAAAATTTTTAAATGAAAAAAAATAAGTATTTCTAAGTAATTGAGCAAAATTGAAAGATCTTAAATAAGTTTCTACTGACCTTACTTTGGCCTTTTCGTTGGGCGCCATATATGTTACGCGTCAGGCTCATATGAATAATAAAAATTGTTGTACGAGTTCAAATTCAATTGAAAACCAAAAACTAATAAAATGAGATTAAGTGGCATGTTGAAAGATGTCCCAGCTAGCTATAATTGGAGGCTATGATTATTCTTAACTCATATTACTGCGCGTAATCATATAGCATACTAACCATGCCTAAATGTACCTATAGTATGCCAAAATACAAAAATAATGAAACTTCATATCGTCAATTAGTGAAAACCAAACAGCGGCAAGTTGGTGTGCCACGTAGGGGTACAATGTTTCCCTCCCACTGACTTAATGTCAGACGCCTTGACAGGAAAGTACCCATGATTTGTTATACCTGTCCCTTTTATAGACACGATCTAAAATATTTTACTTTTCATATTTTATAATAGTTATCATTCCCCTTATTAAATTATTTAAAATAGCATGTTAGTTTTAATACAAAACAAAAATAATATAATTTATTTGGTGCATTTGAAAGTATAGATATAAATAAATTGTATGTTAATTATATAAATATAATAATAATAATATGTATGGTGAAATATTAATCAGACATTCTTTACAACAATAATAATAAAATTACTATAAAAAAATATATAGGAAAATTTAAGTTTTACTTACAATCATCTGCAAATGTATATGTATTTACTTGTGTTGTTTTCTTATGTTATGTTTTGTGCGATGTCAATTGATGGGCCCAGCAATCACTGCATTACAATATGTGTTTGGTGTTTAGTGCTGACTTGGAAAATGTTTGTTTCGTTTTTGAATTTTACATTTAGTTTTCTTTTCTGTAATTTTAAATCAATTTCATTTAATTTTCAAAGTTACGTTTTATTTCAAATAATTTCCTTTAAAATTGTATGTTGAATTTAAATAATAAGTAAGTTCGCAACTATAATTTTCATTGGATTTCTTAAAATTTTCTATAAACTTTTATATTTTTAGTTTTTACAATTCTTTTGATTTTGAATGCCGATAATGATTGAATTATATTATTTTTTTGATTTATCTTTCGACTGTTTAACTTTCCATTATTTCATTTCTCCTTTTTTTTTTTTTAAATACTATTGATCATTTTCAACTTATTTTTATTTTTGTTTTCGATTCTAGATCTTCAAATTTCTTTTTATAGGATTTAAATTTTAGATTTTCTTTTAATCATTTCATTCCTTAGTATTTTTAAAAATTCTCGATTTAAATTTTCAAAACAAGTTTAAATAGAATTCAAATTTTGGATTTAAAATTTAGATCATTTTCTTTCTTGAAAATTTATAAGTTTAAATTATATACTTGCTAACTATAATTATGAATACTATTGATTTTTATTTTATATTATCATTTTTTTTTTTTTTTAAGTTTCAATTGTTCATATCTTCAAATTCTTTTAAATATCAATTTGAATTAATTATTTTTAAATTTTTTCAAGTTTAGAATTTAATATTTAAATTAATTAATTTTCAAATAGTTTTAGTTTTAAAGTTTTTAATCTGAATTAGTTAATTTATTAAATTCATTTAAGTATTACATTAAAAATTTTAATTATTTTAAGTTTTAATTTTCTAATCTTAATTTATTTAATTCATTATTAATTATTTTTAAATTTTGATTTTGAAATTACAAAAGTATATATATTTTATTTATATATTTTGTTTTCTATAGTTTTTGAGTGTTCTTTAAATTTTTTCTTAATTTTTTAATTATTCGATTCACGTAATTCTACTCTAAATTTTGAAAAAATAAATTTGTACCTAAATTTCCTCATACAGTCTTTTCCAATTATTTCCGTTCATGATTCCATATAATTCGTTTCCAATTTTTTTTGTATAAGAATATCAAAATTCAGATTCACAAAATAGGTTTGTAGTTTATTAACATGGCAATTTAGCATTAAACATTTCTTTATATAATTAACTTTTTAATAAATGACATTCTAGTATACTGAATTAACTATTTTAATTTGAGTAAAAAAAATTCGTTTTGAATTTCGATTGTATGAATGTTTACTTAATTGATATTCAGGAAATGTATAATAATAAATTTTTTCTTCTTTTTTTTTATATTAAATTATTTTTTTTTTTTGCGAGGGAAAATATATAGGTTTCGGCAACAAACTAATTAAGTGTATGCGGAATTTTCCGATAAAATTAATTGTATAGTCTTGGATTCTAAAAGTAAAGAACCACGTGGGTTACCTTGAATCCCGGGTTGAAATCCGACTCAGGTTATGTAGAATTTTCCAATTAAATCAACTGTATATAATATTGGATTCAATAAAGATGGAACCACGTGGGTTACTTTGAATTCTTGCGAAGGGACAATTTCTCAGAGGATTATACCTTGTGTGCTGAGAAGATTCCAGAAAGTCACCAGAAGTTCCGTCCTAACAATGAAAACTATGTATATATTTTGACACCACTAGTGAATTTTTTTTAATTTTGTGTCTTACCTTTTACTTTATTATAAATTATATTACAAATAATCCTGTAATTGGAATGTGCAAAACCACTTTTGAATTATGTATATTAAACAATTTTTACCGCTTTCGTAGTGTTCTTAACTAAATCCACTTTGCAAATGATTTGATATGCAAAAACCTCAATCTAGTAACATGACTTCTTAAAATGTAAAAAATAAAGTCCCGTTAAAATAAAGAAAAAACATCAATAACTTACATTGGAACAGACTGGAGTTGAAACGCTTTTGGGTTTATAAATCAAAATAAGCAAACAGGGATGGAAAATTGAATACCCATAATATTATTTTATTTTATTTTGTATATTCGTACCAAATATTAGTTATGTTGCTATGATTTTTCCTCCAATAACAAGTACACAACATAAATTATTTACTAACATGATTGTATATGAATAAAATTATTGTAATATATTATAATATATTTCAGTGAATTACAATATAATTCATTGTAGTAAATTAATGTGTCCAAATCTCCTCTAACCATCTCTGACCACAAAAAAAAACTTTTTCTTTGCTCTTACACAAAAAACATAAGTGCATAGAAGACGAATCAGGTATACTCATCCAGAAAAAAAAATGTAGCAACAACCACCAACAAATGCCCAAATTCTCTACATGTCCAGATAAAAAGACAAAAATGTAAAGACAAAAAAAAATTGCACATTCAAAGTAAAGAGAGTTGTTAACAAAGTGTTTCACTCTTCACGATGATCAATGCAAATAAGAGTCTAAGAATGTTCTATTTTTTTTCTCTTGTTCCCTCTCATAGTAAAGGTTTTTTTTTTTTTTATTTAT